>ML733420.1:0-337943 GCA_009176405.1 Aspergillus novoparasiticus
TGGTTGATAATGTCTTTAAGCTCATGAATGAGCTTCCACACCTCTCTGGTGGTGATCCGACCGGAGCTCTCTGGTGCAGCGTGGATTTCGCCATTTCGTGTTCTTCTTTCGATAATCTGGGTTTCTTGCGTGTTTGTGGGATGGGGTTCGGCAACCCCTCCGGGCGGGATCGCCATCGGGCCGAAGCTAGTTCCCGCTCGGCACACAATGAAGCGTCGCAGCCACAACACAATAGCAGATAATGAATGATATTCAATTCAATCGTCGGTCTCCAGTCCTGTAAATCGACACCTGTCGCCTCGTTGTCCTCGGTTCCTCGTGTCCTCCTGCAGATCCAAGGTGATACCTCTATTTTAGAGTGAGGGTTGATTCCGAATGCCGATGGATGAACTCCGAACGCCGAGAATAGCCCTAAACATGTCCCATGTCAGCCCCCTCACTCCTCAATCTTGCTCTCTTCTTCATTCAATTGTTATGTTTGACGTAGCCACAAATAAAAAACATAGGAAATAAGAGATGAACTCACGCCGTCGCAATGGAAAACCCGCTTCCTGCGAACCCTGCCGCAAGGAAAAAGTCCGGTGTGATCATCATCTCCCCGTCTGTTCTCGTTGCCAGAAGAAACGTCGGACTTCCAGCTGCTTCTATCATCCAGCACCGTTAACGCATATATCAAAGAGCAAAAATGTAAAAGGCATCTCATCTGGGCCGGGGTGTACACATTCTCCCCCTGCCTCAAATCCGGAGCAAGATGACTCCGACGCTAGGCCGTTGCGTGCCAGACCAGCATCCACGCTGATTTCCACGTTTTCGAACACCGAAGAGCCGGGATCACAATTAGACGATGGGCTCAACATGCTGGTCACTGCTCGCTCATTGCCCACTGGCTACTTGGGTCCGACCAGCTTTGTCGCGGCATTGGAAGATGATCACGAGCTTGTTTCTAGTCCCAGCGAGCGACAGTCACACCACGACGCAGGAACCGCATTGCCATCAGACTTGCCGTTGTATTGGGTGCAGCGTACAGCAGAGATATTACGATGCTTGGAAGATTTCTCAACAATCACACAGCTAGTCTGTGAATACTACAGACTAAGCAAGGCGGCCGTCATACCGTCTCTGATTCTTAATGCACTACCCGCAATACAGGCTATGATTGACGAAGCTCAGCTGCATAAAGGCCCACTAGAACAGGTCGCGCGGGTTCTTCAAAACACAAAACAAATGCTCCATGTACCATCTACTATGACAGGAAGACATTTCCATGAGCTTTTTACCGGGCCTAATTTACGTCTGGAGATATTGGGGCTCTTCTATGCGATAGCTGGCCGACTGAGTGTTTTCGGCCTAGCTCATGATAAATTCCCCAGACAGAATGGAATGGCAGCGCGTGAGCGGTTTTCTCGAAAGATGCTAGCGGCTAGTGATGCGGTACTCCACATTTGCAAGCTCATCGCCCCAGTCAATGACCTAACGATGTGGATGCTGTATGAAATTCTATTACTGTCAAAGGTGGCCCATGGTGACACTAGTAAGTGAACACCCATAACACCGAAATTAGCTAGAGACTTGGAGAATAGTTGTTTACAATGCAACAGGCTCGGCAAAGTGGCGCAGGCTCGGCGACCTGTCAACCCATATATTCGAGCTGGGGTTACATAGAGACTCCCAACAATCAAGCTCTCTCCCGATATTTTTAGTCGAGTCTCGCCGGAGACTTTTTGCAGCGGCATATCAACTCGACAAGAGCATTGCGACGTTTCTGGGCAGACCACCGAGGATCTCACTAAGACATTCAGACTGCCGACTGCCTCTTGATCTCGATGATAGGTCATTAGAAGCTGATCAGCCGGAGATCGAACTAGCATTGCAGGACTTGGACAGCGATGGATGGAATACTCAAGGCAGTCTTCACCGATCCACCTTTTCCCGGCAACGGTTTCTGGTCGCTACCTTTCGCGAGGAGATCCTAGAAGTCTCTTTAGAGACACAAAACCATAGGACAGCCGAGAAGCTGAGGTGAGTCACTGAATATTCGAAGTGTTTCCTTCTATTAGTTGCTCATAGACTTTAATTATGTGGTGAACAGGGATATTTCTATGCGTTGTCATCAAACATGGGATTCAATGCCGAAGCAATTGCACTACAGCCCGGATTCTCGGGATGAGAACATGTCAAACACGGTCTGTATGATGCTTATTGTATCATACCTAGCTTACCTGTACAACGACTTTCTCATCCAAAGGCTCCTTGTTCAGCAGGACCCCGAGGCCTATTCAGCTTTACTCGACGTGAGCTCAACCATTTTGTCGACTGTTCTAGATTTCTGCGCCATGCGAGAGGATATGGTCGACCTTCGACCAGACTTCATGTGGACAGTTCGTACCTCCTTTCCGGACACCTTGTAAATGTGGCTAACAAAGGCAAACTAAAAGAATCTCCTGTACGGCTTCCCCAGTGCGGCTGTGCTAATAAAAGCGCTTCAGAAACAAGCGCGCACCGGTAGACCAATTCCCTACCAGGGCTCACGATCCGTCTTGATCCGCCATTTGAGCGTTTTTATCTCACATCTAGAGTCGATGTCTCGACCGGGTGTTGTGAACCAGGAGCTATTTCACCGCGCTAGTAAGATATTCTCGAGCATCATCGATGAAGTTCTAGAGCCGCGTGTCGCGGTAACTCTCCCGGGACCTGATCTAGATATATTGGCGAATTCGGAGACGTGTATGATCGGAAGCGATGACTTGGAATTCTTGGATATGTTGGAGTTTGGAGGATCGATTGATCAGTATATGATATTTTGAAGATATGTAATGCCCCTAGTTTACTGGCTGCGATTGTAGGATGAGGAAGGATATTATATCAGATTGTTGCTTATAGTCTGATCTTTATATGTTTCAAATGATCTGAACAGCGGACTAATTCTGAGTTAATTCGATTAGAATATTTTCCCGGAATCCGAGCTCCGGTATTGCAGTATAAGACTGCTCAAATTTGTATACACTGAGCCCTCATAGTCTATCTTCTTCGAAAGCCCTATATTAATCCCGAGAAAATTATCATTATACATTAGTTTCGTACATACATATCTATACCATGGTCATGATTGAACCAAGGAAGTAAACGCAGGTCCGTATCCTCATTATATGAATCGCTGTGTCACCGATAAGGAAGTAAATGTTGCAAGTTATCGATGTGATCAAGCGTTGCCAAAGCTTCCGTATATCTTGAATGAACTGCAAGAACCACATCATACCCTAGAAAAGCAATCACGGAAGAGACCACCCATAAAAGTTAGCCTACAACCCAACCACTCATCCTAGGAAAAGAGACTCACCCAAAAACTACACCCCACAAAAAATAAACCCCTAAAAACAACATCCCAAGAACCAGAACCAAAACCTCATTCCCAAACATAAGAACACCCCCCAAACCCCCCTTTCCCTTCAACCATGCCGGCACCAAATCCCCCTGACAAGTCCTCCCCGGAACCACCAAACACCCGCCAGTCCGCCGCCGACACTCCAAATGCCGTCGTCTGCGCTCCATAATACGGCGAATGCGCAGGTTACAAAACGCCTCGTCGGTCCGGAACGAGCACTTCTCCATGGGACATTCGAGTTTTTGCTCGAAGCGCTCAACGAACCAGTCGACTTTGAGGTGGACGCCGGTGTAGACGAGGGCGTAGAAGTGGCGGGAGGTGTGTTTTAGGGCTAGGGCGTCTGGGTAGGGGAGGTAGGTGGAGATTTGGAGGTGGAGTTCTGTGGGGAGGGCGGTGAGGGTTTTTTGGAGTTGTTTATTAGAGGTTTGGGGTGGGATTTCGTTCATTGTTTGTTGTGTTGGGATGTAGGTTGTATGTTGATGTTGTTGTTGATATTGATCTTGATATGAGGGTGTTTGGTGAGGGATTCGCGGTTCAAATAGGGTTGGTTGCCGATACGGGGTTGTTGGTTGCCTAATGGGATTCGGGTTGAAACAGGCCACCGTGGCTGGTATATAATTAGCTAAATACGTGGTGTGGAGGTTTCGGGGAACACGAGGTTTTTTATCTTTAACTTTTGGTGCTTGTTTTAGAGATTTAAATCTCATGATCGTCGACAGGGTTGCGGTGATGTGTCAGACGAGGCTTTCTGGCAGGGCGGAGGCGGGGCACTGCCACAGTCGAGCTATGACAGTTTTCTAGAGTTCAAGGGTAAGATTTTTATTTAGCTAGGTTGTATCGAGTAAGGGAATTGGGGTATTCGAATATAGAAATAGCAGAATGTCTTACTGCTAAATCCAGGTACGGTATAGTCGAGGATGTAGTATCTTGTCGTTGAAATAGTCTGAACTTTGCCAAAGCCTTGGGTAATTTAACCCATTTTATTTCTAATTACGGGTTTCGGAGTAATATTTCTGACGATGCTTAAACATATACATACCAATCAGAGCCCTTTCAGCACCTTCACTCGGACATATACTAGTATCTCCGTTGAAGGAAGACCGTGATAATGCTAGACCACTACAAACTGTGACCTCTACTAGCAATGGTAATCCACAGTTACCCTTGCTACCTACCGGATCGTTGTCCAGCCCTTAACGGCAGGCTACTGAGATAACGCTGTATTAAATTTATAATCTACATGCATCCTACAAGAAGGCGTTATATATCCCATAGTGTGATCGCCGGTCATCGTTTCCCGCAAGGGGTAGGTGACTTATTTACCTATTATAAAAGCTCACTTGGCTCATTAATGAAACTCTAGACTTCAATTACTATCTGCAAACGGAGTATCTTGTAAGAAGCTTCTTGTGTAGATTATTGTCCTTCTATCTTCACTGGAGACAAAGGACCCCCTCTAGAGAATCCATACGGCAAAGGTATCAGGGTTCATATACTAGGAAAATAAACCGAACTAAAACACAGTGAAAATGATTGAAATTGGGCATAGCAGATTCAACTCAAGGTCAACGTTCAACTCGATCAGCCACCTGCCTAAGACAGTCGGCAAACCCATACATAAATGACAGTCCTTGCGATTGTATCCCCTCCCCCAACTACCCCCTACCTGAACCCCAGGATCTAAGCATAGCAGATATGACCATAGGTCGCTCGGAAAAGAATACATTAGCCAACCATCTTTTTGTGTTCACGCAAAACTCACTTCGAATACCAGCCATCATTAGTCTCATCATAACCGCCCCCAGGGCAGGAATCCACGATTTTCTTGAGTAGCTTCTTGCATCGGTCGACTGTAAGGACTACATCACCCGAGTTTTTGTTGGTTATCCACAAATTAACATTCCTCGGACTATAATCGACCTCAAGACACTGGCTCCTCTCCATCCCAGGTTCTCATTTGGAAGGGGCAAGATTGTTGCACCATTTGTCAATTCCGTGCGCAGCTGCACTTCTTGCATCTTCCTCCTCCCATTCGGCGCCACCAAAGCACGTTGGCTTACTGAAGGCAAGGTAAGGAAGTGCAAGCACAGTGGCAAGAACGGGGAGAGCTTGGAAGCGCATATTGACGGATTTGACCAAAAAGTGGGTTTTTTAGGAAAACAAGCAAAGAGAAGACTTTGATTGTTGCTGAAGAGAGTGAGTATGGCTAAGAAAAGATGGACTGTCGAGGGGTCTTTATATCTTCTTCTTCAGTAAGGCAAGCGGTAGTTTCCAAGCCATAGCCCGGCAGTTGATTCTACCCAAGTTCAACACAATCACTGATTATTCTCTAACACACAGCCCGTATAGGAAGATGATCATCCCGCCAAGGCGCTATAGATTGGGGGGCCTTATCCCCTCGCAGGGACACGGGAATACCCATACCATAGTAGGCCTGATATTGTCCGAGAAATGCTTTGCATAGCCATCAGGCCGGAATGATCTACATCGTTTAACCTTACGGGTGCTAATTGTGCACTGGAATAACTATCCAATGCTGGGGGCCTTGCATTACCCCGTCCAGGCGACCTAAGTAGTTTCCTAAACGAGAATTACTTGCGACTACGAGAAATTCATAGTGCAAGAATGCCTTATATCAGTGGTCGGAACCCGCCACTGATATCTGGAATTTTACCGGAGGAGAGCAGGACGCCTAAGAAAACATATTCGAGGTTCGCCTGCCTGAAGCCTTTTGAGGATCAAATTACCTCTGCAAAAACTTCATGAAAGTCTTTCTTTCCTGGACTCAAATGATGGGATATACTGAAATAAGAGAGTTAATTTGGAATATTCAGTAGCGAAAATATACTTCTTCCTTTCCCCCCTGCTTCTGTGAGTCAAAATCAGATATATAGGCTTGTCGATGAGAAATAATACCTCTTAGACTGCCAAGAGCTGGGATTACCCTCCATATAGAACAAGGCGTTTTGTTACTTGTTATCTAGTTGTTGGATATCACTTCTATCTACCGCTTTCAGCTACGGTAGATCCTTGCCTTTCAATCCTCCAGATCTTCAAGCTTCACTACATATCGAGTAGGACTGTGCGAAGTGGTTGCATAAGGCACATCAGAAGGTGGATATAGCCCCTCTGTTTCAGCAAATCAAGCCAGATTAGGCGGGCATGTGTGAAGCACCGGGGAAACCAGGTTCTTGCAGCTTGGGTTGACGGCGTAGCGGGCTTTGAAAGCAAGATATTGAAATCAGATTATGGGTTCTTTCCCTGAATACCGAGAGTACTAGAAGCACTTGCGATTGCCATCAAAAATAACCGTCGAGAACCATGATCTTCAGTCGGGCTTCATTGGAGTAAGATCTACATCGCCATCTGGAATAAGTACATGCAAACCCTATAATTCTAACGCTTCCACACACTCTTTAACCTCTTATACATGCTGTCCCTCTACCATACTGCCACACAGTAAGTCCAAAGGGCGCCTATAGTTGCGCAGATCTATCACTCTAACCCTAGTAGATCGTAACTATAGCTAGTACTGCATGGTTGGTCCATATGATCAACCGTATAGGAGCTCTCTAAGCCGCTCCACAACTTCAACTAGAGATAACTTGGGCTACATTGTTATGCTTCCGAAAACGGCCGGTACGCACACAGACAGGTGCTAAAATGTAGACAGAAAGCTCTCTCTCGTCCTGATACCAGACGACGAACCTTCCTTTAAGTTTCATTCCTGTTGGACTTCACCAAATAGACAGCCAAATGAATTGTACAGTTCCCATCAGACTCGACTACACCTTGCGCGATCTATACTCGGACAACAATGAAGATGACCTAAACACGACCCTCATCTACTATCCTCTGCAATTTGGGTATATGCATGAGAGCTCATCAGCCAAATATGTCTATGGATATACGCTACAAAGCGATGATGAAAAAGCGGCGTCCTCATTTGCCATGGCGGCCAACATGGTCCCCCAGCGCTACGCCTTCTCCGCAGGCCAGATGCCACTTATTATCCTAGACTTTGATTCAAGCAACAAGCCGAGAGAAGGAAACCATAAAGATTGCCAAACCATTGACGAGCTACCAGCTCATCAGCTTGATATTCGTCGGACCTTCTCCCAGTTGGTCCCCAACCAACAGCCGAACTTGACTTTTGCCAATAGTCCGGAAAGCATATCTTTAGACTCTGGGGCGCGGATTGCTGTCCTTCTCCCTACTGACTGTCTCTCGCAACTGCCCCATGTCGTTCACCCTGAGACCCATTATGAGATTCTGTCGAAACGCGGGCTTGCTCTGTCCGGCTTACCAACGCCACCATCCCAGGTTATTGACACCGGCCTTATCGACTCGGACGACCCAATTCCTTTGAAGCAAGAGGTTGCGCGGATGATAGAGTCAATTGATCAACGTCAAGTGCCATTTGTGATCAAGCTTCCGCAGTCCATATCCGGCATGGGTACATTTTTGATCACCACGGAAGTCGAAAGGGGCCGAGTGAAGACTCTCCTCACGGAGCAGTTCGGGGTGATGTTACGGCAGCTCAATAGATCCAATCATCACCTGTATCCATGCTCCATAGTGCTCCAAGATTTTGTTACAGGACCAGTAGTGGCCTTGTCGCTTTTTATCACAAAAACGGGGCAGCCACGGTTTATTGCTTGTTGTGAGCAACGCTTCGATGAACAGGGACATTGGATTGGCGGCTCAATCTCGTACCGCCAGCAGGCGAGACTTCGCGAGGCCTTTGCAGTCATTATGCAGATGGTGGCAGATTTCCTGCATAGCAAAGGCTACCATGGGCCGGCTGGTGTGGATATCGTTACTGATGATCGCTCGGGGGAGCAGTTGATTATCGATCTCAACGTCCGGGTCACCGGTACGTTTCATCTAGGGCCTCTCACAGGACACTTTACCCAGCGTGGGCTGTTTGAAGCTGGCATGACTACGGTTGACTTTCCATGTTCCCGAGACACATTCGAGCAGATGTTTGCGGAAGAGATTCGCAATGGTAGTCTGGTCGTGAGTGGCTGGGTCCATGGCGAGTCATGCCAGCTCAGCCACGCTGCAATCACTATCGGGGCCAGAGAGCCTGATGAATTAGAAGAATATTTCGGATGCATCAAAGCAGCTACTTTGCACTCGTAGTCAATATGAGCGAAATCTTTGTTATCTAGTGTCGACTTGCGACAGAGTTTCATTCCTACTTTACATTCAGCCTTTCTGTAACATTCTATTCTAGTCATAAGTCTTGAAATGTTGCACGATTACGAGATCCCTCCGGCGTGATGGACGTCAAAAAGCGTTCTAATCCCTTGCCATCATCCATGTCCGATAGAAACGACAGATGCTGATCCGGTCGCAATAAAACCATACAGCCCTCTGGACCAATTCCGAAGGATTTATACAATTGACCTCCGCCAGCATGGTGGTATGCTTTCTCGTCCACCCATACCCTACTGTAGTCTACCCCATTGTCCTCCGTCCAAGGCCGGAAGACCGCTGGCAGATCATAGAGCTCGATGCGGAGTCTTTCTGCACAGTGGATCAGGTATATTCTGACGAACGCAGAATCACGTCTCTTCGCGCTTGCGTGGTTGTTCAGTCTCTGGATTATAGACTCGGGGTGGCCGAGGGTTACTTCCAGGTGACTGAGACGCTGCATTTGGCGTGGATCTGCAATGTCACCACCGAAAATGATTAGACTCCATTCTCCCGTGCTGGGCAGTATATGCTGTAAATGCCGTGGTTGGGCGTCACTCTGGTTAATGATCAGCATGCTTGGAATCCGAGCCCCAATCCGGAGGTTCGTCGCTTGATGATGGGCGATAGATGACACCAGCAGATTCGGCTGATAAATAACAGCGAGGCCTGAAGCGGACGAGTTCTCTTCCTCCAGTGCTCGTTTATGGTCTTCGTCGAAGGCACCGTGGAATGTTTCGCAGTCCGCATTCCTGCGGCTACACATTCCACGGCAGATCCGCTTGTCTAGTGCAATCAATCTCTCGGCGACGGGTAGCCTCTCCTGTTGATAAGTTTCGAGGATTTGTGGGTGTAAGGCACCTCGGATGACTGAGGCGAGTTTCCAGCCGAGATTGAACGTATCTTGCATGCTTACGTTCATTCCTTGGCCTGCCTTTGGGGAATGTGTGTGAATCGCATCACCGGCAAGAAAGATACGGTTATGCAACCCGATTTTCCGACAGACTCGCTGACCAACCTAGCTTAGCTGGTTAGCTTTCCGGGTGACACTGTATATGGCGGATACTGCAATTGTGTGTACCGTGTATATCGTGGACCAATCAATATGTTTCGTCTGCATTATATACGGCTGCATGATCTTCTCGACCTGGCCCATGAGGATTTCACCGTCCTGCTCTTCTCTGTATCGCATAGCCACATTCGTGGGAAGCTCAACATAGACACGAACCAGCTTTCTTTCTCGCGGGATCATCATGAGAGTCCCGTACTTTGACTTTACGATGAAGCGTTTCCGTATGTCGGCTGCAGGCAGTTTTACCCTTTAGCAAAGCACTATGGAATATCCGGGGCAGAACTCACGGAAGTTCGTAAGGGGGATGATGTCCAGAACTCCCCAAGAGTCGCTCGAGCTTTCCCCCTCAAGACGGAGCCCAAGTTGTTTCCTGACCCAGCTGTGTGCTCCATCACATCCCACAAGATACTTGGCCTCTACCACGGTGTCCACCCCTGCATATCCGGAGTCATCCGAATGAGTCTCACTACTCGTATCACTACCGGGGTCCTTCATGCCTTTGAAGTGGGGTTTCAGTTTGGGAGCCACGTTTTCCAAATTCATACGAATTGGAAACGTGCTATGGTCATCGATCATGTCGTAATCAATCTCTAAAGAGGATGGAGCCGTCTCTCGTCTAACGTCAACACTATCACGGCCACGGACATATTCCATAAGATACTCCTCCACTTTGGCTTGACCGAGTGTGGATTCATGGAATCGCGACCATCCGGGCTTGGAATTCGCAGTGACACTCTGTCTCTGCAGCTTTCCGTCCACTGTGACGCCCTAAAGTAAACGGTCAGATATCCCCAGGCTATAACCCACCTCGAACAATCGGGGTACATAAAGGAGCTCCCTCACCCATAATGCAATTTCCACCGTATGGTTTGCTTCCGCCCAGACTCGGTCTGCAAGACCAAAGCTGTCTAGGATTTCCAACGTTCGGCTTTCCAGTCCGTCGGCGCGACCGCATTGCGTTTGATGCGACTTTTGGTCAATTAACATTGCTTGAACGCCGGTCTGAGCCATCCAGGCGGCGGCTATTAACCTACTCGATAAATGTTAATGTCATTGCAGGGATCATAACGACTATCGTAACAGACCCTGCTGGACCAGCCCCGACGATAAGAACGTCGGTCCGAACTATTTCACTCATGTCGGCTCAAGGAAAGTGTTAATTTAGAGTGTTGCTATGATAATGGGATACGGAGTCATGATGTATATTAGTACTCTGTAATCAATCGGGAAACAGGCCTCCATGCAGTCTATCCAGGAATAGTCTGCTTCATATTCTAACGTTTTCGGATATACATTAGTAAAAGACTACATACTATGCTACCGCATTCAACCTGATACCTTCTATGGAATGCTATTTGTCAGGTGGATCAGCGTTGCATCATCTCTAGCTAATTCGGATTTATGCTTGCGGATCAGGGCCAAGGGATATAACGACATAACCATCCACTCATCCAGGTCAAGATATATACAGATCCTATTTGTAACAAATCAACCATCTCAATCTATTGCCATTAGATATTCCCACCTTACCTCCCCAAATATGTCCCCCAGCATCGACTCACCCGCCGAATTCTACAAACCCGAAGAAGATGTCTTCGTAAGCACCCTATCCAGACACTATATACAATTCTCACCTTAAGACTCGAATCAGTGCAACGACGGCCGCGAAGACCAACTCCTCACCTTCATAACCAACCACCCCCAACTCCCCCAAATACGTAACTCACCGGAAGCCGTCCTCGCCGCCATCGATGAATTCGGCCGAACCAGGGATTTCCTCATGAACGTCGGACCTCACAAAGGCAAACTCATAACCGACATCATCGCCACCGATCAACCCACCACCATCCTCGAGATAGGAGGCTACATCGGCTACTCAGCCATCATGTTCGGGCATGCCCTCCGCAAAGCAGCCGTAGCAACAGGCCGCCACCCACGATTCCTCAGTCTAGAAATGAACCCCAAGTTCGCCGCCGTCTCGAAAGCCCTAGTCTCCATCGCAGGGTTAGACGACATCGTCGAGATCAGGGTAGGACCATGCCGCGCGTCTCTGCATTCTCTTGCCAAGGGGGCTAAGACTGGTGGTTCTTCTGAGCAGCAGTCCTGGGATATGTTGTTTCTGGATCATTCCAAGATCTCGTATTTGAATGATTTGAAGTTGTGTGAGGAGTTGGGGCTTGTGGCGCCTGGATCTACGGTCATTGCGGATGATATGAAGAGGCCTGGGAATCCACCGTATTCGGAGTATGTTAGGGCTTCGCCGGTGAAGAAGACTGAGGACTGTTTGCCTTTTAAGGGGTGTCTTTCGGATGGGGGTATTTCGTTGGGGAATCCGTCTTTGGTGTATGAAACGATGTTACTGGAGGGGTTGGAGCCCACGGGGCTTATGGTGAGTTTTAATGTTTCTTTTAATTGTGGCCATTTTGGAAGTGGGTGGGAGCTGAATGAGTGGCTAATGAGTGGTATAGGATGCGGTTGAGGTGTCAAAGTGTGTGGGTCTGGTAGAAGTCCGTTAGAGGAGTGATGGAGTAGTACTCCGTACTATGTGGGAAAACACAATTTAAATAAAGTTCTCCGTAACTATCTTCCATCACTTAAGATAGGACCATTTCTATATCATTTCCGTGCAGTTCCACTCACGATCTGTAAGCGAGCCGCTCCACAGGGATCGACACGATTTAATCTTTCCACGCCATGGGTTCGGATCACCAATTATAATGCCACGAAATAAATAGTGTGTCCGGAGAATCCATAATGGGAATCTGCAGTGACGATCATCATCTTAGGAGGGCCTGGGCTTCATACGGAGTAAAGCCTCCACGAGGGTTCGCTCAGCTGGGACCACATTGGGAAACGCATGGAAGATATGTACTTGCTAAGTTGCTACTGCTCAATAAGGGCACTGATCCACCTGGATCTCGTATTCAATCCAGCTAATTATACGGTAGTCCAAGAAAGTACAAAGAAATATTCCAATCGATCGTGTGTATATAAGTTGCTCTTGAAGCTCCAACTTCCTTCACGATTTCACACTGCAGGCCTTCTTCACATCTCTACTACTCCTTCTTCTTTAAATATCTTTACTTTGTCAACCTGGTTCACGATGCAGTTTAAACTCTCCGCCCTTACTGCCCTCTTGGCCGCGTCCGCCTCAGTGTATGCTGACGGCATTAGCGGCTCCAAAGTCACAAACATTCTGCAGACCCTTACCAAAGGTGCCAGAGACCTGAACAGCAGCCTCCAGAGCACTCAGGACACTAGCTCAATTGGCCAGGTTCGTATAGTATATGGGTGAGCTGTTTGAACGTAGACTGACCTCAATTCAGACGATTATTAGCGGCGAACAGAAGGCCATAGCTGAGAAGCAAGATGCTATTTTGTCTCTTGCCGCAGAAGGTGGCCGTGGTGTCACTCCGAAAGACCAAAGCGCCGTTTGCCAATCCCTCCTTACCGTGGGTTTCCCGGACTACCGGCTTCATGGGTAGTGAAATATACTGACAGTCAACTGCCCGATGTAGTACTTCAAGGCTGAACAGGAGCTTCTCCTAACTATCATTGAGAAGAGGGACATTATCCAGTTTCCCCTGGAAACTGCACCCATTGCGACCGCACTGGACGCTGACCAGGAAATGACAGATGTATGTGGTTTCATGTGTTCCTTTGAATGGTGCTCTATCCAAGGACCTTGCGACTGACCGTGTTCTTTTATAGCTGGTGTCGTACGACGTTATGCACAAGGCTTCTATTTGCTCCGACGACGTCCAAAGTCATTATTGGGTGATGAAGGGCGCTTTCACACAGGCGTCCGTTAGGTACACTCTTCCTACCAACCCATTCAGTTGAGTGTAAAGCTACTCAAACCTTGTGGCTTCATTGACTGGGCAAAGGAAGTTGCTGGGAAACTTTCCTGGCCTGGTAGTTAAGGTCTTGGAAGAGTGGCAATGGGCCTACAGTTTTCATCAACAACCTAAGCCGGGACGTACCTAATAACATATCTAGATACATAATTAAGTTTTAATCGTAATCGAGATAATTACTAACTGTTGATGGAATCCACCGCTCTACTTTTCTTCTATTCGTCCCAGAATCCAATATTGATATCGGCCATGAGCTTGTCAGTATAATGAACATGAAGGTAGCAAATTCTACGTAGCAGGCACATTTATACGCTTCATTCTTTGAATGAAGCCTCTTCGCTAAGCACGATATATTTTGATCCGGCTATATAATCGACTTGCAGGACAAAAAGATTAGTCCACCCGTCGCCAAGTGAGGTGAACGTCAACCGAGTACCCTTCACCTCTGTGACTGTACTGTTTATCTACCTTGATAGATGACGACCAGAGGGTGCTAAAAGATGTGTTAGTACCTACCAAGGTTTTACTAAGTATTTACTTTCACGAGTAGTCAGTCATTCATATCAGGCTAATAAGTACCAGCTCTCTGCTCACTGGGCCGCCATGACCACGAAAGACGACGACTACTTCATATGTGTTCTGTTTCACAAACTTGCCTCCGAATGGAAGGACCCCTTCAACGAGCACGCGATAGAGGAAGAAAGGAACGAATCCGACGAGAAATTCTCCCCAAAAGCAATCGCGAGATTGTCGAGAGTGATGTGGGCAAACCCACGGAAGAAAAGCTCATAACACTTCTCCGGGGCCTCGGTTCAGACCTGAGCATCAATGCGTTTGCACTCAACTGGCGCTATGATGACAAGGACAGAACCTGGAACACTGGCATAGAAGAAGCCAACTACCTCACAGGACATGTCGTTGAGCACCTGTCTATCTATTCACCTGACCCCGATCCCCCCAAGATCCCGTTCTACCTGACGTCGACTGAGTTCACGAACGAGCCATATGGCAAGTGTGCCCAGGAGTTCAAGCGAAGGCTCGGTCTTCCACAGTGCGATCGGCCTCTATTCGTACTAAGGAACGTTGTCACGAGTCCATTCCCCACAGACAACGATTTCATTAGTACGATGGTAGACTACTTCCGCTCAGTAGTCGAGGATGGGGTCAGACTGTGCCGCAAGCGTAATGCAAGAGGTCTGGCTATCCACCGATTTAAATGCAAGGAACTGACGAGATTTTCTTGGCCTATCAACCATCTTTCCACTTGGGCAAACATCGACAACAGATCATCCTGGCTGTGGAGCTTGAAGACCATGCCAAGTCAGACTATATTGAAATCAGGGAATCCAATCCCCAGGATCCTATCTTCCTCAAATCATCCGTAGAGATCGACCTCCAGCAAGTGGTAAGCGAATGCGAGCGAGGCAGCCCTGTGAGCTTCAACGGGCCCGAAGATTACATGCCGTTCTACCTCTACGGCTCTGGGAAGCAATGGCACATCTCGCACATGCTCCGGCAAGCACCCAATGCTACATTCTCAGCGGGCAATGTAAAGCTGGATGATAGACTGGCCTCTTCGCTTAATCAAGGACATGCTGAGAAAGGAGCCATTCGCGCTTTGACAGAAGTTCCTGAAACTTCCATGCAGCCCTTTCCAACGTCCAAGAGTGAGCTGCCGGCATTCTTCTTCTTCCAGCCCGACAAGAAATACAAAGTCAAGGTGTGGGACGATCCAAATGATGCATCGGCAGCTGACCCCGGTTTACTAGAAGGTCTCGGGAGCCAGTTGAAGGAACTTTTACCCTGTTCAAAGAGATACATATTGACCTGCAATGGATCAATAAGGATCCATTGAGCATGAGGATAGGGTTGATAAGTGGCGGGATGAGTTCAGCCAGATCGGAAAGAAGCTGGAGAAACGAGCTTGAGGTGGTACCTATTCAAGATCTAGGAGGTTAGCAGCGGGAGAAGTATTTTTGTCTTGGATTAAAGTGTATGCCTGCGCTTCTATATATTTGCGTCGTTATTCCAAAATAGGAAGGCTAGTCCAAGATTAGATAGGTCACATGATATATATTCTCACCGCTTACCACCTTGGGTAATTTGCCATACCATATCAATCATTCAATCCATCCATGATCTCAAAAAACCAACCCATTCGATAGCTACATCTATAACAAAAACACCACAAACTTCCACCCTCACCCAAGACACAGTCAAAAGCCAAAAGCAAAACCGAAGAAGTTAAAAGAAAAATGTCGAAACCAACCGCAGCAACATCCGACACGGCCTTCCGCAAAACCTGGGACCGAGAAGAATACGCCAAAAAGGCCGCGGACGAAGAAAGCAAACGCAAAGAAGAATCCAAAGCACGCTATGAAGCCAAACTACTCGGCAAAAAATGGCACGCGCCGGTCGACTACAGCTCTTTGGAGGCCACGACGTCCCGAAAACAGCGACTAGATGTGGCGTCGATGGTGGGCAAGACGACGATTGTGTCGGCCGGCTCGGCGGTGGGCAAGAGAGGCCGGGGAGCCGGTTTCTACTGTGGGGACTGTGATCTTACTTTCAAGGATAACTTGCAGCTTGTGGAGCATTTAAATAGCAAACAGCATTTGATTGCGACGGGGCAGAGTGGTGAGGTGACGAGGGCTACGGTTGAGGATGTGCGGCAACGGTTACGGTTGCTTTCGCATCAGAAACGGGTGCGAGAGGAAGAGGAACGGAGGGCTTGGCAGCTTGATCTTGGGGCTAGGCTTCAGGAGAGGGAGGAGCAGGAGGCTAAGGAACGAGAGGAGAAGAGGAGGAAGAGGAATGAGAAGCGACGAAAGGGTGGAGATGGAATCAAGCAGGAAGACGACAGCTGGGAGGGTCGGCTGGGAATTATCGCATGAATGCATTCTTTTCGTGGGTTTGGGGATGTGCTGTCTTGTATTTGGATGGGTGCTTTATGGTCGATAAAAATTGCAGTATACCCTCGGCGTTCTGGTTTATTTGGACATGTTGTGGGCCTTTGATTGGATCTCAAATCAAGAAAAAGACGTTCATATATCGCGCTGTTATTTAGCGAAATTGCATCAAAATAATAGTTGTACCGGTCATGAACAAAAAGAATATCCAACGCCCATATCCCATGCCTTGACTCCTCCCAGCCAGCCAAATCCCATGAACCAAAATCCGACCTCAATCAATGCATTCAATTCCCTCCAGTACTCGCATTGCACGGGCACCCTCCCTCTCGAATTGCCCGACTAGCCTCTCGCATTCTTGCCTCAACTTCTCCTCCCCGTTCTTGGCGTGCCATTTAATCCATTCTTCAACGGACATCTTTTTCTCTGGGCTTGTCAAATCACCCTTCACGCTATTCAGCACTGAACTCAAATCGACGTTTTCTTTATCACTGTTTCCAGCAAGGAGGATCTCATCAATATCAATAGGGTTCCACGGGTGGGTAGTGCGGAGGCCCCCGGCATTGGCGTTACGCTTCGATGGCGAAGGGGTGTTGGGCGCTAGGGGAATTCGTACGGTCTGTTGTTTGGACGGCGATCCTACATGAGACCGCGTTGCGGAAGGCTTCAGAGATGGAGGCTGGTTCTCAGCATCGGAAGACTGCGGTGATAGGGACGGTGTGCTCTTCGAGGTAGGAAGAGGCGACATATTGCCTTGGTCAGCGGAGTCTGACATTCTATGGTTATCTGAGCTCCGCGATCCCGCAAGTGTCCTAGCAAACTGTTTCTCCTCAGGGATGTCGCTATATCTCTCTGCCGTCTTTGGAGGCACTCTAGATGATCTACGCCGTGTGGAAGGTTGCTCGGCCTCTTGTTCGTGCGGCTCTTGTGGTTCGCTCTGCTCTGGAAGGTCATGACCAGTTGAAGAGACCTCGGGGCTGTGTTTGGGCTCCAACTCCTGTTGAGCAGGGGTTTCTTCGCGCTCAAGAGCCTCTGCTTTGCTTGTTTTCTTTGATTTCTTAGCCTTCTCCGTGGAAGATCTCTGCTTAGTCTTCTTCCTGAGATCCTTGTCGTTAGGCTCACTTCTGTTTGTAGGTTCAGCTTTTGGCTGCTTTGCCGGAGTAGGAACCCTAGCTGGGATCTCTACTGAAACGAACGACTCGTGAACCCTAGAGTCCATTTCACCCTTTAAAGTTGCGTCTGCTCCCGACCGCTTCCGTGTCTTCGGTGGTTTCTCTGTGACAAACTCAGGCTCTGGCTCGGGAATGTTAGAGCCTCTTGACTTGCGCTGTGATTTCACATGGCTCGGCTTATCCTCTGGGGCTGCCGGTCTAGTGCCAGGCTCTTCAGGCTCTTCAGGCTCTCCAGGATGTTCGGGCTGTTCAGGCAGCGCTTTGCCTGTCCCGGGCTCTTCCTCGTCGGCATGATCGATCACCTCCTGCGGCTCTGGGGTGGTCTTCTGCTTCTTCTTGGATCTCGACTTCTTTGATGGCTTCTGCACAGCCTCCAGACTTTGCTCTTCGGGTTCGGGCTTCTCCAAGTCGGCCACAAGAGCTGCATCAAGCTCGTTGTCATTAAGCACGCGAGATTTTGAAATGGTTTTAGACGTAGACGAACCGCTAGAGGCCTTGCGGCTCTTTGAGGATGCTTTCTTTTTCGTGGTTCCTCGACCTTTCTTGGGCTCGTCCTCTGGAATACTCTCTTCCGGCTGTGCGTCCACGGTGACTTCATCGTTCTGATTGCTGTCATGTTGAGTGCTGTTTCGCACCTTTGTGGCCCGCTTTTTAGTGGGTGGTTCGGCTTCCTCAAAGTTTTCGGTGTCAATCACATTGACTTGTTCCCTGTCTACTTGGTCGCTTGTTCTTTTTGTCCCACGCGTGGTTCGTTTTGCCTTGGGGGGCTCAGGCTGGCTATAATCGGCAGTATCGATATCCATTTGGCTGTCGGTCTCCGCCGCCTCTTCCTTTTTAGACTTCGCATTCTTTGATTTTGACTTGGATGACTTTTTGGTTCCCTTTGCCTTAGTAGCTGGCTGGGAGAGAATGCTCTGGTCCATGGGATCTTCAAGTTCCGAGATGGCTTCTGAAGCAGTTGATTGGGTCGAAAGACGAGATGCCTTGGATGTACGTGCTTTTTTCGTGCGTGAGCCTTTGCCTTTCTTACCAGTGGGTTGAGCAAAGGCGAAAAACGAACAGTCCGCGGAACGACGGTAATGTTCATCACTGGAGAGGTTAGTTGTGATAAAAAGGAAGGCGCGATAAGCACTCACAAGGGATCGTCCTTGGGTTCCCAACCATCGAGGGACAATTTACAGTATGCACAGCTTGCTAGGTCATTACTCTCTTCGGTGGGACAAAAATACCACCCTCCATCGACCATCTGGCACAGAACCGTCGTCAAATTGAGTCCGGAGAAATTACGGCAAGACAGCATACCTTTTCTGACTGACAGACCCAACCGCGTTTCCCATCGTGCGGCCATGAGGTGCCAAAGGTGGCCAGTCTCGCCTCTCTTATCTTGTCACTTGTCGGATCCTCTATCTCAGCGGGGTTTGAGCTGTGTTGTTGAATATCCATCATCACAGCCCAGCCGCAATCATTCGCATGCTTAAGATGTTCCGTTATTGGATTGTCCTCTTCCTCCCATCCGTCAAGCGCTCTGTGACATAGAAAGCATGTTGTATTATCCGGATTTGTTTCATAGGGATTGTAGTAGAAGCCCGCGTGCGCCAACTACAACAACCAGGAGTCAGTCTTCCGATTAACAGGTATTGTAGATAGCGAGACTTATATACCTCAGCGGGCGATGGCCTCCGGTGAGGCCAAGCAATAGATTTAACGGCCTTTGCGCTCGATGTTCTTCGTTTCTCTGGGTGCAATACCAGATCAAAGCTGGCAAGGCGGGCAGCGAATGTCTCCATTTCTTCGGCCATTGTTGCGGAATATGCGGACCATCAGGTGTGGTCGCGGCCCCAGGATCACGGTCGATAATGGTGTACCTTCGAAAGGTACACGATTTCACGGGAGAGGACGGACAAAGCGTGAGAGTGCCTCTGTTTACTGCCTTGTTTGGGTCGAGCATCGGGGACGCGCCCGCGGAGATACGACGCCACGTGACGCAGTGTGTGGCTTGTGTGATGTGGCGCGGGCGGTCGCTGGGTAATCTCGAAAGGCCGAGAACACCTGCCGAGCGAGTACGTCAGACCTTCCGGCCGCCATTGGGTAATCTGTGATCATCCCGCAGGAAAGTATCTGCAGTTCGATCCCATTGTTTCCCCTACTCCGCCCTTGCTCTACTTCAACTCTCCTTCAGGAAGACATGGTGTGAATCAGTAACGTTCAATGGTCATTGAGTTATTCAACAATTACAGCCCCCGCTGTGCAAGTCCCTCTTTTCCTTTTGAGGAACCGCGATGATGCGCGACGTTACTGTAAGGCAGTATTTGCTTCCAGTCTACATGCATTGAGTGATGCTAATTGATCTCTTCGAAGTCTCTCCTTTTAAACTCCAGATCGGGTTCATTCATGCGTCTTCGCCCGATCTACCCGTCTCTTCCGCGATGCGCTCGCATCCCTAATGCCCTGCGCGCTTTCTCCCACCATTCTACCTCGGCCTCTACTCCAAATGGAACATATCCACTTAGAAACCGCACGGTGTCTCGTGGAGGTCTCAGTTCACAGTGTGCTTCCAGCGAGAATCACCTCCTCCTTCCTTCATCGTCTACAGCGTCGTTCTCTACCAGCTCACGACTCTCGGACCCTGGTGACTGGGAAGATAACGCGAATCTGTCAATAGATGCATTTTCGGAGCTCCCTTCCAAAGATTTTGGTGTCAATCAACACATGGTCATCAACCAAGAGTTTAAAGAAGCCTTACGTCAAATCCTTTGGCAATTTCGGGCACCGATCCGATACGCATTCGCCTATGGTTCGGGCGTCTTCACACAGTCCGGGAGTGCTCCTGGCTCCGGCCAGTGTCACCCGTCTGCTCCGGCTGCAATCAAGAACATGCAACAAGGTCAGGGTAAGATGATTGATTTTATCTTTGGAGTGTCGTACTCCCAACATTGGCATTCATTAAACCTCCATCAACATCGTGACCACTACTCTGGACTGGGATCTTTAGGGTCTTACGCTGTCGCTCAAACACAAGATAGGTTCGGCGCCGGTGTATACTTCAACCCGTATATCACCGTTAATGGCACGTTGATCAAATATGGCGTTGTTAATCTCGACACGTTATGTCGTGATCTCAGCCAATGGGACACGCTATATCTTGCTGGGCGGTTACAAAAACCAGTTAAGATTCTGCGTGACCATCCGAAGGTCCGGCTCGCAAACCAGATGAACCTGCTCTCTGCCGTCCGGGTGGCGTTGCTGCTCCTTCCAGCTGAGTTTACCGAGTTCCAGCTCTACAGTACCATTGCAGGGATGAGCTACATGGGAGATCTCCGCATGGCATTGCCGGCAGAGGATCCTCGTAAAGTCAAAAACATTGTTTCAGGTCAGATGGCCAACTTCCGGCGGCTCTATGCACCGCTCATTGAGACCCTACCCAATGTCACCTTCAACGACAAACGGTGCACCGAAGGCGATTGGATCGATGATCCTAATGCCAATGTGAAGCTAACCCAAGATATGGACCCAGTAAAACGTGGTAATATGGTCCGCCGTCTTCCGGAGTCATTCCGAGCGAAGCTGTACTTCCAGTATCAAACCCGCTTTCAAATACCTCGCGGCGACTTCAACAAAATGATGAAGGAAAGCCAAGATGCCGACCAAGCATTGGTACGGCGGAGACAAGGCGGTCCTTTCGAGCAGCGTATCGCAAGCGACGATAGCCTGAAGCAGGAAGTTCAAGCATCGATCACTAAGACCATTCGCTGGCCGAGCACTGTCCAGTCGGCCAAAGGTCTGGTCACCTCCGGAATTGGAAGGACTTGGCGCTACCTGCGAGAAAAGCAAAATAAGTACAAGACCTCAGGCAAACATGCTAGCCCTCCGAGCGAGGAGTCGACGGAGAAAGCAGCAAAGCAGGAATAGATAATTTTCATTAGTGTCATAGCTATGACTGAAGCATGGCTCGCCAACAGGCAGCCCTAGACATTATACAAGGCATATCAAGGCGTTGTGTTGGTTTGACATATGTGCTTGATTTTTTCCATCCTTCCCTTTCCAGTTCGCCCACTTTTAGCTCAGCCATACTGATTGGACAACTGGAATAAGAAGCATCACAATGTACATAGATGACTACCTTAGGATAGACTAGCTCAGAAGACTATATAGCAGTACGGCCATGAAAAGCCCAATTTACTACTACTACTACTACTACTACTACTACTACTACTACTACTACTACTACTACTACTACTACTACTACTACTACTACTACTACTACTACTACTATTTCTCCTGGCAACATTGACCAAGGCGAAAAGTGCCATAGTATAGCCCTTCACGGTATATAAAAATGGTGGTAAAATAGTCTTCAGGCCAAGATGAATAACAGCAGCCATCGTTCATTCAAGATAATTTGTCCTCCTATACTCATGTCGGTGGATTTGTCTCGCCTGAATATAATGCTCATGTCTACACTAAGCTGCTGTGCTTCATAATTGCCGGCTGTGTACAGGGAAAGGAGATATTACGGCGTGACGAGGGATATATTCCCCCAATGTGTACCAAATCATGTGTCGTTTGGCACGCATACGAACAAACCCTTCCGATCAATTCTGACCCAGAGCCCCATTTCCGTTCATTCAAAACATGCACTAGCTTCTAAGCGACACTATACCCAAGACACAACTGCATAATACGTATAAATTCTCGGCTCTTGTTGTTTGGGATATAATGCAAGGTTGTCGATCTCTGCCTAACACGGTGACTGGCCCGAGTGACTAATGCGCAGGTGATGCGTGCAAACCGGACGGGGATTCCTTCCCTTGACTATTTTGGCGGTAAAAGCGAAGGGAAAACACTCTCTGCTGATCTTTATAATCGTCTGTTCGCTTATTTTCAGGGGCATGTGCGCAGCAGATAGTGTTTTAGAGGCGTTCGGCGGAATTATCCGTGGTTGTCAGAACTGTTTCACGCTTGATGCTAAATCATAGTGCCGAAAAGACAACAGCCGATCCCAAGTCCTTTGGTAATTTGAACCGATGGTCGTCCGTTGTAAATAAGGGTTAGTTACAATGGATGAACGATTATTTAAGCGGTGCCTAATACCTCGGAATTCTTCTGAGTATCAATTCACGAAATCAATTTGGGAAACCACTTTTTATTCTCTTCGGCCGCAATGAAGATCACTTCAACCATTCCCGCTGTCCTCTTGGGACTAGCACCGCTGAGTGCAGCCGTATCAGTCTCCGGCTCAGCTGAAGGGTTCGCTTCCGGGGTGACAGGCGGTGGTAACGCAGAAGCACAGATTCCCAGTGATATCGATGAGCTGAAGGAATGGCTTACCGATGATACTCCACGAGTTATTGTGCTTGACAAGGAATATGACTTCACTGAGTCAGAGGGCACGACTAGTGGCACAGTTTGTGCTTCCTGGGGAACCGGGAGCGGCTGTCAGAAGATCATCCAGGACGACTGCGGAGATTCTCCTTCTTCGCAAGCAACTTGGTACACCGCTGGGACGACAGGAATAGATGTTGCATCGGACAAAACGATTCTTGGCGACGGAGACAAGGGCGTTATCAAGGGTAAAGGCCTAAGATTTAGAGACGGCGTGTCGAACATCATCGTACAAAACATTGAGATCTCCGACTTGAACCCTGAGTATGTCTGGGGTGGCGACGCTATCTATTTCGATGGGTCTGACCTTATCTGGATTGATCATGTCACGGTATGTCTGTTTTAAACGCATGAAAGAGTGCGGTTTGCTAATAGATATACTAGACGGCTCGCACCGGACGGCAACACTACACCTTCGGATACGAGACCAACACCCGTATCACTCTCTCAAACAACTTCATCAACGGTGAAACTACATACTCCACTGGCTGCGACGGGTACACCTACTGGACCTTTGAGATGGTAGGTGAGGCAGACCAAATTACTCTGCAGAACAACTACATCTACATGACAGCCGGCCGCAGCCCAGCCTTGAGTGGAGGTACTCTCCTGCATGCCGTAAACAATGTCTGGGAGAAGAACAACGGCCATGCGCTGGAGGGCGGCGATGCAGGTGCTAGGGGAATCTTTGAAGGAAATGCTTGGATAGGAGTGTCCACGATTGTTGGAGACTATGCCGGTCGGCTCTTCAACGCACCAGATTCATCGTCCGCTGGCGACTGCGAATCGGCTCTTGGTCGTGCGTGCGAAGTGAATGCCGTTTCGGACTCCGGCGATCTTACTGCTTACACCGATACTTCTTTCTTCTCGGATTTCTCAGGGCTTACCATTGCGCCCGCCACCTCTGCCACCGAGGCTCAGTCCAGTGTCCCTAACAACGCAGGCATGGGGAAGCTTTGAATTTCTTTCACAAAGTGTATGAGAAAGATATACCTCAGCCTGTAAGAGTTGCCTGTCATTCGACTTTCCTTAAAAATGAAGAACAACCTGGATAGGTAATATGATCATTATTCGGTAGATACCTTGAACTATAATACAAATTATATACTCCTCGGACCATCCAAGAATAATAGTTCACACAAAGGAAAGTTACAGCTCTTCGAGAGGATGAAGGTCATATATATATATATGTGTGTGTGTGTGTGTATGTGTGTGTATAAATTTTTAACATGCACGTATCTAGTGCACGTTCGCTAGCAACTGTATAGCTCATTGGCAGTGTAGTTGCAAAACTTGTATGTTGAGTCATGACTGCCGACGGTATTTAATTTAAGCTACGGTTCTTGAAGAGTCACACTTCCGAGACCGGTCCCGCCCCGCCTATAATCTTCCCCGCCACTTAAAGGACTCCCCACCAAGCTTTCTTCGGTTTGCAAGGAACCTCTTCACTTCAGCAATATCACACCAAAATGGCTGCGAGACAATCACCGTTTGATCTCTCTAAATGCGCGCGCAAGAACATCTTGCAATTGCAGCCCTACCGCTGTGCCAGAGAGTGTGTTTGCCCTCCAGGTCCCCGCATCAGCTCCATGGAAACTAATGAGTCAGTGACTACAAAGATGACGGAACGAACGTCCTTCTCGATGCCAACGAAAACGCTTATGGTCCTGGTCTTGCCCTGAACTCGGAAGGCGCTTTGCAACAATCTACAGTCAATGGAGATTCGACTGGCTCATCGAAGCCAGACATCGACTTTTTGGGATTGAACCGCTATCCCGACCCGTAAGTGACTCACCCCTACTTCGGTCCTTGATATGTCCAATCTGACCCGGATTGGTGATTCACTAGACACCAGATTGAGTTGAAGCAACTTTTCTGCAATCTCCGCAATACCCGTATTCACAGCCAAAAAGACCTGACCCCCGAGAACCTTTTCGTTGGAGTTGGCTCCGACGAAGCCATCGATGCCCTGTTAAGATGTTTCTGCGTGCCGGGAAAGGATAAGATCCTTACTTGCCCCCCTACGTATGGCATGTATGGTGTGAGTGCGCAGGTCAATGACGTGGATATCGTGAAGGTGCCTCTGGATGTCGAGAATGGTTTCCAGCTGCAGCCGGAAAAGATCATTGAGACTCTATCTACGGATAACTCGATCAAGATGGTGTACATCTGCTCACCGGGTAACCCTACAGCCAACTTGATCCGCAAATCCGACATCCAGAAGGTGCTAGAGCACCCTACATGGAACGGTGTGGTCGTCGTGGATGAGGCATACATCGACTTCGCCCCCGAAGGCTCCAGTCTCGCTGAATGGGTCAACGATTGGCCCAACCTGGTGGTTATGCAGACTTTGAGTAAGGCCTTTGGTCTGGCCGGTATTCGGCTGGGAGTCGCGTTCACTAGCCCTGCCATTGCCCGTCTGTTAAACAGCCTGAAGGCCCCTTACAACATCTCAAGTCCAACTAGTGCACTTGCTATGGCTGCTCTGTCGCCTAACAACATGGCTGTCATGAAGAAATACCGGGAGCAGATCATTGCTCAGCGCGAACGCTTGCTGCAGGAACTGCCCAAGATTCCGGGAGTGGGTCGCTTCCTGGGCGGACAGGAGTCGAACTTCCTCCTCGTTGAAGTCCTAGATAAGCCCGCCAGTGAAGGCGGAAAGCCCAGCAACAAGATTGCTCTTGCGGCATACGAAGCTATGGCGGAAAAGCACGGGGTTGTGGTACGGTTCCGCGGAAAGGAGCTCGGCTGCGAAGGTTGCCTGCGGGTTACAGTAGGAACAGAGGAAGAAGTCACTAGGTTCCTGCAGGAATTGCGGGTAGTCCTGGGCGGTCTTCTGGGGCAGTGAGAGCTGGATTAGAGAGCTCTATCTTTCTATATTAGAATTATTAGAGTAATTATTAGAGAATACTTCTTAATCTATTATGGGTTGTTTACTCAGCACCTGCGAGACGGAGCCTTGTTATATAGTGCTACAGTTCTACACTAAAAGTATTGGCCGCACCCATCATATCAACTATTTCACTATTTCTTAGATGAAGTAAATAACTATATAAGATTTATTTCATCTATATAAATACGAACTGGTCAAGGTGCTAGATCTATACTAGTAGTTCGTGTTGCGCACTAGTGACTCGGGAGTGATGAGGAGAGTCTCATAGGTACATGATCCGATGTCAGACTGGTACAGGGCCTCCTTCAACTATAAGAATATGAACAGTAGCAGCAATCAAATCCAGCTGACTCTAACTTCCAGCCTGCCGTACTGCCCCGTAATCAACCCAGATGCTGATTGTAAGGTCGCAGGTTTGAATTCGGCAGTCCCGTTCGCGATCTCCTTGTCAGAGGTTCGGCCATGGTCCCATAGAGACGCGCTAATAGTGAGGCTCGCATCCAATGGTACGGCAAGGGCTGATCTCAGCAGAGGGACACAGCTATGCGGGTATACACCCACGTGGTCGTGGCTTTCTCTTCTGAACAGCTTGATCCTCTTATCTGGAATCCCGGTGTTTTCCACCTATCCGAAAAGAGCCCAGAACTACCTCAATCCCTGCGATCAACATTAGAGGCATCCGGGTGGAAAGCTACCGAACACTCGCTCCCCTCAACCCCGACTACTGAGAATGTGATCTTGGTACTAGACGAGGTCTTTAGCCCGGTGCTTACCCAAATCGACGACAGGTAGTGGGAAGGACTCAAGAGGTTAGTGAGCTCTGGTAAGCCGCGTCTCTGAGTCACCAAGGTGTATAGCTCGAAGTCACGGACCCTAATACCGCGCTAGTGCATGGCCTTTTTAGGGTAATCCGGATGGAGGACCCCAATGCCAAACTCACGACATTGGATGTCCAGTCGAACAGTGGCCTGGCAGCCGATACTGCCATCAACGCCGTTCTTGAATATTCGAAGCAAGAAAGATCTAATGTTCTTGTCGAGGCAGAGTTTGCTGAACGAAACGGCATTCTGCATGTCCACCGTGTCGTGCCCGATGAGCCCATCAACAAGCGGAAACGGGACGTGAGGCAGGGTGCTGAGCCTGTTTTGAGAGATTTACATGACGCACACGCTGCTGTTTCACTGAGAGCAGAACGTATAAGGGCATTCCAAAGTCTGACATGAGCTGAAAATGACGCTTCAGAAATACCAGTACACGAGGGTAGAATCGAGGTTAAAGTTGTGGCTACTGGCGTTATTTACAAGGTGAATCAACTTGACCACAGAGCTATACTATCTCTCAATCTAACACTTGTGCTCTAACAGGATGTTGCTGTGACCATGGGGATTGTACCTGAGAATGAGCACACCCTAGGCTACGAGGGACCTGGCGTAGTCATACGACTAGGATCTGGTGTGGCCAAGTTCAAAGTGGGCGATCGGGTCTGCTTTTTGCACAGTGGAAGCTATGCCAATCGTCTTCAGGTCCCTGTCGAACGTGCCACGTGTTTCCAGACTCGATGACCTTCGAGGTATGCAAATCGTCTCATATTGAACTTTTTAAATCGTCAACTGCTTGTCTGACCTTACTTCTCAGGAAGCGGCAACTATTCCTTCAGTCTATTTGGCTTCGATATACTCATTGTTCCATATTGCCAACTTGAAAGAAGGCCAGGTAGAGACCACCCTCGCCGTGTTGATCCAAGCAAACGTCTGCTAACATCGAAGCAGCCTGTTCTGATCCACACGGTATCAGCTGGACTTGGTATTTCCGCGATACAGCTTGCACAGTACAGAAACGCAGAGGCAGGTTCCAGCCATGATTGATGCTTGAAATTGGTACTGATACAATAACTGTAGATTTTCCTGACTGTCGGTACAGAAGAGAAACGACAGTTTTTAGCTGATAACTATGGGATCCCACGAGATCATATGTTCTCCTCGCGGAATATTGACTTTGCACAGGCGATTTTGAAAGCAACTCAAGGTCGTGATGTTGGTATTATTCTCAATACACTGCCGGGAGAAATACTCGACGAGTCGTGGAGAATCTGTGCTGATGGGGGGACCTTCGTCGAGCTCGGGAAGAAAGACATCGTGGATCGTAATAATCTGTCTATGGAGCCATTTGACCGGAACTGCTCTTTCCGGGCGATGGATTGCTCCTATACGAAAACCATCTCTGATCCATTGATTGCAAGGTATGTTACGCATAGAGCAGTCAGAGCGAAATTGACTTGCGACTAGACTCTTGGATGAGATATTTGATTTGGTCAATACCGGCCATATAAAGCCTGTCCAGCCGATTACAACATTCAGCTTCGACACATCCAATCCGCCCTAGCACTCATTCGTAGCGGCCGACATGTCGGAAAGGTTGTCATCTCGGATGGAGAGTCCCCGTGTGTACTGGTTCCAATCAGACCAGCGCCTAGTAAGGTCGTACTTCGTTCTGATGCCTCTTACCTGATTGTGAGTGGTCTCAAGGGCCTTTGCGGAAGCCTGGCCATCCATATGGCGCGGCAAGGAGTCAGGCAGATCATTATGTGCTCCAGGAGTGGACTCTCAGATGACGCATCGCAAAAGACCGTAGTAAATTGCTCAGCGTATGGGTGTGATATCGTCGAAGCTAAGGGTGATGTTGCGGACATGGCGTTCCTTCGGAAAATGTTCCGTGAGGCAGCTCCTGCAAATCGCTGGAGTGGTCCAGGGTGCTATGATTCTCGGTGTAAGCCTGACAAAACCCCCTTGTCTATCAAAAATATTCTAACTAGGACTTCACTCTAATGTAGGACAAGCCATATGAAGTCATGACTCTGGATGAATATCATACCGCGCTCTATGGCAAATTCCACGGTACTTGGGCTCTGCACCATGTTTCAATGGAGCAGCAACAACCTCTTGAATTCTTCACTATGCTGTCGAGCATTTCAGGAACCGGGGGCAAGAAAGGGCAGTCTAACTACTCGGCTGCAAACACATTCCTCGATGCCTTCGCCGCGTACCGTCAATCATTAGGCTTGCGGGCCAATTCAGTTAACCTAGGGCTGATCGAAGACGTGGGCTACGTTGCTGAGCAGGGTGGCATGCATAGCCGTTTCGACGAACGCGTATGGACTCCCTTATATGAGGGTAACTTGCGGCAGATCCTGGACCTTTCGATTCTGCAACAGACAACCTCCCCAATCAACCCGAGTAGCAGTGCGCAGTTGGTCCCCGGTCTCGGGTTCCCGCTTCCCGATAACTCGGACCTCATTCGGGAGGCGAGATCGGATGCTTCTTCGGGAGGACTACAACAGGCATGTCGGGTGGTAAGGAAGGTAGCAAGGGAGACCAGGCAGTTCACGCATTTCTGATGATGCACAAATCTGGGGCCGACAAAGCGACGCTAGTGAAGGCGGCTGTAGAGCCAATGGCTGCACAATTTACCAAGATTCTGCAACTGGAGGCCGAGATGGAGCCTGCCAAATCCATGATGGCATATGGGCTGGACTCCCTGGCCGCAGTCGAACTACGAAACTGGGTCCGCTCGGAGCTCGGAGCGGAACTCACAACCTATTAACAACGCAAGTCCACTGATTGCTCTGTGTGAAAAGTTGGTGTCGAAGTTGTCCTCGCCAGAGGCTGCTTAGACCCCGGAGTAGAGGTGCAAATCTTGACATGGTGAACAGGTATTCGTTTATTGTCGAAGCATGAAAGTGTTTTGGCCGCCCGTGTAGAACCACCATAGTTGGAAATTGAATTTCATGGTATAGTGAAAAATTGAAAATCCTCTTCAATGTAAACAACCCTCATGAAAGTGGTGGAATGTATACAGATCAGCAGGCTTTAGTCTGTACACGCCTTAGAGGCCTTGTTGTAGCCACGTTTTACGCCAGAGAAAGCAAAAAGGAACTGCTTCCGGATCACTCACGTGCTGCTGCCCTCATACCCCGTAAAAGCGGCGGCACCCGTATCGGGTGTGATTAAAATGGACTGGGGTTAGTCGTATTGTGCTGCTGTGGTCAAAGAAAGAAAAAAAAAAAAAAAAAAAAAAAAAAAAAAAAAAAAAAAAAAAAAAAAAGAAAAAGAAAAAGAAAAACGTTCACAAGACCACCACGTGGACCACACCTGACATGAGCATATCCTGTTGTACGGATTATCCTATCGAATGGTAACTTCCATCGAAGAATGGATACTACCCTAACACTTTACAATGCAATCTGGTTGCACGAGTCATGTCCATCTTATGTGCGAGATTGATCGCGTCTCCGACCAACTACCAATCAAATTCCTCCAAAATCCTCCTAACTATCTGATAAGGTAACAGCTTAGATTATCTCCTATGCTCTTTCTTTCCATTCGCCGCTAATAATCCGCAGCATTGATTATATACGAGCCCACGGTCTGGACAGGGTTCGTCCCTTGAAAGGCGGATGATAACAGGCCCAAGCTCGAATTACCTTCTCGAGTCCCAGAATCACAAGCAATGCTTCATTTCGCCATCGTCATCGGGAGCCAATGAACTTACTCCGCAAACAGCTCCTGAGCAACTTAGGTCCCCCGGTCTATCGCCTCCCTCCGGCTGGTCCAATACTATCTCGTGCTGTCCTGCCCAGCTCTGCCGTCCTCAAATCCTGCTCTTAGAACCAAACGGAGGACCGATAAATGGCGCTTCCCGACGCCCACTGCGACCGTTCCGTCTTATCTCTTGAATCCATGGTTATCGGTTGGCCGCCATGATCCTTGGCCTCGAGGTGGGTGTGATTTTATCATCACGATTATCAACATAGTTGTTTTCATTATTAAATAGCCGTTCATGGATGGCTTTTGGTTGGGGTCTCCCCTTTCCGTTTCCATATGGATGTATTTTTTTACTTCTGATTTAACCAATTCTCTCTGTCTTTCTACCTTCGTGGCATACTGTCCTTTGAGTTTATATTTTATAACTTCTACCGAAACGGCGGTGAAATCCTTCCTTTTCTTTTCCCTGTAATACTAATTTTATTTCACTTGGGGGTACGTAAGATCAAGACTCTATACTTGATCCACCAGGCGAACCTCTTGTCTCCCTTCTTTTTTTCCCCCTCATTTTCCCGATCACCCTCACTTGCTCTTTCGTCAACGACCATATTCTATACGAAGTAGGGCCTCCTCCACCTGGAACGCCACCAGATCAACATCACTTTCCCTCCCACCGTTACCACCCATTTAACGCCGGTTCCACCCGCTACTCTTGCCCCCAAGATCGTCGCCTTTTATATTCCCCGGTTTTCCTTACGTTATACCTTCTTTCCCCACACTGAGGAAACACTCTAATCTGGGGAAACGCACGTGCATGCTCAAGGCAGTTCGTCATGAGCAATGTGAGTGCAACTAAAGGCACTACGTTGTTGAACTTACTCCGGGGACTCATCCACGGTGCGTTGTTATTTGATAACTTGGGCTGTTCTCGCCTGTTTCCCACTGGCCCCTCTGCGGAGGTGGTTCAGCGGCCATGACTGTATTGGACATTCGTGGTCTATATCCGGAAATTCCCCCGAATGCTCGAACGAAGGCCGACGATAATCCAACGCTCCTGGTGAGCTGGTGGGCCACCGGCTTCTCCCTGGCTATCATCGTGGTTCGAGTCTGTGGTCGCTACATTCGTATCGAGCGCTTCTTTCGGGAGGATAAAGTGATGATGCTTGCCATTATTCCCCTGTTGATCCGCATGGCTCTTGTACATGTTATCCTGATCTGGGGGACCAACAATACGAAGACAGCGGGATTGACGGCAGAAGAGATTCAACATCGGATCGTTGGAAGCAAGTTGGTTCTGGTCTCTCGAATTTGCTATGCTATCTTGTAAGGCTGCTTCTAGGTATTCGTTTGAGATGAAATATGCCGGCTGACTGTTTTGATTGCAACAAGCATCTGGACTGCCAAATTTACCGTATGTGAATTTCTCAAACGGGTTTCGGATATGATCTGGCGCCGGTCTCTCCGGATATTTCTCCAATTTATCTATTATTTCTTGGGATCGACTCTGATTGCCGTGGTACTCGCAACCCTCACCGAATGCCAGCCCTTCAACCACTACTGGCAAGTAGTTCCGGATCCAGGCGCCCAGTGTCGCTCCGGCTACGCGAACCTGATTACAATGGGAGTATGCGACGTGATTACGGATCTTCTTCTTGTGGCCTTTCCTATTCCCCTGATTATGATGACTCACATGCCTGCGAAACGCAAAGCCTCGCTCGTTATTCTCTTTGCCTTATCCTTGATTCTTGTCGGCATTACCTGCTACCGCGTACCCTCTGTGATCGGCCACCAAGGATCACAGCAATACCGATCTCTTCTGGCATCTCTAGAGATCCTTGCTGCCACGGCGGTTTCTAATGCCATAGTCATTGGGTCCTTCGTGCGAGACAAGGGCGTCAAGAAAGCCAAGTTCAAAAAGGCAATTGGATCGGCCTCCGTCAGCGAGAGCATGGATCACAGCTCGGTTCGTCGTACAACCATCACGCACCATCACTGGGGCAGTGACTCCGACCTAGCAGGAGATCTGGGCATCCGTTTGCACCCTGACCTAGTTTCTTCCGACCACAAGCTGCCTCGTCCAGCCCCCGTGGTTGCTCCCTGCGAGCCTTTTACAGCCCGTACGGGCACCCTGGATCCAAATTGGTCTTTCAACCGTCATGCCCCTGCTACCGACGACGACGACCGATCCTCTACTACAGGCAGTCTTGATATCAAAGTGAGCCCACATGAGTATCTTCCAACCAATAAAACGCCGCGCAAAGCGTCGGGTGACTCCATCCCGAGCTCACCCGGTCGAGTCTCCATGTTCGACGTCGGCGGTCTCCTGGATCCTTCTCCCAGGAGCAGCCCCCCTCCAACCTCACATATGCAATACCAAATGCCTCCTCCCGGGCAAATGACCCGTGCACGCAGTGGAAGCGCAGCTTTTCTTCAAGACGTTGGCGGTCTACTATCCACTCCGACCTCAGGGACTCCTCCAAACGCTTCGCCGAATTTCTCACGACCTGGCGGTCTTCGTAGTAACTCCTATGGCCGCCGACGAGGATCCAGCGTGCATTTTAGTGATACGCCGGAGTCACCGGCTCCACCGTATCGATCTCAGTCTGATGTAACTGCCCCAATTCCTGAGGGAAGCGATGATGTCGAACTTCAGGATGTTGGGGGATTACTGTCAAAACACTCATGAATAATGACGGTATATACTAAACGGTACTTGGATGTACAAATAAGCTTCTCTTTCTTCTTCTGGTGATATCCTTTCATCCCATTTTTGGTTCCCTTTCTTTTTTCTAATGTTCAATATTGGTGATGTGATTATGTATACTGGATTGGAGCCGGATTAGCAATGGCGTTGGTATTGGTTATCTTAGTCTACATGTATATTTCTATAGTGGCCGGCGGATTGACCTAATCAAATATTAATGTGACCCGTGCTATCCTCTACCTGAGAGAGAAGCATGGGTATTTACGATCACTGAAAATCTCATGACCGTTGCATTTTTCAGTAATCTATCAGGAAATTTGTACAATATAGTCGGGGTTTTTGCGATTAGTAAAAATTCAAAAGGAATCAACCAGAACCATGACAGTACACTCCAGCCATGAATCATTCGTTTCGCCCTTACGCCATGCTGCCCATAATGCCTGCAATTGGACTTTCGTCTGATTTTTTCTTTTTGTCCCGTGATTTGCCCTCTCCTCTGGTTTTGCTTCTCTTTGTTCTTGAGATTCCATCCACTCGGTTATATGTTCACTTTGAGAGTGAGACACGGCGTAGGCCATGGTGCAGGAGAAATCGCGCCGTAGGAAGGTGCCCAGGAACCTCTTGGCGAACTCAACATGTTCTTTTGGCGCCTTTGAATGGAAAAAAGCGCGATGAACTCCCTCAAGCAAACAGCCGTCCGTTAATATAGCATAACCATACAAGCCATACTCGTCGCGATCGCGATTAAATAACCCAGCGGTAACTGGCATAACGACCGGCCGTTTCACTCCTGCGGATAATCTTGACGACCTGACCTCTGCGCAGACCCAGGTATCTCGCCACAGGATCCGACACCTGGATACGAGGCAACTGAGACTCCTTCAGACGGTAGCGCGCCAGCAATTTGGCCTTCTCCTCTGGGCTTAGCAGGACGTGTTTCGGGACCAGCTCGTGCCGAGTGATGTTAACTAGCAGATCCTGCTCCTGGAAATGCTCGCAGATACGGCCAGGGACACCGCTCAGCAGACGCACGGCGGACGGGGAGATCGGGGTCTGGGTGATGAACACGCCGGTGTGGAAGTTGTTCTCATCGACGACATGGTTGAAGGCGCGCACTTGCTTGGTACCGACACCGGTCGAGTCGGGGCAGAATTCAACGTAGATGATTCCGCAGTCAGGCTGGGGGTCCGGGTTGGCGTTGCTCTTGATGGCCGTGTATTTGTGTTGCATGGCCTCTGTGGGGCGAGCTTGGACTTTCATCTTGTTGCGGCTGCACAAAAGTTACGCCGAATTGTTAGCGGCCTTTTTCCCTGGGAGGTTGAAAAACGTGCATGTTGTCTGGGGTCGCATACTCTGGGTATCCGAGGGGATCGGAGTATTTCTGTTTGAATTCTTCGAGCGATATTTGCACTTCTTCTTCGGTGACTTCGTAGCCCTGCCCAAAAATGGCTTGTCAGCAACCGTTGTGGATGTCGTCGATCGCTCCCCTCCTTTAGTAGCACATACCCGATCCTGAAGCATTTCGAACACCGTCCTCCATGTGCGCCAAAGTCTGGTCATCTCGCGGTCGGCATCGACGGAGCCAGAAGAATAGTCCTCGTCCATGATGAAAAATGAGGCGCACCTGCGCTGCGACACAAAACTAGATTAAAGAAAAAGAGAAGAGCCGGGAAAGACTTAAATTAGAACAATCGAGGACCAACTCTGAGCTCAGCGTGAGCCGTGGGATGGGACAACAAAAAAAAAAAAAGTTTGGCTGGAGTTGTAGCGTTGCGAAAAGCGATAGAGGGAGGTTCTCGAAAAATCGGCGGAACAGCGCTAAGCGGCAACGGTTAAGCGCCGCCAACAACTTATTAACCCCAAAGGAAAAGGCCAGACCGAGAAAATGAGCTCGAATTTCTGCCCCATTCCTTTCCTCTTCTCTCAACATTTCCCTTTGGTTTCCCCTCATTTCACGCTCTTTTGGGGTCCCTCCTAGAGATTGATTTCGGTCAATCTATTTGCATTGTCAAGTGTTCCCCCCGTATTTGCAAATTCCCCGACAAGATGTCCGCTGAAGCCAAATCGGCTCCTGCCACGGAGCAGAAGGTGAAGCCCACCAAGCCCAGTGAGGAGGCGTTCAAAGCCGACCTCGCACAGGCTGAGAAGGAGCATGCTGCGGTTCAGGAAAAGCTGGTATGTGACGGTTTATTATGTCATTTGGAGTTCTTTCGGAGTTTCAATGGTTGTTGTATACAACGCACAAATTATATCGTGCCATTTTCTTACTCGATTCCCACCGGCTATTTATGATCCACCATACGTTTGCTCGGGATTCTTTTCTAAACCATTTTCGCATTTCATTGACGTAACAAGTTACTAACTTCATAAAGAACCAAGTCAAGGCCAAGATCGAGACCGCCAAGCCGAACAACAAGGACTCGCCCGCGGCTAAGAGACAGCAGGAACTCCGTGCTGAGCTCTCCTCCATCCGTCAGAAGCAGTCGGGATTCAAGGCATCCAGGTCCAGCACCCAGGAGAAGATCAATGCTCTGGACAGCACGCTCAAGGCCCGCATCGCGGAGCAGAACAACTCCAAGACCCGCATGTCGTTCAAGAGCGTCGAGGAGATTGACCGTGAAATCGCGCGCCTCGAGAAGCAGGTTGATTCCGGCACCATGCGCTTGGTGGATGAGAAGAAGGCCCTTGCCGATGTCTCCAGCCTGCGCAAGCAGCGTAAGAACTTCGCCGGCCTGGACGAGGCCCAGAAGGTCATCAACGACATCAAGGCCCAGATCGCTGCCCTCAAGAAGACCCTGGACAACCCTGAGGCCAAGGCTCTGAGCGACAAGTACGCCGAGATTCAGAAGGAGCTGGATGCCATCAAGGCCGAGCAGGACGGCGCTTTTAAGAACCTCAACGCCCTGCGGGACGAGCGCACCAAGCTCCACGGTGAGCAGCAGCAGAAGTGGACTGCTATCCGTGAGATCAAGGACACCTACTACAAGGCTCGCAAGGCCTACAAGGAGTACGAGGATGAGGCCTGGAGAATCCGCCGGGAGAAGCAGAAGGCCCAGCGGGACGCCTTCGAGCGCGAGAAGAAGAAGAAGATTGCCGACAAGAAGCTCGAGGAGGCCTCTCGCCTGGCTTACACCGACGAGATTCTTACCGCCCAGGGTCTTATCCGCCACTTCAACCCTTCCTACGACTTCGCTGCTCTGGGTCTGGATGACAAGAAGGACGAGTCCTCTCAGTTCCGTGCTGAGATCGGCCGTACCATTGATGACTCCGCCATGAAGGGCATGAAGGTCTTGAAGAAGGACGAGGACGACTACTTCATCGGCACTGGCGGCAAGAAGGGCAAGAAGGGTAAGAAGAGCAACGCCAACGGCAGCCCTGCCCCCGCCGAGAAGTTCAACCTCAACGTTGGTATCATCGAGGACTTCGCCAAGGTCAAGATCGACCCCCCTATGAACCAGACCGATGTCCCCGCCGTTGTCGAGAAGCTGGCCGCTAAGATCACTGAGTGGAAGAAGAACCAGGCTTCGAAGACCGAGGAGGTATGTACCGCTCTAGTTTGATTTACTCGTTTGAGCTGCAGCGACTAATTATTTCCGTAGAACATCAAGAAGGCCCAGGAGGAAATTGCCCGCCTGGAGGAGGAGGCCTCTCAGGCCGACGACCGTGCGACTGACGCTACCAAGAAGCCCGCTATCATCAACAGCGGTGTTAACGGCAAGGTCTTGGCCGAGGCCGAGCTGAAGCAGGAGAAGGATGCCGCCGCCGATGTGTCCGACGAGCTCCAGAAGGCCTCCCTTGAGGAGACGGCTTAAGCGATGCGCCCCGAATAGACTTATGCAACTTTGCATGTTCTTGCATCAAGCGAATTGACGCTTTAGACCCCAAGCGGAGATTTAGCATTTACATTTCATTTGTTTTTGGTTAGTTCTGTGCATCTTATCGACAACTCTTTGCTTTTGCAGATCCTCCCTTTTTCTTTCTCCGCGGGAATCTTGCACCGGTCGGAGGGAGCTTAATTCTCCTTTGCGAGGCCATCGTCTGGCTGTTATTCCTTTCTTGTAATCCATATTTACTACACCTTTTGATTTCTCGTCTTGTCTTGTTCCATCTTGCTATGGCAGGACTACTCCTTTCTCCCCTCTTACCCTCTTACCCTCTCCTCTTCCCTCCCCCAAAAGTCTGCAGAGCAGGATGATGAGATTTAGCGTTGGTTTCAGAGTTGTGAGGAACGATCCGAGCGATTGGGGGCGCCGTTGCTGGTTTTGCTATATGAACCGAATCTACCGTATTCAATTGACTTCTTGTGTAAGCAAGCCATATCTTTGGCCGCGTCAAGGTGTGCGTAGCAAGTATAGGACCGGCCAATCATGAAGTGTCCACGAGCATCACCTGCCATCGGGACATTATTAAGCTGCCGACCGAGGTTTGGACGGACCGGTCGGTGGAATGAACTGGTCAGTGTGGCGGTGCAAGAAATGTCAAGTCACGTCAAGATTGAACGGGTGGCCTGGGCTAGATTTGAAGTTGCCTAAACGGGACTGCCAGCGCCAAGGGTCTTGGTTCTTTCAATCCAATTTAATTCATTCAAATCCCAACTCCCTTTTTTTCTCGGCACTTCTTCCGATCCCCTCTTTCTCTCCCTTCCTTTTCCCTCCTCTCATTCCTCCTCGGCTCTCTCGTCGTTCTCTCGGACCAGATATCTAGGGCGACCAGCCACTCGCAATACCGGAGTTAAGCCACCCGCCCTAAAACCACCGCCAGACCGCATCGACTCCAACAGTCAGCTCAACAACCTTCTACAACCCCTCAACCACCTCTTACAACCCGCCAAAATGTCCTACAACAAGCCCGTACGTAACCTCTCCACTCTCCACTTCCACCAAGACATAGAGCACTGACAAACGCGTGACAGGACGGACCACCTCCCTCCTATCCCGCCCCCGTCCACGACGCAGGGCCCTACTACCCTCCCCAAGGCGCCCAGGGAGACTACTACAACCAAGGCGGATACCCTCCTCAGAACTACGGTCCACCCCCGCAGCAGGGCTACTACGGCTCTCCGCCACCCCAGGGTCAACAACCCATGTACTACCCGCCGCAGCAAGGGTACCCACAGCCAGGATACTACGCCGACGACCGCGGCGGTGGCGGATCCTCGGGCGGTGGTATTTGCGCCGGTATCATGGCTGCGCTGGCCTGCTGTTGTTGTCTGGATATTCTGTTTTAGAGATTGCGCCTTTGCCTTCGTTTTATACGCTGCTTCGGTTTTGACCGGGTTCCTTTCGTCTTTTTTTTTTTGGCGCCGGAATGGGAGTTGGTATCGTTCATGGTGTAACGGGGTGTTTTTCCTTGCTTGTTCAGCTCTGAATGGGTGTCTGTTGCATTTGATATTCGGTGGTTAATCGATCACTGTTTGGTATCGTTATCGTATCGTGATATATCACTTATGCGTATGCTATATTATATATCATGGACATGCTCGTTACATACATAATCATCTTCAACCTTAACACATCAATCATAACCAAGTTGGGAAACACAAAACCACAGAAAGAAAAAAAAGGGTATCAATCGTCAATCCATCAAAACACACCCCCATTTACTCCCAATACCACTCCTCCCTTCCACACCCCCATACATTATAAACCACCAACAACAACCAAGAACAGAATAGAAGGAAGAAAAAAAAAAACAATCAAACCCTCGAACTAAACTCACTCCCCTCCAAATCCCCCCTCCTCCACCCTCCCCCACCACCATGCTTCCCCCGTCTCGGCGGCTGATCAATACTACTAGCCTCCTCAAAAACCTCAATAACATCCCCGTCCGACCGACTCGGCGCACTCGTCACACTCTCCTCCACAACAATATGATCCCCACCATGGGGGTGTCCATGTCCATGGGCACTCACCGGCCTCTCCTCCTCAACCACAATCCGTCGCCCCCGTCTCCGCCGCATCCCACCCGCGCTACTCGCCGACGCCATCTCCGTCTGTGTTTCGCTGCCGAAGCGCCGGCCGGAGCTTAGGCCCAGCCAGAGGAGGTAGAGGAGGAAGATGAAGCCGAAGACGCTGCCGAGGATTATGCCGGCGACGGTGCCCGGGGAGGGGGAGCTGGTGAGGCGGCCGTAGGAGGCGGGGATGGAGATTGTGGTGTAGGTTGGGCCGAGGGGGATGGGGCTGAGGCGTTTTGTTAGATTGTTGTTTAGAGTTGTGAGATTTTGGTTTTGGTTTTGGTCTTGGTCATAGTCTCGGTGGTTGTGGTGGTGTTGGGGGATTGGGGGCATTGCTTTTTCTTTCGTTTGGGTGGACCCTCTCTCTTTGGGTTTGGGTTTTGTTTGGGTCCTTGGTTGTTTGTGGTTGTGGTTGTGTTGTTGTGATTGTGGTTTGGTTGGAGTATGGTCGGGGATTATCTCGGAGATTGCGATAAGATTGATTAATGTGGAGGTGATCAATGTGGAGATTCAGTATGGTAGTATGCGCGACATGGGCATTTTTGGTCTGGTGGTATTTGCGTAATGGGTCTTGGAATGGGAGGTAGGGTAGAATGAAGTAATGTATGACAGGAGGAAAAGAGAGAAATCGACGTGGAAGGGTTGCGAAAGTGATGAGGGTCTGGACCGGAATTATTGGTGGCTGGGAAGAAAACGTCCATGCAGGAGACGGACGGGTTAGGGCTGGGTCCACGTATACTTCTGTAGGTACCGTTCTTGTTGGAGGTTATCGATTTCCTTGGATTTTACTGTACGTTGGCAGGTTTATTAGATTTTGGGTAGTTATTTTCGATGAGAAGGAATTGATATATTTGGTTTTATGATTGTTTAACTATAATTGGGGACCTGTACTAGTTCTTAGGATCTGTGATGCAACCTTCATACCTCTTATCAAGAATGATACTAATGAATAGGAGCTTATCATATAGCCAGATTCTGCCAACGAATAGAACACGGCACCATACTATGGTAGTTTCTCATCCCTGCCCGCCAGTCATACATAATACCGGCGCTCTAAGTGGTATTGTTGATAACGGCCACGACCGCGATAATCGTACAATGCTCGTCTCCAATCTCTCCACAGTTTCCCTCTTCGACGGTCCTGAGCCGCCTTCCCAGAAGATGATAACTGTTTCATTGTGTTCTCATCAGTCAGGCCAAGGGTGACTGTATTCCGGGCTTCACGTTCTGCGGCGTCCTGCGCCGCACGTTGATCAGCCATTTAGTGGCCGGCTTGGCTTCGACTTTGATGGAGTAGGACTTTGCGATTGGGACCGCGGTGGAAAAATTACCAATGGTGCACAATCTTGGTTATAATAATATGGCCTTCTTACTACTAGAGTCTCGTATAAAGAAACTCACTCAATAGTGTGTGGGGCAGAAGTAACATGAGTCTTAGATCTCCTCCAGGTCGGATGGGCCCCTCATTTATACGTTTCAACATGCTGTAACTCCAGGCTACCACTTTGAAGAGTCCACGTATATCTCAGATCATAGGCAGCCACGTATGGAACTATTGATCGACTAGGAACACAGCTTTTGTAGGTGACATCTATATGCAATGAGGACCGTTTTCTCCAAGAACGCTAAACCGTTTCTGGCAACTCACTGTCCGTCCCATCCATCGTTTGGTCCATCATGTAAACATTAAGACCCAGTGAGAAGGTGTTGATGTTTGTTCATGCTCATTTAACATATTCATGCCAAAGCTCTATATCTGCATGATTGACTAATTAAATTAGGGCTACTCTATTGGCCGAAGGTATGGTTGCTATTAATATGGACCATCATACGGAGGACAATACTAATTTGCCTTAGCCCTACATTATGTATAACGAGACAATGACAATAATCATCGGGTGTCTTTTATCACTAGGTGCTACAGCTAAAAGTTCATAGGTTTAATGGTTTACATAATTGATATTACGTCAGGAAATTTACGAGTCTATTATCACTTTGGATTGGAACCTCAAAGACTGAATCAAAGAGTATAGTATTTCATTGCAATTACAGCCATATAGGCAGTCTGCATAACTAAATGCTGCCCATCAACCACCCATAGCCACTACCTTGGAATTAAGGTTAGTATGCTCCCTTCCGCTGCTCATACTTGGGCTGCTCAGGCGACTCAACGTCCCCGTATCCGGTCAGCACTGGGGTGTTGTAGGACAGTTCGAAGCTACCCAGCTTAGCACCGTCCGACTCCAATGCCCAAAGACTCAGTGCCACATAGTTTGTTCCGCGGTAGTTCAGGATACCTTCTGGAACAGGGAAGCTGGTCTGTGGTCCAACGTTGCCAGTGAACTTGCCATACTGGTAACCGTTGACGTACAGCTGGGCCCGAGCCGCCTGGGTGTTGTTGCCAAAGTTAAAGTACAGCGGCACATCCCAGCCCTTCGGGAGGTCAAGGTCGAACTGGGCAGTGTAGAATCCGATACCGGGCTTCGACAGACCTTCAAGGGGACTGCCGGACTCCCAGGATTCGCTTGGAGGCTGAGGCTGATGGAAGCCCTGGCGCTCTGCGTACAGTCCACCTTCGTTGAGAGGTCCTCTAACCTTATCCTGGTAGTCTTCTCCTCCGAGGTTACCAGTGAGCTTCCAGGTGATTGCGCTGGCGTCTTGTCCGCTCAGCTTGTAGTTAAGAATACCACGAGGATTCTTCATGGTTTCCTCGCCGACCGTCCAATTCTCGTCGAGACCCAGGTTGTCAATAACCACAGTGATAACGTAATTCTTGCCCGACTCCAGCTGAGACAGCTTGTAGGTAGAGTTACCGTCCATAGCATAATCGGCACCAGTCCAAGAGCCCAGATACGTCTCGTTCAGCCATACGGAACTTCCGAATGCGCTACCACCCTGTGTACGAATGAAAAATTCGCTTTCCTTGCCGTTGGCAACGAAGTGGCCCCTGTAGATCAGGTAGCCAGTGTGGAAGCCATAGTCAGAAGAGTATAGCGATGTTGGTGTGTCAAGAGGACGGTGGGTGTTCTTTGTCTTTGGAAGGTCTGCAAAAACCCAGGCCGAGTCATCATAGGAAGACTTAATTTCGGGAAGCGTGTCCAGATACTTCCAGTCCAAATCCTTCAAATCGGGAAGCTTGATCTCTGGAGCCACGTACTTGACCTCACTGCTCCAGATGCCATTCTTGTCGACTGTGTGGCTAGCCTTTTCACCATTCACGAACAGATTCTTAGCGCTTGTTGGAGCACCGATCACTTCAATCGGGGTGGTGGCATTGAAATCAGCAGTAAGATGAAGATCAGAACCATCCAGGTGAGCGCCTCGGAGGAGGTAGCCGGCCTTCACAATAATGGAGGAGGCGGTCGTCTTCGAAGTGCTGAACCCGGGAGAAGTACCTTCAGTGGGGAGTTCGGGGACCCAGTAGTTGTAAGCAGAGTTTCTATCTGTGGATTCATTAGTCGTGAACGCGAGTTTCTTGTGAATTTACTTACCAAGCAGGAACACTCTCAAGTCACCGACTTGAACGATGCGACGAGTAGAAGAGACATCCCAGCCAATGAGAACAGAGCTGCCCTTCCTCGTTGAGACAATTCCAGAGTCCGGACCTTCAATGATAGTCACATTTGACTTGGAGGCAATGGCCAATTCATGGTGTTCCTTCGGTCCGCCGTATAACACCAGGACCTTGTTATCGTTAAACTTCTTCCAGGTGAAGACTTCAGCTGTCGAATAGATAATGTTCGTTCCAGACACATTATAATCAACGACATGAATCTTTGAGTCACGTCCGTTCAGACTCAGAGTATCATCCAGCTGGGGAATAGTCAAGTTACCAGCACTGGTAGGAAGCTTAAGTTTGTACGAAGTTGATTCTTGGCTGGAATAGTCTGTATGTCTGACGACGAAGAACGAGCCTGGACGATCACCAATTAGAGGGGTGACAGCCAGGTCGGAGGTGTCTGTGTATACACCGGTAGTCAGGTTTCTGGGAGTAGCGGTGAGATAGGATGGCGATACTTTGACAAAGTTGCTAAGAAGCTTTATGTCGCTGTATTTCTCCCGTGTAACGTTTCGCGTTTCAGTTATAGGCGAGCCGTAGTCGTAGGATGTATATCCACCGGGATGTCCGAGGTTACCCCAGTTTGTTCCACCGAAAATCTATATATGTCAGCGCGAGGTATGTTCCAAAGATATGAGTAGGCCATACCATGTATAAGTTCAAGGTAGAAACCCCAAAACTCAAGTCGTTCCTATAGAAAACTCTCGAGAATTCGTGGTTAACGAGAGCGTAGCATTTTTCAAAGCCGGGTCCACCCCATGGGTCGAAAGCACCCGCTTGGAACTAAAGAACAGTGAGACACATTACTAGTCCTCGAGGCTGAGTAGGATCTTACCTCAAGAAGTGAATACGGAGTTGATGGGCTCTGCTCAAGATGGAGCGTGCGGAAATTGTCGGGCAGTTTACCCTCGGGCCATACGGATGGGTTTGCCTATATATGTCAGAAGTGTTCAACCTCGCTCGCAGAATAGAACATACGCAATCAAAGCCGAGCCTAAGGAAATGTCAGTTTCAGTCAGACGGTAAACCTCTAAAAACAGAAAGGGCATTTGCAGAATAACTTACGGATAGCTATCGTGACCATAAATATCAACAGCGCCCGCCCCACTTCCAGGAACATTGTGCCCAGACGGTGAGGCATCGTTGCTGATGAAAGGTACAACAATGTCAGCCTTCCGGGCCTGATCCATGACATACTGCATGTAGTCTCCATCGGGGTATTTGACACCGCAGCAGCCACCGCTGTATTCGTTTTCAGGCTGGTAGAGAATTACTGGCCCTCCATTCGTGATCTGAGCCTTCGCCACGGCAGCAGCGGCATTGGCGATATAGCTAAAGTCACACTGTAAGCAAGTGTCTGAAGTACCGGTCAATGAGCCCATACTTATCAGTAGCGCTAAGGAATGGCTCATCAGACGAGCGAAGAGTGCCATTGACCCTCTGCAGCCATCCAGGAAAGCCGCCACCTGAGACCTCGGCATTGATGTACGAACCGGGACGGGCGATCAGATAAACGCCTGCTTCCTTGGCTGCATCAAAGAACGGTTCCAGAGCAAAGATGCCCTCTGCTCTGTAGTCGCCAGGCTTTCCTTCCAGAAGAGCCCAATCAATATAGAAAGATACACAATTGAAACCAAGAGCTCTGATCTTGTGGAAAATATCGAGCCAAAGCGAAGGTACTGGCAATCTGTTTGTGTCAGTATTAAACCATAGAAGTACGCGGGGCTAGTGTACCTGAAAGGATGCACTTCTCCGCTGAATATCATGATCCTCTCTCCATTGATGAACAAAGATTTGTCATCCCATGTAACCTGCAGAGGGTCAGTAGGTTTACATAATCACTATGGAGCATAGCTAGTGATTCCGATTTGATGACGACATACAATGTCTTGCAGCAGGTCTCTTTTCGCCGGATCCGGGTGTTCCAGGATCGTGAAGCCATTGAGACGATGCTTGATGGAAGCACCCGCTGCCTGTGCTGCCAGCAAGGCAACAGCAGCAACGGAGAGGAGCTTCATGGTGCGGTGCTGCAGAAGAACCCCAGTGTGAGCTTACAGCAGATTTCGCATCTTTCGAGGGCAATTGCACGATTATAAGTAGGATTGAAAGGATAAATGGTCAAAAATAACCGACTTCGTTGATTAAATTGTCCGACACCGTGCGTCAATGATGTACAGAGTAGGGAATGGTCCAATAGAGTCCTTCGCCGAAAGTGGAGTCCGTACGATTTCATCTAACATCGTGTACCAGAACGCCCGAAGGTACTTCCAGGGAGCTGGTGGTGCAGGAATGTTGTGAGACTGGACCAATGCAACGCAACGTAGAAGGAAAGTATTGGTGAAGATCCCCCACACGGAGCAAAGGACCCCATCGGATGACGATCACGGGAGTATTTCTCCGCATATCAGAAGCATTTGCCCATTCATAACCAGCTTCACAACCCACAGATGCACCGTGTTATTTCTAGCGATCGCCGCCCATACATACATGAACATGCCAGTTCAGGGATGTAGATGAGCATGTGGAGGGTATATCCATGTCGAGTGCCTGAATATCAGATAAGATAGGCATTTAAGCATTTGCCAATCCTAACAAAATGGAGAGTTCCGACATGAATAAGTTAAGCCAAGAAAGCATCCCAAATGGTTGTATGGCACCATCAGGCCACCGGTGAAGCTACAACCTCGCCAGGATCAACTCGAAAATGCACATCTCCAAATCGGGACCCGCATCGCCACTGCTGTAATAGTGGGTCAAAAGTCTGGCAACACTTGGCAAAACGCGGACCGCATCAAAAAACAACAACAATTATTTCAAACGCCTACCACACCACCAAAATGAGGTCTATTAGAACCGAAATTAGTACAAATCGAAGGCCTAGATCTAAATTATCTACTAAACAACACACTACTTTACTGGAAGGTCTAGACATGGGGGAAAATATCACTAAACTTACCCAAAAATTTGGCGTTGCGCACTCTACTATCTACCAAACACAAAAACACTTCCAAAACCAAAACAGCCTAAAATCAGACGCCCGGTCTGGTAGGCCTAAAAAGCTCAGTCAAGCAGCTAAACGCTATATATTTCACATAATTCGCCGGAGACCTAGAATCAGCTATTCAGCGTTGATTGCTAGGAGCCCCTACAACGTTTCTAAATTAACTATACAGCAAATTGTGCGCAGATTTTATATTAAAAGATAGAAAAGTAAAAAAAGGATTGCTTTAGACACTAATTCAACTAAAAAATACTATAATTTCGCGCATGCGTGGCTGCATTTTAACGATTTAAACAATATCATATTTTCAGACGAATCCTCAGTCCAACGGGACCCTAGTAATCCCACTCAATAAATATTCCATTTCTCAAATAAGGCCTATAGACCTGATTTAGTGAACCTAAAGCGCCATGGAAAGAATATTTCAATTATAATCTAGGCCTCTATATAGTATAGTAGCCGGTCAAAATTAGTAGTTCTAGAACGGGACAAATTATCAAGAAATAGTGGCTATTCAACAAATTCCTATATCGCCTACCTAGAAAAAGGCCTCCTACCAATCTACAAACCAGGAATAAGGTTTCAGCAAAACAACACTAAAATCCATATATTTAGGCAGGCGCAATTGTGGTTTGAAAGGCATAATATATAGATTCTAGAATAGCCGCTCTATTCACCTAAGTTAAACTCCATTAAAAACCTCTAACACCTGCTTAAAAAAAAAGCTAAAAGAGCTCTATCCTAAACTCTTTCTAGATAAGATATCAGAAATTGATATAGAGCGCTTTAGACAGTCTATTTAGACTGTGTAGAATAGCCTTAATCAGAAGATTATAAATCGCTTAATTCTATCCTAGCCGCGCAGACTTCAAGCTGTATATAAAGCACATAGATAATATACTAAATATTAAGCTTAGAAATATATAGAATTTACTATAAACTCAAAAACTTTTGATTTCGTTAAGATATTAAGGTTTAAAAACGGCGCCTCAGAGGCCGAAATCCGGGTTACAATACTTTTGACCTAGTAGTTTTACTATGCACATCATCGAGTGGGACACGACGGTTATTATCCGAGAAGGTCAATCAGCCTTCTGTCAGACCAGGCTAGTATTTCGGAGTTCAGAACATAACCCCTGTTTCGCCGAAATTTAGCCGTTGAACTAGAACATTAACCACGTCAGAGTCGGTTTCCTCCGACCGGGAATCGGTGCATTTTCTCCCCCGTCCGATGCGCGATGCACGTTATGACATCCGTCGGGGTATGTTAGTTAGTGGTTCATTAACTCTTGAGGAGTTCATGAAATGTGCTCCTGTCGAAGCGCCTAGCCTGATATACTCTGAATCAACCAAAATTAAAGCCTATCGCGGATCTCACCGGCCAGACTCAACGTAATCAATCCAAGTCGACAGAGGTTTGGGCGACTGAGTTTTGTGTTCCCTCTGTATCTGAAACTTGAAATCGCACTTTCAAATGTGCAATGATCAAGTTTACCAAGCCTCCGGCTGTACGTGCCTTAGAAATTTCCGGCAAGCCAACCTCTACCTGTAGGTTCCGTCGAATCCAATTCCTCACCTCTATGGCCATGAGCGAATCTATAACAAGATCCATTGTCGCTTCATCATCCATATCATGTGCTCCTAACAGACCCTTTGTGACCAACTGATTAAGTTCCCGGGCAATAGTAGCCTCGGTTTCTTCTTGTAGAAGGATCAAAGGATCTACCTCCGCTTGGTTGATCAGTTCTCGCAGTTTATTAACAGTGGGACTGCCCTCCTGTTTGACAAAGGCAGAATTGAGGTTTGCGTAGGATGCAAATCGAGCATCGCCACGCCACATTGTCTGTGTACCAGGATCGGATAGCGGCTTTGTGTTGCTGAGTCCAATAATCAACGGTGCCGAAAGTCGCGTGTCAGGCTTTGTGTAATTGGCTATATTGGACTCTCCAATGCACTGCTTTAATCCTATGAGAACTTCGTCCTCACTTAAGAGCCAGATACCCAAGGATTTAATCGTCTGCATGGCTTTCGCATCTTGAGTAAGCCGACCAGTCTCGCCGACAGCGCCGAGGGCAATGGTGGAGGATGGAAGGCCTAATTCTCGGCGATACTGTGTAAAACCATCGAGGAATGTGTTCGCTGCCGCATAATTGGCCTGGCTCGGACTTCCGCAAATGCCCACTACAGAACTAAATAGAACGAAAAAATCTAGATCTTCGTGTAAGACTGAATTGTGAAGGTTCCATGTACCTTGAACCTTGGGGGATAACGAAGAATTCCATTCTTCGTAGCTCATATGAGAGAATGGGCGATCCTGGTTGAGCACGCTATCAGTTAGTAGTCTCATCTTCGGCGTTTGCATAATGTGGTAGCAGTGCCTTACATTCAGAGATATCGACATCTGGAAAACACCTTTCAACGGACTCTTGCACCTGGAGATTGCAGCCTGCACATCTTCGATTCTTGCCACGCTCCCTTGAATGCATTCAACATGGCATCCCATGGCGTTTAATTCCTTGATAAATTCTCCGTTCTCTCTAGTGGAGTCTGCGGTGCGAGAAAGGTAAACTAAATAACGCGCTCCTTGCTCTACCATCCACCTAGAAACTGCACGACCCAAGCCTCCAAGGCCACCTACTAGGAGATACGATGCACTGGATGAAAACACCACTTCCATCTCGCTAGGTCGCTGGGATAACTGACTTGAGTCATCGGGCATCCTTATTAAAATTTTCCCCATGTGTGTGCCCTGCTGCATAAATCGGAATGCCTCAATTACCTTGCAGGCTGCGAAAACTGTAGTTGGGCGAATTGGTTTAATTTTACCTTCTTTATACCACAGAATGAACTGGGAGAGGAGACTGTAAACAAGTTAGCGCTGCTAACAAAGAGTCCTTTGTCCTGGGGGCTCACCTGTTCCAAGACTCTTCGCTCAATTCAAGCAGATCAACGCCGAAAAATGCTCGGTTCTTTGAAAATGGTTTCAGGCTCAATGTCCCGTTGGCTAAAAAGTCGCGTTTTCCTAGTTCGACCATCCTACCAAAGCTGGCAACACACTCCCATGAAGCATGTAATAGCTCTCCATATAAAGAGTTTAGTACAACGTCCACCCCGCGTCCCTGTGTTGCCTTCATGACACACGGAAGAAAGCTCGCACTTCTGGAATCAAAAATTTGGTCTGGTGGTATACCATAAATATTAACGAGGTGATCTTTTTTCGCCTGGCTGCCGACTGTTGCAAATATCTACTTTTGTTAGCTAGATGATGGTTCTGAGCCTCGTGCCCATGATCTACCTTTTCGACACCGACAAGCTGGCAAACTTGGATAGCTGCCTGGCCAACTCCACCGCAGGCAGAATGGATCAAAACAGTCTGCCTAAGAGTAAGCCAACGGTGAATGAACCGTGGGAGTCGTTGCATACTTGGCTTTTTTTAAGTTGTCCTATGTCAATCAAAGAGTATATCGCTGTCGCAAACACAGATGCCATGTTGACTGCATCCTGTGTAGAGAGCCCTTTCGGCAATTTCAGGCAGTGCTGCTGATTCACGATAGTTCGGGTGCACATGAGTCCAGTATGTTGTACCAGTATCTCGTCTCCAGGCATTATATTGCTAACATTCGAGCCAACACGTCGTACAACGCCACTCCCCTCTAGGCCCAGCTCACCTATGCTTCCAACAAGCCCCATAGCTATCATGATATCCTAAAACAAGTTAGCATCACAGGCTCCGCCAATATCGCAGTATTTGAATCCAGTAACCTTAAAGTTCAAGCCGATATAATGAATATCAATTTCGACATCGTCTCGCTGTAGACTGCCGTAACTAGTGTCGACCCATTTCAGTGTATCGAGGAGGCCAGGGATTTCCATACTAAGCTTCTTGGAAGTGTCTGACTGCAATGGGTGAAAAACGTCTGCTGCTGTGCCCCAGTAGCACTGACTAGTGAACACAGTGTTGTGGTGGTAGGCAAACTCGTAGTTCGGTTCTTGATTATCTCCATTAGGAGGTCCCAAGATCTTTCGCACAATCGGGCCCATTGCTTTCGCAGACTCGGTATCAAACACGTCGATTTCCAGAGTATAAAAATCGAGCATCAATTCTCGTCTCAGGGTCCGCGCGAACCCGAGTACTAGGCCGAAGCCCGGGTCTTCACAGTTGAATTGGGTCGCCTTTGTCACCCAAAGCAACTTGGACTGATCAATGTCCATCAAGTACTTTTGCAAGGCATGGTATCTCTTTTCGGATATTTTCATGAGGAAGGGATCTTGATGGTCTAACAAAAACACAACACACGTATGACCACTTGGTGCATTCTCCAAGCTCCCCCATTCCACGGTGAAATTTTGCTTCTCGAGCTCTGCGTACACCATGCTAGCCCAAAGATCCAACGAGCCATCAGTCAACAGTGTTATCGGCTGTGGGGCGGTCGCAACTGGAACAAGACGAGCGATCATATTTACGCTTATGTGGTATGGATCGAGATCATAGCGTGTCGCTTCAGTTCCTGTGAAGCCTGCGGATTGTAACTCCTTGTCCCAGCTCTCGGGGCTGATATAAGGTCTATGTATCCTCCCATCATCCTCACCGATCCACCAGCTGGGGAGTGTGCCCTATACAAATTAACTCTTTATACTACATAGAAGTAGGCTGTAGCATTTACACCTCTTACCATTATGTAATCCATGGGTAGCACCACTACCTAGAATGTGAGTAGATTTTGTTCCTGAGAAGCTTTTTCAATAAGTCATACCTGGATTTAACTCATGGAGTAGCAACCAACCATGGGGAGCCAGCAAGCTTTTCACATATTTGAGAGTCTGCTTCAGAACTGGGGTCGCGTGGAGCACCTAGACAAGGTAAGGCGGTGCACAATTCATTTCAATCAAAGGAGTCAGACATTTGATGCTATGATGAGGTCAAAGGATTGAGCCATAAAGCCTTGCTTGAGAGGATCGCTGCTAATATCGAGAACTCTATACTCTATGTTCGTGTGTTGCCGGAACTTATCCTGGGCTGCTGTCATAAATCCGGGAGAAATATCGGTAAATATATATTTAGAGTACATAGACACCCCTGATATGCACAGGGAGCGTAAAGCTTCAGTTGTAGCGCCCCCGGTTCCAGCACCAATTTCAAGGATTCGTAACCTTGGATTTGAGTGACTGAGGAAAGTTATAAAGATGCTCCAGTCGCTGTTTTCCTGATCAAATTGGTACATGCGACCAAGTCGGTTTTCTTCCATCAGTAGGTCTAGGGCGGAGATTCTGTTGGCCATGATCTCTAGGTAATTTTCGTATATCACTTTCATAGAAGTAATTACAACATCGTGCTCGCCAAGCCGATCTGCTTGTGCAGCACTCAGTTCCTTTATGAGGGCTTGCCGCTCCTTACTTAGTTGTGTCGCCCATTCCTTGCACTCGGGAAAAAGTGGTCGTTCTCCATTTCGAATAGCAGCATCTTCATATAGTAGCCAGGATTTCCACTTAGATGCCTGGGGAGATTGTGGCTTCAGGTGTTTGGTCCTTTCCGCTGTCTCAAGAATGTATAAAAGCGTGATTTGACCTATTCTCCTCACCCGATCCAGTCGCTCTGGCGAGACAACTGACTGTGGTAATAGAGCTTCGGTTTTGTAAAAGTCCGGGTCTGGCTTCCATTGAATCCGTGATACCAACGGAATCCGCGGAGATATTGAGTCTTTCTGGTTTCCCAGCGCGAAGCACAAGCCGCGTCTCATCTCCAGCACCACCTTATCCCCAAGCATTGCTGTTGCATTACCCACCAAGCTGCTACCAGATTCTTGGACCGTATCGACCATAGCTTCTATGTGATTTTCTCCTTGTCCAACAAATATCTGATCGATGGACGCCGGTATTGCTCCTGTGGTCATACGCCGTGGGAGGCCAGCAGCTCCAGCGACGCTCATTACTTGAAGGCATTGGTCGATCATGGTTGGGTGAAGACTGTATCGACATTCATTGGAACCTACCTTGTTATTGACCTTGGCCACAGCTTTACTGCCGTGAGGATCAACTGAGATATCTTGTAGACCTCTCAACTGAGCTCCATAAGAGAGGCCCAGGCTAGCTAGGGTATCGTACCACTTGCTAGAAGATACACGACGTGCATATTGCTTTATATCCACAGGAGAAGTGTTCGCCAAAGCTCCAGCTCGGACCTGGCCGCTGCAGTTCTTTATCCAATTGCTGCCGTCATACGATGCGACGGTAAATGAAAACCATTCTGAATCCGCCAAATCGTTTAGTTTAATAGGTCGTAAAGTTGTAATAACCTCGACAGGCTCATATTCTTCTATCACCAATGGAACCTTGAATATGGCGTTTCGGACAGTGTAACCAATGATGCCGGGTGACAGCTGTAGAATAGCTTCACCCACCATAGCGATATACGCTGCAGCCGGGAAAACCACTTTGCCTTGAATAATATGATCGGATAACCAGGAAACATTCTCTATACTTATAAAATGCCTCCATGCCGGCTCTAGGCTTGTGGACTCGGTACTCCTCGAGCCAAGTAATTCATGGGGCGCCACCTCACTAAGCCTCCATTCCCGTACCCTACGGCTTTCTTTCCAGTATCTCGTACCATGCTGCCATGGGTATGGTAAGACGTCAGTCAGAACATGCCCCGTTCCATTCACCGCATGTAAATCCACAAGAACATTGTTTATATGAACAGTACCGACCGAAGTTAGTAGCTGACGCTGGCAGTCGGTTTCGTTCCGAATCAAAGTTGGTATATATGTAGGGCTTATTGTCAAGTCATGTGCTCGGATAATCTGCTTTATGGGTGCTGATAGTGCGCAATGCGGCCCTATTTCAATCAGGATATGCTTTTCATGACTTTCAGCAAAAAGAGAACTGATGGCATCTGAAAAAATTACGGCAGATTCGAGGTTTCGTCGCCAGTAGGCAGCATTCAAGATTTGGGGGTCTGTGACCATCTGCGCATCAACACTTGAAAACATAGGTAGCATCTGCTGATGGGGCTGGAGGTGGCTCGATATGGATTTCTCATAAATGGGTCCCACAGCTGCCATGTAATCTGTCGCCATGTAAGAAATATTACCCGCACTCGCGAAAGAAAAGACTTACGTGAATGATATGCCACGCCCAACTGGAGTTTTCTACAGAACGTATCCGGCCGGTCGTTCCGGATTTGTCTCACCGTATGATCTATTTTACTTTCTTCCCCAGAGATCGTGACGCTCTGCGGGCTATTTTTGCATGCAATTACAACTCCATCAACAAGGAACGGAGACACCTCCTCACTGCCAAGCCCAATGCTTGCCATTTCACCGGTTCCTTTTTGAGCCTGTGCTAGCTTTCCGCGATAGTATGCAAGAATCATCGCGGATCTAGCCGATATTGCTCCGGCAGCATAAGCCGCTGCTATCTCTCCACTAGAATGCCCAACCACATAGGTTGGCCTTATGCCCCACGCCGCAAGCAGGTTAACCAACCCGATCTGTACCGCGGTACATAGTGGTTGGCAGAATTCAGCTTCATTAACGCGCGACGCTGTGGCACAGCTAAGTTCGTCTATATGTCAACGTTAGTGGGATATGCTTATAGCTCTAGGCTTGAGATGGCATTTTACCCATCAGGGACCATTGAGGTGGATCTTCAATGCTCATTAGGATGTTTTCTAGCTCTAGCATGTCCATTCTAAAGCATTGATACGCCTTGATCAATCCTTGTCCCATACCAGGCCACTGGGCTCCCTGACCGGTAAATACGAACGTTAAATGAGCCGATACGAGTGGATGAGCAGACTGAAAGTCTGATGGTGAGAGGGGAGCTGTTGGATCATAAACAGCAAACGCACGGTGCGCTAAATGTTTTCGCCGTACGCCCAAGGTGAACGAAAGGTCTAGCTTCCTTTCAGGATGACGATTCACATAATCTGTTGCCTGATCGATGCGAGCCTTTAGACTTTGCGCATCTTGGGCCGAGACAACAAGAAGCTTGACGTTGTTTCCGGAGTCAGAAGACTCCTGTACCCGGCTTTTTATGCGTACGTCGTGCGCAGAGTCCAAGATAACGTGGGCATTTGTGCCACCGATGCCGAAGGAATTCACGCTGACCCTTTTTCGACGGCCAGCTGGCCAGTCCATAGGCTCTACTGGGACCACCATGCCATTTTCTTTGAAAGATATCTCTGGGTTGGGCTTTTTAAAATGTGCATTCGGCGGGATGGTCCCATGTTCCAGGGACAGAACAGCTTTGATCACGCTTGTGATTCCCGATGCACCTTCTGAATGTCCAAAATTAGGTTTTACCTAAATCCAGTCAGCCTCCTGAACGATGTTAGCATACTATCCACATACTGCTCCAATCACTATCTCCTTTCCCCTGAACACACTAGCCACTGCTGCTGTCTCAACCTTATCCCCTGCGCGTGTACCTGTTCCGTGGCATTCGACAAAGGCAGTTTCTGATAGGTCTTTGATATTTGCCCGTTTATAAGCATCTAAGATCAGTTGTTTCTGTGCTAGTACTGAGGGAACAAAGAGGCTTGATGTTCCTCCGTCTGAATTGGTCGCAGTTGAGCGGATAATTGCTCTGATTGGATCGTTTGCCTTGATTGCATCGCCAAGCGGCTTCAGATAAAGGGCATTTATTGCCTCGCCACGTCCATATCCGTCAGCTTCTGCATCAAATGTATGACATACCCCACTAGTTGACAGCACCATGTTACCAGACATGCTTGCTGTCATGGCTGGGCTGAGGATCAGGTTTGTACCCGCAACAATGGCTGATGAACATGCTCCGCTAGCCAACGACTGACATGCTTCATGGATTCCAACCATTGTCGATGAGCACCCTGTCTGGATAGTCATACTATAGATGAGATTAGTCGGGGTACTTTTGCGTGTTTAAGTCTTGTATGCTAACACCTACCTTGGGCCGCGTAGATCAAACTTATAGGAGACCATGTTGGCCAAGGCAAAGCTTTCTCTAGCGATTGCATGAGATCTGTCCATACTGAGTGGATCTCCGTGGGACAGACCTAGCCAGTCTTCCCCAAACACACCAACATAACATCCTATATCTTTGCCTTCCCAGTTCGTTTCCCCCGCATTTTCTAGGCACTCCCATACCACCTCTAGAAGCAATCTTTGTTGGGGATCCATAGCAGATGCCTCCTGTTCAGTAACTGAGAAAAACGGCGCGTCAAAGCAGGCCGGGTCTTCAGGCAGAAAGTAACCATGTCTTGTATGCGTGTAACGCTCATCCTGTGCGTTGTAGAAAGCATCGATTCCATATCGCGTTTTAGGAACCTCACAGTGTCCATCCCTTTTGTTTATCAGGAATTGCCAGAATTCTTCGGTTGTCCGAACGCCTCCGGGGAGCCTCATTGCCATACCAACTATTGCAATAGGGGGAGATGCGTCCGGACGTCCATCGGGAATTAGCGCGGCCAATTCATCATGGTGAAGGTCTTTAGGCTGCATTGTATCTTCGCAAAAGGACTGATCTTTTGAACGCATCGAGTGCTGAGTCTAGCTTCTCGGATCAGCAGTTGCCAAGTAGGCCCACAACATGCGCGTTGCTATGATCCCCTATAATGCCCAAAACTGCTGCTGCTTATGTTAAACACTGTCCTGCAATCACTTGCCGAACTGACGGCAAAGTGGATAATAAGGATACGGAGAATTCTTACTGAGCTCTGGCCATGATAGTGGCGGCGTAGGACAAAAGATAGAATTGCCCCCTCAGTGACAGTAGGAGTGGAAACTCACCGTACGTCCACCATCCATTTTTTATGCACGTACCCAAATGGGCAAGCATCATTTGGAATTAGTGAAACTTTCCTTCATTACGACGTATATTTTACTCACACGCTGTCATTTTGATAGTATAGCATCGGAAGAGTGATGTTTTATAGGACCTGTAATTGCCTTCATTTATAAACAGCAGATCTTTGAAGGTTTAATTCACTCGACATGTGAACTTAATTTTTAAATCTTTAAAGGTCACGTTCCGGAGTGGCCTTGGGTGACTTGAGAGCTGCAGTCACCCGGGAAGTCAGACTAGTGCCAGGAGTACCTAAGAAGAGAGCCTATGCCTTGGTCAGGGTGCTGTGCATTTCTTAAACGCCTCTTAAGTCTGTGTCCCCCAGTAACATTCGGTCAATTTTCCATGTAAATGAACCCATCGTTGAATTGCCAATTGCTGTACTACCAACCGTACTATAGTCGTTTGTGCACTCCATAAGTTCTCTCATTGTGTTGGCAATGTACTCAGTGTTGTACATGTACATAGCCGGACTTCAATGTGAAGTGAACCCGGAACAGCTACTTGAGGGGTTCTCTACGAGACTGGCTATACATAGAACTCTTGTAGAGACATGTATCTATGTAACCTAGTCCAGGTAACAACCAAATTAAATCAAGTATGCAAATAAAACTGTCTTCTTCATGGTACAATCAATGCTTTTGCCAAATATATGCATGTCCCGATAGATCCCAAATCATATTACAAACTATACAGTCGTGTTGAAACGGTCTTCTTCGTCACCGACCTTCTGCCAAGTCTCACGGCTTTCGGCATGTTCCTGCTCATCTTGCCCCAGAACCTCATTTTCATGCTTGACTGCTTCTTCCTCCGCCTCAGCGGGGGCTGCAGCCGGAGTGTTATCGGCGTCTGTTGGCTCAACTACCGGAGTCGCCGAAGCGGGTGTACCGGTATTTGCGCGCTTGTCAGTGATGTTAACAAGCGGGGTATCATCGTTGAAGATACGAAGAAGCATAGCGCGACGCTCCTCCTTGGGAAGCATGAGGTTAACGGAATGCAGGGAGCGCCACAGCGGAAGGACCATTCGCTCGCTAGTAAACAGTTAGTTGATTATTGTTTAATGCGACATAGTAGACCCAGTCAAACATACCTGAAGCCAGTCTCAGAAGTATCAGGCTCGATGTGCAGGACACTGCAGCCCATCGGGATATCCCTCACGCGCTCGCCAATTTCTCCAAGCTCCTTCCAGCCGTCATCGTTGACTTTGGGGAACATCTCCACGAGAAGTCTTCGCAAAGTCTCCTTCCTCTTCAGGGTAACCGCTCTACCGGGACCCAGCCATGGCTCAAGGACCCTTAAGCCATCGGTCTGGATACGCCAAGGGCAAACACCCGGGCGCTGCACGTCTTGCTTCACAAACATCTTAACACCACAGTGGACAATCTTCATGCCCTGTCCCTCATTTGCGGTCAAGATGTCGCGCGCCAGAGCACTAGTGTAGTAGATAGTTCTAGCTGGAATGGCCTGCGCGTTACGGACCATGAATCGGTCTCTAGGGAACCGGTCTGATCCTTCATAGAATTCAAAGATAGGTGGAAGCTCCTCATGGTTGGGGTCCAAGTACTTGAAAGGTTCCTCAATCGGCTGGCCTGGTTTCCGTTTTTGGGGGGGTGGGGCCTGAGTTGCACTCGTTGTTTGTTGAGGAGGTGCAGGCGTGGAAGTAGCATCCGATGTATCCATATTATCAGGCTCAATCACGGGAGCCGGCTGGTGAACGGGCCGATCACCCACAACTACTTCAGAGCCATCATCAAGTTTAGTCCTCTTCGAAGGGGTCTCATCTTCCATGCTCTCAGCATCCCTCTTTGCAGGGGACATTTGGTTGGTGGCAGAGTAAGGAGGCTGGTGGGTAGCCTCTGCGACAGTAGCATTCTTCTGAGCCTCCTCTGCAGCATTTTCGTTAGGGGTAACCATATCATCCAACGCATCAATCTTCTCCAATGGTTGCCCACTGCCATTCTTCTGTTTGAATTCAAGCTCTTCAGTGAGTGCGGCAACAGTTCCCTTGGGAATGACCTTCGAAGAGTCTTCTGGCTTGGCCCGAATCTCCGACTTCTTCTCCAAGACAGTAATGAAGAATCCACCGGTGTCCTGAAGGTGGGGGTAGATACGAATACACCTCTCGAGGGGTAGGTCTGCGTTCTCCCCAGTGGGAGGGAACATGCCTGCAGCGACTCTACCGAGACCACTGATGCCTTGGCTTGCCCGATGCTCCTCAATTTCCTCCCAGGTGTTCCACATCCTTGTATCGCGGTCCATAACCTTCCATGTCTTTAAACCGGGAACTCTCTTCAAACCTGGCAACTCGTTGCTGCAATCGACAATCTGCACGTTGGCGGCACCACCGCAGCGTTCGATGGCGCTAGCAACGACAGCCTCGTTCTCAACAGGGTTCATACTGCAAGTTGAATACACAACACGTCCACCGACCTTCAGCATTTGCAAGGCGCGCACAAGGATGCGAACCTGGGTAGCATAAAGTCCCAGAGCATTGCCTGGGGTCCATTCCTTCCAAACACCGATGTTCTTCCGGGGAGTTCCATCACCAGTACACGGCACATCCGCGAGGATACGGTCGAATTTAAGGTATTTGTTTTGGACCTTTCCACTAGGTCCTGGAGGCGAGGGAAGTTTAATGGAGGGGTACATGGTGGCATCATGGTTTGTGACGATCAAGTTCGGGGAGCTGAGTCGCTTCATCTGATGGATAAGCATGTGCGCGCGCTTATAGTCGGTGTCATTAGCGATGAGAAGACCGGTGGTTCTACCATCGTCGTTAAGACCCTCAGGTCCCAAAGGCTCGGGACCAGCGGTTCCCTCCTTCACTTGTTTGGAAGCCTGGGACATCGACTCTTCCTCTCCAGCGTGGATCATCTCCATAAGCTGGGCAGATTTGCTACCCGGGGCGGCGCACATGTCCAACACAGTCATGCCAGGTTTCACATCAAGCAAGAGCGGAGGAATCATGCTGACAACCTCCTGCCGGCTGATACTTCCGACAGCTGTCTCGGCGACGAGGAACTTCTGGAAATTGGCGAAAGGAGCAAAGCGTCGAACAACCTGCTTCGGGGTCGTCATCGACCACGCGAGCTGGTCAGGATACCAGGAGACCGGGCGCGGTGGCTCGACGAAGTTGCCCTCATACTTAATTGACGTGATTTCGGGAATATAGAATTCTTTGAGACGCTCCTGGACTGCGAGGGCATGTCTTTAGGCCACATATCAGTATCTTAACCGTTTTGGTAATTTGCGCATCATGCGCGGAGCGAATCTGCCGATAACGTACCCTCGTGATCCTGTAAAGCGGAAACTGTTGGGAAGATCTCTCCGCAGGTACTCCCAGAATACCTCCCTTTCTTCCTCGGGAATAAACCCTTGCTCGTTATAGAAGCGTTCGAACTTCTCGTTGGTCTTGGGAATGTCGTTCCAGTTTTGGCGCTGCCCGCCACCACCGCGGCCGCCCTGTCCCTGCATCACATAGTGTAAGTTACTGTGAAATTGAGAGCCAAAGATCTCAAGCAATAGGTCAATTGGACCTAATTGGGTATCTTACCTTTCTTCCACGCTTTCCCATGATGCAGGGGAGAAATAATGTAGGGAGCAAATAAAGTTACAGGGAATTTCTCCGCTGCGGAACGATTATCGCAAATGCTTGATTTCGGAAGCTCCAGAAAACATCCCACTCCGGATTATCCTTCGGTCCGGGTTAGATAATCGTGCTGTACACTTTGGGTTAGCCTGGCTGCTGATATGAGAAGCCCTATTTCATTGCCAACCAGGTTATATAGAAGCATTTAGGAGTTGCAGTGATGCAATAACTGAATAGTAGGGTGAGGTATCAATTTCTAACATACTTTTACTTGATAAGTCTTTTTGCCAGCCAACAAGTAATCGTGTTGCTCTTCTTAGTTCCCCTCAAAAATGTGCGCGGGTTACCACTCTTCCCGTAGGTTTGGATTTGATAAGACATTGAACTAAGTGCAAGGTAAAGAAGAGAAGGGAACAATAGGGATAAAGTTAAGATACAAATGACCAAAGAGCAAAGTGAATCCCTGTTTGCGATATTCTTACAAGACAGATCTTAATTTACAAACACAAGTGAAGCTCCCATGTCTCACCACCCACAATACCAATATCCATATTTGGACCAGTCAACAAGCCTTACTTAGCTTTGCACAACTTGCCAGTATCCAAGTCATACTGCCACTTGTCACTTCCTATACCAGAAAGAATGAACAGGCTTTTGCTAGGGTCGTATTTAGCCTTGATCTCCGCCAGACGGTCATAGTTCGAGCCATAGAAGTCCTGTTTGAAATTGCTGTTGAATGGATTGGCCTCATTCATGTAAGCACCAGAGTTAGGCGACCATTCTCTCCACATTCTTTCCTTAACCTCGTTGAAGTGAGCCGCATTTTCCAGTGCCTTCTTTGGTGATCCCGCAGCGACAGGGTCAACAGTAGCACCATTGGAGATGAAATGCAGATACGCGGAGCGCCATGCTGGAAGCAATGAGCCCCATTCCTCCTGCTGCGTATTGCGCACCCCAGGGCCGCCTTGTAGACCGATTGTCGCGTACGTACCGGCGGTTTCGTTTTGAGCGCGCATCGCTATCTTGAGGTAGGCACGTCTTTTGTGTCGAGGCGTATCAAGCAGCTCGGCACGTCCTAGCAAACGGCTGGACACTACACTCTGCCCGCCGGCCACGTCGCTCCCGGAAATCGCGCTGAAGAAAGACGAGTAGTTGCTCTGTGAAGCACTGAACGAGATGGAGAGGCTGTTGTTTCCACCGGCCGCATGAGTGATGTTTGATAGAATAGGGTTAACAAGTGCCTCCATGGCCGAAGGTGTCGAGTTGAACGACCAAAAGACCTGCTGGATAACAGCACCAGTCGTGGGTTCCGAAAGTGATGCGAACGTCATGGCATTCTGGCCTGTCGCTAGCATACAAGCTCCAGCCAAGCCGGCATCCATGAGGTCCGGAAGAGCTGAGAGATGGGTCACAGCTGCATCCCAAGACAATTCTGCACTTCGGTTGCTACTACCCTTGGGCGCAATCAAAAGATTGCCCATCGTCACACTACTGGGCGCCGGGTGGTGTCTGATGACGTACTCTGTAACGACCCCATACAGACCAGGACCGCCTCCACGGAGGGCCCAGAACAGGTCCTGATTTTCAGCGTCGTTGGCTACCAGAATCTTGCCTTCGGTCGTGACGACCCTCATCTGGAGGACATGACTAGAGGCAAGACCATAAGTGCGGGAGAGGGGACCATGACCGCCACCCTGAATGTAACCGCCCAGTCCAACACTAGGATCCTGGCCAGTGGTGACCACTCTTCCGTGCTCGAGGGCTTTGTTGAGTACGTTTCCCCATTGCTGGCCACTACCCACAATAAACACGTCCTCGGAAGTGTTTTTGCTAGGGTGCAACCAGGATTTATTGCGCTCGAGCTTGCGCAAGTTATGAGTCCAGATAGATAGGGCAAATGCGCCGCTGGATCTGAATAGAGATGAAAGATCATGTCAGCAAAACTCGCTATGTAACACCAATATAACGTACCTTCCGTTTAAATCATGGCCTGTTCCCTTGACCACAATCCGAACGTTCCTCTCTGAGGCCCACTGCATTGCCGTTGCGATTTGCTCTTCGGTGGTCGCATTCACGATGTATTCAGGCAGACCTCCAGTCGTACAGCCTCATCCTTCGACGTAGCCGGGAGCGTTCGGGGGCAAGCAAGAGTTGTTCGCATATATTGGGTAATCGATTGATTCGGGAAATGTAGACAGCCACATTCCGTTGGTCCAGTTCGACTTAACGTTGCCACAAGAGACGGATGATCCAAACGGATTACCCGGCCAGCACGATGAGGCGATTGGCACGGTGCGAAGGAGCCTACCGTCAATGGAGGCGTTTAGAGACGCCCAGTCTGAATTGGATGGCCATGCTGAGTCCAATGGAGTCACCTTGCAAGCCGGTGATGCAAATGCTGGAGCAGCCAGGGCAAGCGTTGAAACGATGGCTGGGCGCATTGTGATTTAAGAAAGGCGTCGTTCAAGTCAAATTATAAAAGCCAGTGGGCGGCGTGAAAAGACTCTATATAAACCTGGCTGGCCTGCATGAGACACGATTACGAGTCGCTGTTAAGGGGTACCAAGGGCATTGGTGGACCGGTGGATATGACTGTAAATTCTTCCATCCCAGAGTTCAACCAGTCAATGTAAGATTACAGATGAGAAATACCGGTATGAGCGGTGATAGTCTTTCCGCATGGGATAGGCATCTTTGTTTCACTGACGATCCCATAGTACCCACCTCAGATAGATATCCTCACCCCACAGCAACCTAGTGATATATACGAATACGGTAGAATAACCCAAACAGGAAAGGCAAGACCGACCCACCAGTATCCTGGGGTAGTTTTCTATTTTAATCCGCCTCTAACATCACTGTTTCTACTTGATCTTAAGGATTTGCCCATATTCATTAGACATGATATAAATTTTCCAGTCCGGTCAAAGTCCGCAGAAAGCAATGAGCCCTATTATTATACACCAGAAATGAATCGATCTTAGACTCAAGTAGTCAGCGCCATAACTGATAATACTTGACCCACTGGTTTGTAGTATCAAATAGGGGTAATCTGAATATTTGAAATTTCCATACCCAAAGAGGGAATTTTTCGTGCTGTCCCATTAGGCTCCACCAGTGGGTCAAGAGGCCATGACGATATAACCAGATGCCGATCAACGTCGCCTAATGTAAAGATGCATTCGCTGAATCCGTAGGATAATAATTATAGGGTGTTTCAGGATTGGCAGGCAACTGAATGAAAGGTGTATATCCTGCCTCTATGGTCGTGTAACTGTTGTAGGGATAGGTGGATGGAGAAGCCCAGACACTGTTTAGACAGACTGTATAGTTTCTTATGAATTATATTATGTACATTATCTCCTCCCCCCTCTCCCCCAGACACAGGTCTATGTATTACCACTCTCTTCGGGCTGTTTCCCTGGTAGACAACAGCTCATCGTACAACCAACACAGCCCCGCTGCATCTATCTGCATACCTCCCTCCGCCCTAGTAATCCACTCCGCCTCAGCCCATCTTGCTTCCTCGATGCGTTTTGCAGGTCGTTTCCGTACGGTGCTCATCAGAGAGCGATAGATACCCTGATTCGGATACGCGATGAGACCAACCGTTGCCGCGCCCGTCTTAACTGTCAAGCTCACTAGGCCCTTGGTCAGGCCCTTAGCCACTCCGATGGCGCCCTGTTTCTTCTTCCCCTGGTATGTGTGCACGAAGATATCGGTGACACCCTCGTACAAGCCGTGAGAGAATGTCGACCATGCCGCGCCCGCACCACTCTTCCAATCCCTCACCGGGTCGTGCACACGTACCTTTTCGCCGTACAGTCGGGGCACGGCCCGCATGCCTTCGACGGCGGCGAGAGGTAGATCTACCAGCGCGCCTCGAGAGGAACGGCCGAGAAAGATCCCTAGGCTAGTGGCTGCTGCAATAGCCATCTGTCGCGCGTAGTCTGGGTCATCAGAGCTGCGTTCAGTGCCCGAGATATCTGAAGAGGAATGCGTTCTTGTTATTAATGTTGGTTCTGCCGTGGATAGTGTCTCAGATGCAGGGAGTTGGGGGTGTGAAACGGTGGCAGGGTTGGAGGCGTCGCGGTTGCGGTCGGATTTTCGGAGACGTTTGTATTCCTTATAAGGATCGATAAAGATCCCTGCTGTGGCATCGGCCATACCGGTGAGGGTAGAGAGCGAGGCCGACGATATAGCCGTAAATGGGTCCCATCGACGGATGTCGATAGTAAATGGCTTTGTTTGGTATCTGCTCATTTTCATCATATATACGTTAACTACAACGGAAACTTGCTATGTTCGAACCCGGATTTGTATGCTTTGGGACAGACTCACAGTTTAAGATGTTTTCCATGGATACGTCCCTGATACTTCAGGGTTCGCACAGCCACTTTGGACAGCTTGACTATTCGTCTTCCTGTCTTAAAATACCAGACTGCAGGTTCGCTCGGTATGAGATCACACTGCATCTTACGCCGTGGGAGATGCGCGTGGAACGAGTCAACTGCCGCACGAACGCCGCACTCCTGGCGCATTCTGTCTGCTATATCCCGTGCCACAGCAGCGGCCTGTGGAGTTAAACAGTAGGTGATGGCGTCAGCCAGACTCCGTGGGGTGAGGTTCTTGTGGGGGATTGGTTCGGGGCCGGCTCCCACGGCGGCAATCATATTGCCCCAAAATGGTTGGCTGTGACGCGAGACGGTTAGTATCATAAGAGCTAAGAGCTTTCAAAGATAGAAGAAACGCTATACTTACTCTCCAAAGAAGGGGACGACGGTAGTTGGTTTCCCATTCCGCAAGCCACAGGCAGTTGTTCCTGCACCGCCGTGATGAACAACAGCGGCCACATGTTGGAAGAGCCACTCGTGCGGACAGTCGCCAATGTAGTGGACATTGGGAGTTTCCCGGCGTTCTAGACCGCTCCAGCCACAGGATATTATGGCCCGTACTCCAGCCTCTTGAATAGCATCGAGTAAGATAGACAGCGTCTTTTCCACATCCTCGAGGACGATGCTACCGAAGCCGATATAGACTGGTGGAGGACCAGCACGCATAAAGGCATCAAGTTCCGCTGGAGGTTCGTAGGCTGGTGGGTCACGAAAGAAAAACCCGCAGACGTCTAGAAAGTTAGCCAATATTACGTCCGGATAGGGGTGGCATCTTCACCTATATGAGATGCCCAGTCATTGGGCTTCGGGATCAATGCGGGGGACCAGCAGTATGTAAACGGTACGTTGAGCGCTTCTACGAGGTTTGGTCCCTCTGTAGTGGGGACTGGATCTAGGCCCAGTACATCCTTGCGCCAGGCATTGATTAAATCCCCTAGACTAGGATATATTAGCCAAGGTTCGTCTCCACCAGTGGAGAAAAGAAGAAAGCATAAAGTAGAAGCAATGCGAAAGTGGAAAAAGGGAAATAAGAAAAGGGGGAAACAAACCCTTGCCACGTCAACCACTCCACAAAATGATAAGAAACCAAGTTCCCCAAGGACGGGTCGTTACCCGAGTACTTTAGATTCGCGAGCGGATGATGAAAGGCCCTAGTACTCGTCCAAGGCATCGTGAACATAAGATGGACAGGAATTCCAAGTGCCTGCGCACAGTGGATATGGGCGAAACTCGGTGGGTTTGCAATTATGGCATCCGCCACGAATGGGGCCTTGTCATACGGGTCCGGTTCTATACACGACCGCCAGCAGCCATTTAGAATCTCCGCCATCGAGGCGCGTTTCCGCTGGATATCACCCGCCCGCAGGCTCTTTATGCTTGGAATGAGCCCGGGGTTGCGCACCATGTAGGACATCAGCTCGACAGGGTCACCTCCAATGGGATAGAACTCAAGGTCGGCGGTCCTGACGAATTGCTCGAATTTGGCATGCGTGGCCAGCCGCACGCGATGGCCGTACTTCTGCAGTTCTTTGCCCAATGCGACAAAGGGTTGGACATCACCACGGCTACCTACAACTTGGATGACAATGTTGAGATGGAGATCCCAGGGAGGACATGGTACGGACGGGGCTGCTTCTCCCCCTGTCTGGGGCGCCTCGGCGGCTTGGTTTCCCATAAGCCATTCCAGATTCCGACTGAACCGCGATCCGATATGAACATCTACACGACCATCGTTCGTCGGCGACAGCTCTGGGAAAGAAGCGTTGGGTATTGGAAAGACCACAGGAGTCGCTGAATTGTTCCTTGTCGGGTCGCCATCTGCGCCTCCTGAGGACGAGATAGACTCGTACGGTGGAGGGAGTTCCCAACTACCATCTTCAACAGCGAAGCATCTCATATCAGCCATGATGAGTGACTAGGGACAGCACTGGAGTAGTTGTGCCTGTCTTTTCAGACTCAACCCGTTCTATTTTTAACTGCATAGGGTACCGCTATGAAGGATAAGAGCAAAAACGGGCTGAGGGAAAACTTTAATTATAAAGGAGAAGAAAGGCAGAAGAACAGAATAAAGCACGTTCCACCCATGATCAGAGCCATGGACAAGACAACAAACTATGTGCTGTAGCCGGCCGCACCTCGGAGACAGAGAAAGTGTACTTAAATGGATGTCCTTCGGAGTGGATACTTTGATAAATACGAACACGATGGAAACTCCCAATGAGGTTAGCGCCCGCTCCGCAGGGAGTGGCGGAAATCAAACGAATACGTGAGATTCACCTCTTCAGGAAGTTAGCCCTAAAATAGAACCGTTTCTTAAATCAGAACGTACCGTGGGAGGGCGCGAAAAGATTGCAAGTTGGAACTAAAAACACTGCCAGGAGGAAAAGATATGCATCTCAAACACCCTCGCCGGTCCACATTTCCAATTTTATACTCGTCACCTCAGTAGTACAGTCTTAGCCCTTTAGACCCTACCTACCACTCCACCAATCTACTATAAAGCACACTAGACCCCCTAGATAGAGCTGACTGGATCCCTACTTCATTTCCCGATCCCATAACACATAGCTAGTGACTTTAGTTTCTATACTTTCTCTATCCCCAAAATGACAAAATCCACAACCCCAATGATCGAACAATACTGGCACAAAGGCGGCCTCTGCGGCGTCATCTCCCGCGCTGCCCTCCGCACCCTCCAATTCGTCTTCGCCATCGTGATTGCCGGTCTCTACGGCGTCGACCTAGCCCACGCAACAGAGCTTAATGCTCATGCACCTTCACCATGGGTGTACGCCGAATTCGTCGCCGCAGTCACCGCACTCACCTGCATCGTACACTGCTTCGTCACCGTAACCCACGTTGCATGGTCAGCCTGGGATTTCGTGCTCTTCGTGCTCTGGTTAGCCCAAGTGGGTACGTTCGGGTCGATATATATCACCAACAATGTATTGGATGAGTATGCAAAAGCGACGTCCTCGATACCCCGCATGCGCGCTGCGGTCTGGATTAGTCTGGTCAGTATGGTGCTGTGGTTTGCGACGACTGTCTTAGGTATTGCGTGGTGTTGCCGGACACGCAAGGTCACTCGGCGGACGGATCAGGTTGATGCTAGTAAAGAACAGATCCTGGAGAGTGATAGTGACGTTGAGAGTGGTTCGATATGTGACGAGAAGAGAAGCATGGCTGCGATTCCTGCTGTTAGGGTTGATGAGAAAAATGTCAATGACAAAGATGGCAGCAAAATAACGTCTGAGACTGACCGGTCGGATTCTGATGTCTCCCCTCCACCATACTCTTGATTGCTCCGTTCAATGCCGACGATTCACCATTCTTCTTTTTATTTGCTACTTTCGGCGCCACATTTTCCGGTCGTCATCTCTGTTCCTGGTTGATAGAGGCCTGCTATGGGATTTTTGCTGCATGATAGTTAGGTTATGCAAGGAACCTTTCACGTCGGTATAAATCTCCCAATCAACATGCCCCTCTCCTAGGGTCTTTATTCAATGTTCTGGCCAAATGCATTCCACCTTTGCATGGTTTTGGACCCACGAATACGTCGTTGTCGAGCTACACGAACATAGGCCAATCTGACATGGTTTGCGGCGTATTAGATTACAAGATGCAATTGGTGCTAAAGAACACGGACGACATTAGAGATCGGGGCGATGCTGGTAGTGGAAGTCGGTTACGACGCAACGAAGAACCTGTTTTATTCAACCTGGTTATATCCCGTTATTCCTTTTGTCAACAGCTAACATGGCGCATTGCTCCTAAAATCCTTAATGACTTATTCAACGAACCTCACACATGCTTAAAAGAAGACCTGCATTTGTATCAGGGTATACAATAAAATCTTCACATAGCCTTCTTCAAACATATATACACGTCAAGGTCTAAAGTAAATCTGACTGAAAGCATTCAGCCAATTAAAAACAGCCGAGACATTTCTTCAAACATCGTAAAGTCATAATACAAAGAATAATTCATGTTAAACCCTCTCAACATGTTCATCAACACCATGATGTTTCTCTAAGCTCTCATCAGCCACCACGCTCGTACGTCTTAGGACCCCAGTATCCGCAACAAGACTGGCGCCATGTCCATGCATCTTGCGCTCCTTCTGAAGCTCCAAAGAAAGCTTCACGGCGCCCTTATCTGGATGTGTGAAAAGGTAGTCGATCTCCTCGAGACTCAGCTTGGCAGTTTCGGGGTAGCAGAAGTAAACAAGAGGCACAAATGCAAAGTTGGTGCACATAAAGATGAGGTATGCCTTCCACTGGAGACGGTTGATAATTACGGGGGTGATCATGACAACGAAGAAGTTCTGACACTTATTAGTATCTCCCCTCTCTTTCAACAGACTAACTGGAATCAAAATGGACTTACCCAAATCCAATTTGAAGAAATTCCCACTGCCGTTCCCTTAGCTCTCGCATGCAAAGGCAATATTTCCGGTACATAGACCCATGGGATGCAGTTGACTGATGCTCCGAAGATAAGCATGAAGAGGAAGAAGAAGGCAACCGAAGCCGATGAAGTGGCGTGGCCATTTTCCTTGCCCTTGAAGCTGAGAAGGATTGAAACCATCATCATACAAATTCCGAGACCAAAGGAGCCCCACATCATGGGCGTTCTGCGGCCTACTCTATCGACGAAGAAGGTAGGGAAGAAGCTGCCAACGACAAACATGATCTGGGCGCATCCTCCGATGATCATGGAGAGGTTCTTCGTAAGACCAACGTTGGTGCTGAGGACCGTCGGGATGAAGTATCTACGGCTGTTAGTCGGAAGCTTGACGGGAAGCGTAGGAGACGTACACTAGAAGGTTGATACCGCCGAGCTGGTTCATGAATTGCATTCCATAGCCGAGGAGACTGCGACCTTTGTTAGTTTGGTACTGGTGTGAGATTGGAGAGTATACGTACACTCTATGGCCTGTGCAAACTTCGTCGCGCTTGAGGATATTTCTATTGCCGGTGAGCTTCTAATTTTCAGGAAGTTAGGTAAAGCAGGGAAATTTACCTCCACTTGTACTCTCCATGTTTGGTCTCAATAGCAAGAGCCTCGAGGATCTCAGCCTGCTCGGCGAGAATCTTGGCGTCGTCTTTTGATCGACCGTATACATCACTCAGAATCTGCAGCGCCTCGTCGTCACGTCCTTCCTTATAGCAATACCTCGGAGACTCGGGGAGGCCGAAAACAAGTATGATAACGACCTTGAAGCGGTTAGAATCGTTTCACCGCAGTTGGATCAAGAAATACGAACAAATCCAAAGAGCATCTGACACGCGATTGGCAATCTCCAAGCAATTTGGCCCCCGACAAAGCTCATTCCATAGTCGAAAAAGTAACTATAAGGTATAAGCATAGGTATCATACGACATATTGAAAGACTGTATTACCTGACAACAATGCCCACACCCACCAGTAAAGGCTCGCTGCAGACAAGCTTACCGCGCTTGGACGCTTCACAGAGCTCTGCCTGATACATGGGCACAGTAGAGGTTTCAATCCCAGTGCCGATACCCGTCACGAAGCGACCAACCATCAGGTGTGGAACGGAGAATGCAGATGTTTGCAAGGTGGCACCGATCTGGAGACGAGGATCACAAGTCAGCAACAGATCTATTAAGGTCTGATCTCCAAAAACTTACGATCACCCAAACCATTGCAAGCCACATTGCTTTCCTCCGTCCAAGCCAATCGCCTACTAGGAAGTTCACAATGCAACCGGCAAAGCATCCTAGATTGTATATGGAAACAATGATCCCCATCAAGCTGTCTCCTGGGTTACCCATGGTGTCGAGAAAGTCTTCATTCTCGACAATTCCGGAGAAAACACCTTGGTCGTATCCTGCGAGGGTCAGCGATTCCATCCATAGATATCCGTCTGCGATTGAATCGGTTACCGAAGAGAATAAACGCCATTCCACAAGCCGCCCAAATGGCAGCTTGGAGGGTGAACCCCGTGCCGAACATATTGAGCTTCACCATTGTGCCTCACGATGTCGCGTGGGTCTATATGGGGATAGTCTAAGATAGAAAATCTGGGGAAGTGGACCAGATGGAGACATAGCGCAGTACGGGGTAGATAAGATTTATACATGATCACAATGCATGTGTCCAAACTGGGTCAAATGTGGTGTATACGAGTCATCATGTCAACGGTAAGTGTAACTTGACCAGTCGGCAAAAAACTGCCCGGATACAGAAGAGCCGACCAGACCAAAGAGGCAATCCGAGCCACCCGTTACCCCAGAAAGTGGCCCTACCCCGCAAGAGTCTAACCTCAAAACGGGGGATCTTCGCCCTCAAAATTGCCTTTGCTCGTCTTTTTAGACGTCATCACCGTCGCCAATCCCCAAACACGGCCTCTTTCCCCAGCTTTTCAGACCGATGTGGAGTCATTGGTGGAAAGAATCAAGGCTATCGAAGGTAACGTCGCCATCGGACCATACAACCCACGGACAAGGCCCGCCTGTTTAGCCGAATCAAAGAAATCAGATAAAGAACGCATCGATCTTGGCGCCGTCCTAACTGCCGATTAAGGGAAGGTAAAGGCCAAAGGCAAGTGTCTTTAGCCGAATGCCCTTAGTTTATTGATAGGCGGTCTTCGGCTCAGGAACCTTTTACCCAATCAATTCTTCTTCCCGAAGATCCCAACGTCAATCCCTCCCCAAAGCCTACCCCAATTTCTATCGGGGTCTTGGCCCGTCTTTGTACAATTCCAAACAAAAAAAGAGGTTCCTTTATCGTGAGAGATAACGATCAAATTGAGCAATGTTTTCCGCTGAGCCGCCTCTGAAGCGCCGGCGAGTCTCGAGCACCGCCTCGCAACATCCACTGCCCGCGGAGGAAGAGCGGTCACCGGGTGCGAATGAGATAACTCACCCAAATCCAATTGATTATCATGAGTCTCAACCACTCCCTCCGCAGAGCTACAATGGCATCAGCCACAGTTCTCCCGCATCGGGAGGGCCATTCCAGTCTCCCGGAAGTTGGTATCAGGATGGCTTCTCTCAAGATCCAGGATTCCTCGCCTCCCAGGAAGAACTACGATGTATCCTTTTCTCGCTGGCTTACTCTGCTGCTCCAACGCGAGCACCAAGCCCCGATGCCGGGATACTAGACAGGCTTGGTGACAGAGGGACAGATCGACTAGGCATTGACATGGTGCCTCAATCACACCGGGAAAGGCAGCGGGAAGAGTCTCACCGGTCGCCTTTCTCAAATAGTAAACGTATTAAATACCTGAAGAATTACGTGACCGAGGTGGCTCCGTGGGTAAGTGCACCATCTTTGGTCCATTTCCTTTATTGATTGACACCCGGTAGCTCGACATGTTCGACTCGCAATGCACGTTCCGTCAGCAGCTTCCGGCACTAGCGCGTACATTTCCCGCTCTGTCTTACGCCATTCTCGCCTTCTCGGCACGGCATATGGAACGCAAAGAGGGCGTTCAGGACTTGTTCGATAGTCTTGAGCTATACCAGGAAGCAATAAGACTCCTAAGCCCGGTGCTGCAAGTACGTGATCCGAAGATTGTAGCCGCATGTGTACTACTTTGCTGTTTGGAAATGATGTCCGCTCGAGCGCAGGATTGGCGCCGTCATCTCGAGGGCTGTGCTGCTCTATTTGATGCCTTCGAGATTCACGGATTTAGCAACGGGTTACTTCAAGCTGTATTCTGGTGCTATGCGAGGATGGGTAAGCTTTGCTTCCCCTTATCTCAAAAGTATATTCGGTTTCCATTATGTACAAATCTAATCATATTTACTCAGATCTTTGTGGTGCACTCATCTCGGATGGTACCCAAACTACGCTTCTGCACCCTTCCAAGTGGCTTCCCCCGGGCTACCAAGAAGAGGATGCATATCAGTTGTTCCAAGATGCTAAGTCGCCTGACATGCATGCCAATTATGCTGTGTATCTCTGTATGAGAGCAACTCAGCTCGTCTCGGATCGCACGAAATTTGTGGAGTTGCATGAACAAAATGGCTGTAACCTGGAAACATTCTGCTTGCGCTGGGTTCGGTTGTGGGACGAGCTACAACGATGGTTTTCGGAACGGCCAAGCGAATTGCTGCCAGTCCAGACGGTCAACCGTAAGCCCTTCCCACATATTTTGTTTGTTCAATGGGCTGCCATCTCTTCAAACCAGCTCTACCATACGGCATGCCTCCTGTTACTCAAGATGATGCCGAAGGGGATCAGATTGCCGCGATCACCCAGTTTATCCATGTTATGGCATGCGCGACGGATCTGTGGCATCTCTCTAGCAAACCCGCATCAGGGGTGTCTAAATAACGCCTTACAGCCACTGTGGATTGCAGGGCGGTGGTTTAGCCATGCGTCGGAGCATAAGGAGATCACAAAGCTGATCCGAGATATTGAAGCTGAAACGGGATGGGGGACGTGTTGGCGGATTCGAGATCTGGATATTGCTTGGGGCTATAGTACCCGCCGACGCACATCGAACGATCATGATCAACAGTTCTCTACTGCCCGTGAGCCGCCGCGAGTCTAATCATGAATGCATGCTCTAGCCAGACACTTTTTCAAATACCGTCGAGAAACGACCATTCCTCTCGGAGGTGGCTCAAATATTCGCCGGTATCCCAACCGGTAATTTCACGAATGTGATTAAAGCCTTGTAGGATCTCCTGTTGCTGCGATTCGTGCGTCATATGCTTTGCTGCAAGAAGGAGAGAGGCGAGCAAGCACGGGTCCCAGCCTTCACGGGTATCATTGTTCAGCGCGATACCGCAGATACGGTATGCGTGCCACAAAGGAGATAGGACTGGAGACTGCGGATGATTTAGCAGTGCAGTTCGTGGCTTACATTGGAGCAACAACAACATTGCAGTATGGTATATCTGGTTACTAAAAGTTCCAGGTCCATTCGCAAATAGAAGCAAGGGAAATTCGCTCCCTTGGTTGAGTACTTGGTCTCTCGCGTCTATCTCCATCATTGGTTCGAATTCTAGTGGCCGCAAATGGTGCCATTGCTCAAGCTCCCCAAAAGCTTGCAACCAATTTTCCGTCACCTCATGCGAAGTTGCAAGAGGATGTGGTATCGCCTCTTGATGGCATAGGGCTAAAGCCTTCCCACATAACCACAAGACAGCATTGGTATAATGGCTAACCCTTTCACATACATCCTCGGTACGAGATAACAACGATAGGCTGGGGATCGGGAGCATTGGGAGCGGGATTCGAAGGGGGATATCGTTAGCGAGGGCCACTCCTAAGTCTGATAGGTATCATGTTAGTTAGCTAGCGTAAACATCAATATGATGGAAAGTACAACGTCGAACGTACCTATACGTAAAAACATCCAGTAAGCAGTCGATTCAATGTCCTTACTATAGGCATGCTGAACCAAGTGATTTACATAAGGGACATCCCTATTCATCCAGTCGATCCACGCTTTTGGAACATCTGTGACTAGACCTCGAATTTCTTCGAGAAGGCATAGCACTATAAGCTCCGTGAAGTCAGGGTGATCGTGGTCTAGTTGGTCCAATTGGTTGCTCTTTCGAAGGGTCGGCTGCTCAAGGCCTGCTCTGTTCCAGTGACGCCGTTGAATGATGCACGATTCTGAAAGTGCTAATATCGCAGAGAGAAGTTTTTCGGAGCTCGTTGCCATCTGAATTACATTAATTCCAAATGGGTGTCTTAAATCACAGATGTCAAGCTATATTTATCAGAGGAGAGCAATTAGAAAAGCTTATATTTTAAGGTGGCAAAAAAGAATGTCCTTACCCAAGTAGCAACATGGTAGCGGTAATGGCGGAGAAGTTCCAGCTTGCGAGCTTCCGGTTCAATGCCGGTACTCGTCATTATGGAGGTTGACAGTTCAGTTATACTCGTATGCCCGGGATTGTCCAGAATTCCGATAGGTACTGCTTGCAGTGCAATTTCCTTTGCCTCCGGGGGCTGGGAATTCATTAGCGACGATAATGCGACATTGGGATTGAGCAGCGACAGGTTGGTCGACTCCGGTATAACACCGTTGGGACCAGCTGTTGATCCTAGAGCTAGCAGGCCTTGCACAGCATCATCTTTGTCCTGGTGAGGGGTCCCATCTGGCGATATTCTCAAGCCTCCACCCCAGTGTGATAAGTCCAAGGTATCATGATGAATACTACCCCCATCACCATAATGCCCACCCAAGTCAATTCGGTTATCCTTCCCATCACTATCTTTCCTATCACCGGCGATGACTACTGCACTATCTATAGGAGCACTCTGAGGATGTGTCTCTGGGATGCTGGCAACGGGGGACGGCGAATCGTCCACGGAAGCATCCGTGGTACAGCCCAGTGGATCTTCCTGGACAAACTAAACTCACGGATTAGTATGCACATACAACGAATAGTTACCCCATTGGGAATGCAGTCAATCTTAGAAAGCAAAAGGCACTACCTACTTTGATCTTCTCATAATTTACTTCAGGCTTGGGCGTGCGCAGCTCACTTGCAGTGACCGTGAACGTGTTCTTCTGCAGGAAGCTAACCTGCAATCCATATTGACAGTCTAGGCTCTTATCAATACAGTTTTGGCAGCGCGGTTTTCCTTCGTCGCCTAAAATTCGAGGCAGGTTCAATTAGTGCCGCGCTACACAGAGGGTCTAGCTTTTAGAAACATAATATTACTCACATTTCCGCCGTCGCTTTCGACACCGTAAACACCCGGTCCTGCATCTCGTAAATTTAGGGGCAGTTTTGGTTGGAGAGCCGTCGTCGTCCATCGTCAGGAGCGTTGAAAAGCAGGAGTCAAGATAATCACATCTTCGCAGGGACGGGGCGCCCTGGGGCCTGGCAACGATCTAAATACGGAAAGCGCAAGCGTCAAAGGAAATTCTGGGGAACTTTCCCGACCGGATTTCCCCACATTATCGGTTCCTATGGCGGTTCCAACTGCCGTCCCGGGTTACCGATTTCATTCTTTTCTCTTCTCATTGAACTAATATAGCTCGTGCGATATCACTCTTCCATCCCGTGTCATAGTGTTTCCAATATAGATCCTGCGCCATTGCTGGGTCATTTTCGAAATGGGCAGCAAAGAACTAATAACAACACTGATTTGTTACTCTCGAGACTCGAGCAACGAGTAACTGTCAAGATTAATAACCGCAGCAGTTTACTAAACCTAAAACATGTTCTAGCGAACACAATGACTTTTCCGAGATTCATAATGATCCCATCCTGGTGGAAGAGCCACTTAATCCTTTATACAACCGATACAAAACCCGTTGGCTAAATTCATCAGTCAAGAGAAAGGGAGAGGAACGAGCTACATACCATGTTCCCTAGAACTTTATAATGCAAGAGACAAATTCAGAAACCATCCTATTCGTTCATCTTTATCTCTCACTGGTCACGTCAGATGATTTAAACGGTTCGAGAAACCATCAGTAAGGGCTAGAGATCAGTGAAAATTGCCAGCTCACCCAGAGGTCTGATTGCAACTGGCACTCAACATAGAGGGTACACACAAAGTCAACAATAAGCGAGAAAAATATTCCGCGCAGTCTGATTGTTCTACGTGGTATATAATTCTTCTAACGTTAGGTTATATTATTTCAGGAAAGTCACCCCATGTGGTGGACAGCCAATGAATACCGCAAACGGTCGATGGATTGATATAATAAGCAATCAATTATCCCTGGATACAACATCAATGTGATCCTCAAAGCAATTGCTTACAACTACCCTAGTCTTCACTGTTTTCCCTGCGACTACCAGCCGAACCGAATCAATCTACAATAAAATGCCCTCTCTAATCTCTATACATCGCCTGGTTCATTCAAGGACGACGTGAATACACCGGACAAACTTCTGTATCGAAAAGGCTATCTGCTATGCCTGGGTCATTTTTCGCCCTGTGAGACACCAACTATATGGATTTACCAGAGCTCTATATATCCGTCATACCGGGGTGTCTGACAGAGAACTGCGATTTTCCGCTTTTCCAATCCCCGGCCGTTTGCCCCATGTGAAGTCTCACATATGCTGTCCCTAAGAAGGCAAAGGTCATCTTGCCAAATAAGTCCAACACTGTCACTCCCTCGAAATAGATTGACATTCAATATCATCGACGTTCCGTATCAAATATAGACCCCGGCGACATTTTCATGTTAGAGGGAATTACTACTAGTACAAGACCTATGTCGACCGACACAGTTTCCAGTTTCTTGGACAACGAATCCCTTGTGGAGCTTATAGGCTCAGTCCAAGTGCTTCCTTCGATTTCTCAGCCTTACAAGGCCGCCCCGGAACGTTTCAACGCCAATGTTCGTATTGGCATACCAATACCTACCACTTCAATGAATAAGATGATTGTATGGTGAATGTCTACTATGATCTAAAACACCGCCATTTTACTCCCGAATCCCTCCTCCAGCTGAAGGCAGCTTTACAACACTCATTCTCGCCCTCAAGCAGCGCACTTTTGTTTTTAACCGATTGCTCCAATCCAGTAACACAGAACGTGTGAGTTCTTGCTACTAATTTGCACTCTAGGTAATAAGTCTATGTGTGGCAGACAATGAGTCATTCAGACTGCATTTTCGGCTCCCTTACTCCTCTTGACAACTTATCTCTTGGCGAAATCACATTGCACGTCAAAGGCTAGAAACTATGAGTCCAGAAATCACTGACCGTCTGCTGCGCTCGAGGTTAGATCGAAACATCCATGAGAGCGAATGGCAGTTGCACGCCCAGTCACGAATCGGGCACGAGGCTGACGACTTACCAACCACTATTTGGTTCAATCAAATGTCGGTAATAGTACAGGCTACATATTCAAAGTGCGCCACTCGATATATATCCTTTCAATGAAGATGGTGCTATGCGGGATAAACAGATTTTTCTGTCTGGAGCAGTGGAGTAGCTCTCTAAAGGCACCCAGTCCGAATATAATCCGGTTGACGGCACTCAGCCGGCGGTCTCTTTCGGTATCTCTCAAGTGAAACAAGTCCAGATAGAATAATCCAGGAAAAAGGGTAGGGGCCCTCCAGGTCTAGGCAGCACACTTTAAATTGATTAATGTTTCTTAAGATTGTCAAGCGAGTACCCACCCGGCAGGCACTAGCACTCTCCTTAATCACACAGTGTGCCCTATAGGCAAGCTGCCAGGCACAAATGGCCCTTACAGAGAGGCTCAAAACATGGGGGAAAATAGAGAGAGGAAAACTTTTCAAAGGGATGCACCAGCTCTCAAGTATTAAACAAGCTTGGTCTACTGCAAGGGGAACGACAGAGGTCCTTCATACCCCAATAACAATGGCCCGTTGAACGGTCCACAATCTTATCTAATGAGTTTGTTATTCTTAGCGACAGGTTGCATTCTATTAGTGATGCAAACTCAGCTGCATGGCTGCCTGTACCACGATGCATCCTTTATATTCCAAGCCAAGCTTTAAGGGATAGCAAAAAAAAAATTAGTGACAATCAGAGAAGGTTAATAAAATAAAACTCAGTCTTCGTAAAACACGAGCCAACAACCCGAACTCACCAAACTAGTAACCCATTATCAACTGATCGACCCGGTGAGGCTCGTATTTCAACTTTACAAAGGGGGCTAAACAGCAATCAGTGGCTTCGATGGACCCAATCTGAACCTCTCAGAACGTTAAGTAGAGGCCGAGGACCAGACACGAGGATTAGCGTTCCTCTATCGCGTTCCAAGCAAGACTTTGTGTCAATCTTCATTATTCCGCTCCGCAGGTTTCGTGTTTCGTCTTGGGTCTTTCACCTTCAACTGCGTCTCCCTCAATACTTTCACAGTTTCATGTACCATTTTCTAAGTGATAATTAAGTAGAGAAGTGTCTTTTTGGAAATGAGACGGTTCTCAACCCGTCCAAAGCCATGTCGATCCATACGGCCCTGCCTGTTTGCCTAGAAAAGGTCCACAATTAATAGGGCTCTGTTAATTTCAACCTTCAAGGCTTGTGAAATGGGTACATCAACAACGATGTCCGTGCTTTTTTTTATTTCCTTTTTTTTTCTAGCTAAAAGGGCAAGGAGCTACAGAGTATATAAAGTCTCAAGTAATTCCTAGTCCTCAATAAATCACATAGCCCCATTCTTTCATCTCTATCCTCGACACTCGTTTATATACTCTAGTGACCCAGTCCCTCCCAACGATACCTTCCTACAACTCACGACCTCACATACTCACACTCTCCAAAAGCCAACCACAACTACACTGACCACCAAATCCCAAGAATCAAGAAAAATGGGTGCCCCAGAATCCGAATCCCCCGCCGTCCAACAGCAAAATGAATGGTCCAACGGCTTCTGGGACTGCTGCTCTCCCGCAGGAACCTGTACATCCCCAAAATCCCCAGATATTACCCCTACTACTTATACAATACATAAAGAAAGCTAACATATACCGAACTCAGGCTTCTGGGGCTGCTGTCTCCCTTGCTGTCTCTTCGGCAAAACACAATCTCGACTCGAAGACCCCCAACTTAAAGAATATAGTTATATGAACGGAAATGTACGTACATACAGACAGACATACCTCCACCCCATCCCACCACCATCCCACCACGATACCATCCAAACAAAACAACAACTAACAAAGAAAACAGTGCTGTCTCTACTACCTAACAGCCCAAGTAGGTTTCCACTGGGTTCTCCTCATGATCCGCCGCGGAGAGATCCGTCAACGCTTCGGCATCGAGGGCTCCGGTGTCAGTGACTGCTGCTCGTCGTACTGGTGTCCGTGCTGCGTGATCATGCAGCATGAGAAGGAGATCGAGGCACAGAGTGAACGTCCGCAGACGGGGTATCAGGCTCCGGCGGGTATGGCTTATGCGCCTCAGTGATTTGGATTTAGTCTGTATTCTGTGTTCTGGGGATTTGGTTTGTTGTGTTTTGTTTTGAGGGAGGGTTCTTGCTTGGAGATGCAAGGTTCTTTCGTTCTCTTGTCTAACCTTGTTTTTCCTTCTCTTTTCTGTTTTTTTCTATTTTCTGATGTGTTGTTGGCTCTTGGTTGTGGGCCTGGGGATGGGCATGTTTTAATTCCCCTATGACTTGGACTTTCTTCTCTCGTTGGGTTTCTTTCTTTTGTTTATATATTTCTATGGTGGCAATAGTGAATAATGAGATGAGGGATTGATTGATGGATTATGGGCTTTCAATTTAGTCTCTGTTCGTTCACTACTAATAATAGTGGAGATTGCTGGATGGTGCTCCCTGATGGGTTACTATAATAACGCGTTCTTCTATGTGCATAGGCTAGAAGCAGGTTTTACGAAAAGGTTCTACTAGAATTCTCTACACACTACCATATACACAGAGTACAATGGACCAGGTAACTCGTGAACAAAAGAAATACAGTTTTAAGTATATCAGTGACAGTTGTGTACTGTACAAAACACGCTACCTCGGCGACTACCACCTCATCTATCTATTAATCACCAAATCAAACGGAACAATGGCCATAACTCTGAGACGTGCAAATCCTGCTAACCTAGCATTTACAAGGTGTTACGGGTGGTGTCCGCGCGGATACGGTTGTAGTCGAGGAGACCCTCAATACTGCCGAAGGCGCTGACAGCGACGTCCTGATCCCAGATGCGGCGGTTGGCAAAGTCCATGACATCCTTCTCGCTGATCTGGCCGATTGTGCGCTCAATGTCCTCGGGGGAGAGGCGGCGGCCAGTGGTGATGATTTGGCGACCAATGTCTTCGGCGACGGCGGTGGTGCCGTCAAGGGAGAGGAGGATGGAAGCCTTGAGCTGAGCCTTGGCACGCTCAACCTCGGCGGAGGTGACGTTGAAGCACAGGCGAGACCACTCACGCATGGCGAAGTGAGTGAGGTCGTCGAGGGCGGTCAGGTTCTCAGAGACGAGGTAGATACCCCAGAGACTAAGAGCTCATCGTCAGCAATGCAATCAAACAGTAAGGTTGCACACTCGGCGAGACATAAACTTACCCAGTGTCGCTGTAGCTGGTGGAGAAGCTCATGAAGCTGTTGGCAAGGCCGTGGTGCTCAACAAGGGAGCTGAGCTTGCTACCGAGGTAGGGAGAGTTGCCCATGGCACGGTCCCAGTTGCCAACAATGGCCTGGGCGACGAGGGCAGTGAAGTAGTCATCGTCCTTCCAGCTGACACCCTCAACGGCGAGGGCAATGTGAGCAGTGGGGATGGTGTCATCACGGAGTCTCACTTCGGATCCAATGAACTCGGGGGTGCGCTTCTGCTCAGCGGTGAGGGCGAGAGCAGCAGAGGTAGGGGGCTTGCTGGGGAGGCTGCCGAAGTGCTCCTCGGCGAGGCGGACAAGCTGCTCGTGAGGGATACCACCGGCACCAACAAGGACCATGCGGTCAGCAGTGTAGTTGGTCTTGATGTAGTCAACCAGGTTGTCGCGGGAGATGGTCTGGATGTTCTCCTTGGGGCCGAGGATGGTGCGACCAAGGGGCTGGTTCTGGTAAGCGGTGGCGTGAAGGTGGTCGAAGACAACCTCCTCGAACTGCTTGTCAACCTCCTCCTGCTCACGGAGGATCACGTCCCTCTCACGCTCAATAGCACCAGGCTCGAGCTTGGAGTTCTGAAGGATGTCGGCGAGGATATCAACGGCCTTGGGAACATCGTTGTTGAAGGACTTGGCGTAGTAAACGGTGTTTTCTCTCTGGGTGCCTAGTTAGTTTCCGAGCCAATTCTTGATCCTATCATAATCCCGGGTCGTACCGATGTGTAGGCGTTCAAGTGAGCGCCCATGTTCTCGATCTCAAGCTCCAATTGGTGCTGGCTGCGCTTGTTGGTGCCCTGAAAAACTGTCAGAAAAATGTCCACTGCTTAGGATTGAGCGAAAGAAATACCTTGAAAGCAAGGTGCTCAAGGAAGTGCGCGGTTCCGTTGGTCTTGTCAGTCTCTGCCCTGCTGCCGGCATCGATCCACACGCCAACAGTCGAGGTCTGGGCCCATGGGGAGTACTCAGTGGCGATCTGAGACCAGTTAGTGATCTTGCGAAGCGATTGAGCATACTTGATTTCCGTACCGTGAAGCCGTTGGAGAGAGTGGTCGACTGGGTGGTGGATGGGAGGGTAACCGGGGAAGAGAAGCCTCGCTTGACGGGCTGGATGGACTTCAGAGCAGCCCGGCTCCGGAGAGCCTGGTTGAAATTGAATGCTAGGCGCCGGGAGGCCATTGTGACAAAAATTAAGGTGGATGTGGAGGGAAGGGGAGGGATGGAGCAAAGGTGCAACGGCTGTAAAGACGGTCAGCCCTGGAGATGAGAGGTTGAAGTTCGGGAGTCAAATTGTTCGCCAGCCCGTCAGCCAATCACATGACCCGCTTTTCCAAACCACTGTTTTCGATCCCGACTGTTCCCTAACGCTCGATTCGGCCATCGAACCGCGACAAGCGATGGTTGAACATGAAGTTCTTCTCTTCCACGAATATATTTTACTGTGATTGTGATGGCATACAAGATATTCTTATAACCCCCCTTGTTTTCATATTCAAGAAAAAGAAGAAATATTCATATTCCCGCTCATACTAGATTTACAGAAACACTCACACAACAGCAGCCTCACGCAAACCGACTCGCATATTGCCTGATATTCTCAATCATAGGAACATCCTCCGAAAATCCCAATTTAATCGCACGATCCGTCTTGAAATTAGGCGTCCACGTTTGCACAATCTTATCAATAGCGGCATCGTACTTCTCTTCCACCAACGCTCTTCGTTCCTTACCACCAATCTCCTCCAGCGCATCCAGCATTTCCTGAATACTAACCTTCAATCCAGGGAGATTAACAGACCTCGACTCCCCAAAGGCCTCCTTCGGAATATCCTTAGCATGCAAGAGATTCTTCACCACCGTATAAGGGGAACAGATCCACATCTCCGTTTCCTTGCTGACCGGAAGAATCGCCTTCTTGCCGTTAAACGGCTCCCGGATAATATCACTTGCAAAGCTGCTCGCAGCCTGCGTGGGCTGGCCCGCTCGAACAGTGACCGTAGGGAGACGCACTGCTCTGCCATCCAAGAAGCCCCTCCTCGAGTAATCGTTCAACAATGTCTCGATGATGAGTTTCTGCGATCCGTAGGAGGACGATGGCACAGGAGGGAAGTTTGTTTCGTCAATGACGAATCCAGCAGGCGCAAGACCATAAACTGCCAAACTGGACGTAAACACCACCTTCACTCCGGGCATAACGGCCCGAAGTCGGTCCAGGATATATCGGGTGGCATCGAGGTTGACCCGCATGCCCAACTCGAAGTTCGCCTCAGAACCGCTGGACATGATTCCGTGTAGCAGATAGACAGTGTCGAAACGGTGAGACTCGGTGAACATCTCGTCAACCACCTTCGGCGAGGTGAGATCCGCTTGTACACATTTCACTCGCGACGTATATTGAGCAGCGGCAGCAGCGGGAATGGCCGGTGTGACGATGTCTGTGAGCGTTACAGTAATATCAGGGGAGCTCGAAAGGAGGGCGGAAGCCAATTCCTGGCCCACATAGCCGTTTGCGCCGGTAATGATAATCGACATGTTGGTCTATCGAGATAACTTCCAAAAGCTGGTCTTTTATTCTCGTAATGATTTGAAAGAGATCAAGGTAGACGTAAGCACAGGATACAATCCGCGGGGTATATATAGTTTCTCACGAGACTGCCTGGAATCCGATGAGAACATTACCGTGATTTAAATAGCAATTATCCCAGTTTGTCAATATACTGCGGGGTCAGAGGGACAGGTTAATCCTCAGCGTGGGATGATCCCCGCTCTCGGTCTTTGCAAGCCCCCATAATCATGATGGTGTCAGTTACGAAAGGCTGTACTACGCAGCAATTCCGAAGTGAACAACAGCCCTGTGGTTGTAGTCGGAGAGTAATCCGATTACCGAACCGCCCAAGGGTCGAAAACTCTATAGAAGCAGGGCCGGACCAACGGCGAAAGTCCGAGAAACCACAACGTAGTCCACTTCATATGCTGCTGGCAGGGAAATTACCTAGACATCGAGTTCTTTGGGTGACAGTGTGGGCCTCAAAATTTGTCTCTCTTCTTCTGGTTCACCAAGACGCGGTGGACATTCTACAGAAGTGAACATAACGGAAAACCGCACGCCTTCCCATGATTATAGCACAATCAACCCGAGGTACCGTCTAGAAGATGGCAGCATGAAATCTAGGTAATTAGCAAAACTTATAGTTCTCTATTCCTTCCCAAACAGCCAGCTAGATCCCATACTGAACACAACGGAGTAATCGAAATCGGAACATGAATATTTTCTGACTCAAAAAGTACATTCAGAATAAACCTCGAGATAGCAAAGAGAAACATTTCAGCATATCACAGAACACTTGACGCCAGAAAAAAAGCATAAATGATTAAGACATGAAAAGAGACCAGACCCCCATTTTCTTTTATGCAGAACGCTTGTAGATACCAGCAACGATACAGTGATCACGTTCGAAAGGCTCCAGAGTCAACTGCTCCTTGGGCTTGATCCTCTCCTCTCTCATCTTCTGGACTTCGCGGGTGAAAACAACCTCCGGCTTGGCGGTACTGTCGATACAGTTGGCCTTAACGGAGACGATGACACCACCACCCTCCTTGAGGAACATGTGAGCGTTCAGGCCAACAATACGAGCCTGGTCGGGCTGGGCAACATCGGCGAAGATAACGTCAACCATAGGCACCAGCATACGGTAACGGAGGGGGTGACGGGCGTCGTCAACAATGGGGACGACGTTGGTACGGTGGGTGGCCATGCCGATCAGGTCACGACCAGAACGGTGAGAGAACTCGACGGCGTAGACGTTACCAGTAGGTCCAACAATATCAGCAACGTGACTGACGGAGGTACCGCTGGCAGAACCCAGGTACAGAACCTTAGAGCCAGGCTTCATGTAGATATCATCGAGACCACCCAGGACACCGGCAGCAAGCTTGGAACGGAAAGGGTTCCAGACACGGTACTCGGTCTTGGTAGCGGTACCATCCTCAGTAGGGGTTTCAACAGCAATGCGCTTCTCGCCGTAGACAGCCTCTCCGGGGGTCAGGTTCTTAGTGACGAGCAAATCTTCCTTACCGCCACGAGCGACGAAGATACCGGCATGACGGTGGGGTTCCTAGCGATGACCGGAGTCAGCTGTTGAGATCCTTGTAGCATCGCGAATTATGAAGCACTTACAATGACGACCTTGGCACCACCCTTAGCACCGCCCCTAGCACCGCCGCGAGGGCCACCACGGCCACCGCGACCACCACGTCCAGGAGGGCCGCCACGTCCACCACGACCTCCACCGCGGGGTCCACCACGGCCACGAGGAGCACTTCCGAGTCCGCCTGTACATCATCGTAAAGAGATCGTATTAGCCACACCATTCTCCTCAAGGGCACAGCAGTTCGAGCAACTGTCGCAGATATCACCCTCCGTGGCGAAAGAGATCTGACAATGGTTTAAGGAACAGATTTCGAGGCCAAATGGAGGGCGACAATGCTGAGCTTCAAGGTGTCTGCTTGCTGTCCCAGATGGAACTGATCGTGAACAAACCTCTGCCACCACCACGGCCACCGCCGAATCCACCACGTCCACCACGTCCACCAGGGGGTCCACCACGTCCGCGAGGAGCACCGAAGCCCATTGTGTTATATGAATCGAATAAGATCGACTTTAAAATGAGGTTGAATAGGTCTCGAATGAGGTTGCTGTACTAGCAACGAGAGCAGAAGAAATTTTTCCCGGAAGGAAGAAACTAAGTCCGCTCGATAAGGGCGAATTTGTAAATCGCAAGTGTCACTGGACCTTTCGAAGCAGCTGGTGCAGAATTATCGCACTTGCACTTGCTTTCAGTAATCGGTCGAGGCCGTGCTGCTCGTCGTTGTTGCGGTCGAGATTTTTCTTGAGTGACCGTCGGAACTTTGAAAATCAGAATGCGCTAGTCCGCATGGGGACTAGAACCCGACCTCTCTGTCGTGGGAACTTCGAGTCACGTGGAGTGGATAGATAGCGAGATCACCTGATTCGTACAAGCCCTGCGCCAATTGGATCTTGGGACGAGAACCGTGGAGACATTGACTGTGACGGTCACTACAGGTATGCTCAGAATTCGGTCATAGGAAATTTATACGTATTTTTCTGACTTTATAATCTCGCGACTAGGTCATGGCAAATCATACAGCATTCCAACCCCCAATTATATACATTATCGAATCCCAGCAATCACCGTTATTTTCCATAAAAGTAGTAGTTTGCAGCATAATCAACAGTAAACTCAGATGGCATGTCCTTACATGTCTTCGGCGGTGATCCCGCAGCAGTGTCAACCCGGTATACGCCGGAATAGTCCCCTACCGAGCCACTCGTGGCTGAGAGATAAAGCCATGCAACGGCCCCGTTGTTCCCTTGAATGGCATTCGACGGCGCGTCAACCTGCGCCTCTTTCTTTGTTCGTGCAATGCCATACTGGTGTGTTGCCGTGGTGTCAAGGTTAAACACGGGTGTTGAGCCGTCAAAGAAGTGGTGGCCCATCAGATCAAGGTTTGCCGGAGGAAGGCGATCGGATTCACTGCTTGGCATGGGTATCCTGTATGCGATATTCGGTAGCATGTTAATCATATCCGAGAAACTTCCTGCGATGCAAGTAGCGTTGTAAAGGTTTGCAACAGCGCCAACAGCTACAGGCGTCGAGTTTGAAGATGGCGTCCCACAGGTATAGTTCTGTCTGATGTTAGCTTCGGTGTGGCCCGCAGGTTAAAGTTGAATCTCATTTACCTGTGTACCGCGCCCCAGTGCGACGTATAGAAGCTTCTGGTCTGAGGGAGAGGGTAACCCGGACGCCTGTGCCGGCAGTTCAATGCTGGATGTGTCGCACGTGGCCGAGTTGAGTATGTCCTTGGAGTGCTCGATATGCTTGCTCACTCTCCCCAGGTACTCAGATAGGTCGTTTGAGAAGTTGTATGCATTGTCGAAGAATGCTGGTGCCGCAAAAGAGTATGCCGTTATACAGGCAATGAAGACAAATGTTGAACGCATTTCAGACGCTTTAGCCAGCCAGCGGCCACGATGCCAGTAGTTTTATATGTAAAATTAACGTATAAGCGTGGGACAAAACTGTGTGGATGGTAGTTGAATAAGATTCGAAAGGACAGGACAGGCTTTTCAAAGGCCAGTTGGTAGGCAGTAGGGTAGATCGAGGAGTCTCTTCGTGGCTAATAAAGTAGTTCGATGAGAAGGGGGGGTAGGGAGAAAAGGGCCAGCCCTAGACAGTTGATATTCACGTTGAGTGGAGATGGTATCAAAACGGATGCTATTAGGAATTGAGATCAGACACTTTGGATTTGTTTTGCAAAGTCGAGGGCGCTCATATATAATGTTATGCTCATGTTTGTCGTCGGTGTAACAGTATGCACAAGTCATACAGGCAACCATCCAGAATTCGAAACTCGAAGTGTAGTATCTATAAACATCATCGAGTGAGATCGTCCCAGAAGCCGCCAACAGAAAGTATATTAGATGAAGCTTCGTGATTGGTGTTTGGAATGCGCTGACCGCAATCCTTCAACTGGACCAAGATCACTAGTCTGACGTTGTACTATGTAAAGGACAGGGAGTGGGCGGGCGGCTATTGCTGCAGCATACCGGTCCTCGTTCGAGCGTGATTGGCGTATCTAACGATTGAAACCGGATCTAACACAATCTGTCGGGGCACTAGATGTGGCAGGAAATCCGATGAGCTGATTCGTGAGGTTTCCTGCATGTAAATCTCCGAATAATCTTAGGATCTAATTATATCGGTCGGTGGGCAGGCCGGGCGCTTAAATGACTGCCGATGTTGGTTAGTGTGCAGAACACAGAACTGGGATATGGCGGGGCTTTTCTCCATCAGCCGACCCTTTCCCTGTCAGAACGGCAATTGCTATCGTTCGAATTGGACTCCTGCTATTTTTAGGGTGGACTTGACCATACCTAGGTCTATCCAATGTTAGAGGACACCGGTCCTTGCCGCAACCTTCCCCGCGTCCTAATGATGATGTCCAATACAACGAGCGTGTCAAGTCCTTCCGAAAAGCTTAAGGTATTAATCTTTCTAAAAATACAAACAATACTTGCAGTAGTGTGATCCCGGGTTAATAATAAATCCTGGTGATTGTAACGTGCATCTAGTGTTGCTTTGCTGGTTCTTATTGTCGGCGTACATCCTTGACCAGAATAGCGCGATTAGGGAATTAATATTGTAGCTGTGGCTCACGCCTCTGTCCAACAGGCTTCCTTGCATACAGGACAGTAATTCGGTGGAAAACGCATATCGTCGATTGTCTCGTCTATACTTATTAACCCTATATCATCATACACCGGGCGAAAGATATAGCAACACCGCCATATCCCTGCTTGGTAATATCGTTGTTTTGTTTTAGGCTTTCTCTCTTATTTGATCCGTACTTGGTATTGTTCGAGATTATCATTACGCTTTTTTGTACATTTCTGTATGATAGGGCTGAAGACATAAAACAAGGAGACAGTGAGAAGGGGAAACTTTTGTATCTGAGTATGTGTACATTTTGTGCATAAGTAGGAAAATGAATGTGAGCTATCGAGAAAGCTGTGATAGAATGGTGTCGACTTGGCAGATAGTATTACAGAAATTGAAGAAGATTTGAGTGCGTGATTATGAATGAGTCCGCGGATAAATGGAAGATGTCGGGAAAAGAAAAAGAAAAGTGAGAAAAATTGCAAAATAGCAGAGACAGTAGCGCGAGGATATCATTTCATGAGATGCTGGCATTGTGCCTTCCATTTCAGAAACCCGATCGTTGACGCGAAGTCAATTGCTTCTTTATCAGCCAGGAAACAACCGATAATAAGGTGCAGATGGGTATCCGTGGGTGTTTCCGAAATTCAATTGTAGAAGCACTGGAGAAGTAGAATCAAGGTCGAACACGATGTCGATCGTAGGGTTAGATCTCTGATAGCTGTAGAAAGATCTCTCCAAACTCATATCGAACATGATACCGAGTGCTCCGGTCTTCATAATCCTCCTGGCGGACCGATAAGAAACCTTTAGTTGCAAGTGTAAGTATATGCATCAAACCCTGAGTGGCTACAAAAGGAGAGGTATCAGACGGTGGCAAAAGTTCTGAAAAACTGATTGCTTTGCTGCTATAAAAAGTGGATGGTGAGTTGATGAAACTGTCTTCATCCGTTGCTCCAACATGTTCCACGGGCATGACCTCGAGCTTCCTTGTTAGAAAACCGAGGAAGTTCAGGCTTTCTTGATCCAGGCTGCACTTTGATAGGCGATCTTGACGGGTCACCCGACCACTGTACGTGATTGCGTTGGCGTCATCTCCAGTGTGTCCATGGCCAACGCTGAATGGTTCAGTCTGTAGATATTGACTTAGGTCAAAGTCACTCATGACGTCTATGTCATCATCTCCGGGTAGCACCAAGTGGTCGAAGGCCTCTGCGTCGAAGGGGAAGCCTCTACCGGCAAGGGGACTTGCGTTAATTAGCCGGTTGCGTGACCGTCCGCGTCCCACAAGGTGAGACGCAGTGGGGTCCCTGCCTCGTGAAGCCGAAGGATCGCTCGCATTTGCTACTCCCCGGAGGCCACTTGCAGCAGATGACCCGTGCTGAGAGCTCCGAACAGATGCTGTAATATTCCATGGCATCTGGGATGAAAATGAGTTGTCATCGCGAAAGACGGACGGGGCATGGCGACCAATTTCAACCTGCACAACTTCCGTTAGATACAATCAATTCAACCATTCGTACAAGGGTAATGGCATACATCTTGCCAAATGTCATAGCCATCCACTACCCCACCTCGACCGACTTGTTCCTCATATTCTTCTCTGGCACGGACACGGCGCACATCAGAGTCTGCTTCACTCTCATCACTAGGATGTCGACTCCGCTTGCGCCCTTTGTGTCTTGAGGTTAGGTTTAGGGCAGCATAGAGTTCTTCTCCTGAGAACTGCTGCAAAGGATGTGGTACTTTGGATGCACCCAACCCAAGCCCAACTGAACCAATTCCTTGGCCGAAAACCCAGAAGATGGCATTCTTTTTTGCTTGCGTTGGAAGCTTGTTATGCCGTTTCTTTTTCGAAGCTATAGCCATGTTCTGTACATAATCGTTGTTCATATTACCCAGATCTGTGTTTCTCAAGGCAGTTCGGTCATCTAATATTTGTAATTTAGGGGTTCGTCGTTTCTGAGGCATAGTTGCGATTGCCTCAGCTGTAATAAGGTTAAGCTCGTCAGTTGATTCAGACTCACTGCGGCGTCTTATAGTAGCTCGACTGGCATGGATTGGCCTTTCATCCTGATGCTTGGAGGTGGTCTCTATTCCTTCGTCGATGGGCATTGCCTGAGTAAATAAGGTCAGAAAGTGCTTATCTCTGAACCTAGTGGACGTTACCTGATAGTCAAATGTGGGATCATTCAAACCAATATTTGCCGCTTCACGCAGAGGTGGTGCCTCACTGGCGCGTCGACTCGTACATCCCTTTGCCGTTTGGTGATGCGCCTCTCCAAGCTCGACGAGATTGCCATCCTCATCAAATTCAAAGTCAGGCTGAAGAAGGATACCGCCTTCCTCAGCGAAGGTTGTAGCTGCGAGGCCGCCCAGATCGATACTTCTTTGGACAGAGCTGGGGACGTTGGTTTCGGAGTCGATTCCACCACCATCCTTCAATATAATATCATCGAATGAGAAACTAAATCGTAGGCTAGGACTCCGTGAAAGAGCAGACTGGCTAAGGTCTGGAGTGTTCGGCCATAGGAGGTCGGAATGCTGACTTGCAGCAGTATCAAAGGGCAGACAAAGTCTAGAAAGATCCATTCCCATCCCGGGAAGATCGCTCTCTGGCAAGAAGGACGGGTCGTAAGGTAGAATAAGCTGATCGGGCCTAAGATATCATCACATTAGTGTATGCCTTGACATAATTCTCAACTGACAATCCATTTCCCTGGATAACGTACCTAGCCTTTCCAGCAGCTGGATCTAGCCCACCCCCGGGTAGACTTTTCAGCAGTGTTCGCATTTTATCGTGCATTGCTTGGACATCCGTAAGAGCATAGCCACACTGTTGGCTGTACACTCGTGAGACTCCATAGCTATAACAATTGTCAGTTACTAAGCTGATGCCTAATGTTGACTAGGAACCGTACAGCAGATTGCCCTGAAGCCTCAGCGCCATTGGCGCCTCCGGGTCCATGATAACATGACAAGCTCTCGGAACGTCGACATCCAATATAGCCTTTCTATTGAGCTTTTTGCTAATAGACCTCGACCCCAGGGTTGCGACCAGCCTGTAAGCAAAACGGTGTCAGCCAATGACAAGATGAACCTCCTTTGACCAATGTACTATGCTTCCAGCCAATGCATAATAGTATAGGCGGCTTTAAACAGGAGAGCGTGTATACCATATCGTGGCGACCCCATGATCAGGCGACGTGAGCACTGAATTGGAGCGATATGTCAGCAAAAGGTCGATACTGCTCTGAAGATCTCAGAGCCATGTAGTGAATGCAAACCGCCCAGCGGGGTGAATCACAAACGGCGCTACTTACTTTCATGACTGTAAAACATTTTGAACTCCCACTATCTTGTGGAACAAGAGTCGTAATATAAGTGCTAGTCCAGAGGTTCTTCTCAGACCCAACTTTAGCTATCGCAATACCACGCGTTTATCGCGCCGAACGTGATCGATACCTTATCAAGTCGCGGAGAGGCGTGAGATTCGAGGAGTGCGCCTTATATCCGAGTCTTCTTCAGTAGGCTAGGGTCCAGCAATACTCAGCCTGTATTATGAGATAACAATGCTCTCAACTAGTTGAGTCAGATAGGATTCCGGATTCATCACTCAAGAAGTCAATATGTAGTTGTCTTACATCAATACTTAGGATAAAATGGCGATGCAAAGAAATTCTTAGATTGCAAACGTTGAGGTTATTATTCTTGAATGAGGTCGGGAGGAATTGTTAAGGTTGTGTAGAGAGGATGATGGGTTTCAAGCATAAACTTGGGGAACTATACAGGCCCTGAGAACGACATTGTCCTTAACGGATCCTGAGGCTGCCAACTTTCCCTGAACACATGACCACCAAAGTATCATGCCAGAGCTTGATAGAAAGTCTGAATTATACAACTCAATCACTTTGAATAAAAACGAAAGATCAGTACTATACATACCACAAACGACTTACAGATCACACCCTTATATCCGTATCAGGAGCACCGAAAGAAGAGAAAGGAAAGAAGCGACGATACATGAGCTGATACACCGAAGGATTATGGGACGAATTGCTTTTTTGATCCTCCTTCTATTCTTTGCTTTCCATAAGCACTGATCCCCTTTGCAGGCACGATATAGTATTCCTTCTCCATGAAAGTTGAGAGAACAAAACCGAGACATCTATGAGTGGGAAACCAAGTATTCAAGAAAACATAAGGCATGATTAAGTTGGCTATGGAGATTGAGGCAAGAGACCCTTTGCGGAGTATCACCGACCCATAGCAACCGATGAGAGACACCCGGGGTATGAGACACGCGAGAAAGATGACACCATTGTTCAATTCAAGAAACGAAAACCCCCGTCCACAAAATAGTTGAGATACCTACACTGCCACTATATTGAGGTTATAGGGATGAGTATACTAAAGGTTGTTTACTCCAGAGGGATACCCTGGTACTCGCCATATCCGAGAGCGAGGTTCATGTTTTCTGCCAGTGGTTAGCACGGCACGAATTAATGATGGCAGGCAAATGGTAAAACTTACGGAGGCACTGGGTGGCTGCGCCCTTCAGCAGGTTGTCAATGGTAGCACACACCACTGCGCGCTTGCCACTCGAGTGAACAGCGAATCCACCAACATCAACACCATGGCGACCAGCAATGTTCTTCACCACTGGGGGCTCGCCGATAATCTTCACAAGCTTCTCACCAGCATAACGTTCCTGGTAGATGTTGCGGATATCACGGGAGGACATTTCCTCCTTGAGAGGGATGCTGATGGTTTGCTAGATGGAGTTAGTTCTGCTATTGACTAACCATTGAGGACAACAGGGGATGAAGAAGGGTGATAAGTGAACATACGTGAATACCCTGGAACCAAACAGCAACATGAGGGATGAATGCAATGCTGGTGCCAAGTTGGGAGCTGATCTCCTTCTCATGGATGTGATCAGTCAAGCTGTAAGGGATGATGTTGTTGGTAAGGTTCTCGACGTCGTTCTTAGGGCTTGGCTTAGTACCAGCGCCCGAGTATCCGGAAACACCGAAAACGGTGGGCTGTCCACCGAGGTGAGGGACGAGGGGAGCAATAGCAACCTGAGCCGCTGTCGCGTAGCAACCAGGGTTGGCAATTCTGGATGCCTGGGCGATTTTAGAACGAGAGACCAACTCAGGCAGACCGTAGGTCCAGTTGCTATCAAAACGGTAGTCGGCACTCAAATCAACAATGACGTTACCCTTCTCCGAGCCTTGGTCGACAGCCTCGACGAACGGCTTGCAGACACCGTTAGGCAGAGCCATAACCCAGCAGTCAACATCGCCATTCGCAGACATGCGCTTGACATCCTCAGGGCTAAGGTTCTCGTAGATGATCTCCCTCTTATCATAACCTTGCAACTTCTTGCCAGCCAGCTCGCGAGAAGAAACGTGGCGCAGGTCCATGTGGGGGTGGGCATTAAGCAGGTTAATCAAAGCTTGACCAGTGTAGCCACGGGCTCCGATGAGAGCAACCTTGGACGGCTGGGTGTTAGACATGTTCTTCTCGCCAAGGGGTGGGTTAGGGTTAGTCGTGGAGTAAGCCCGAGCCGAGTTCCTGCTGAAAACCGAAGGGCGTCCAAACCGAGAAGACCGCAGAGCATTGCTGGTGGAGAATGCACGCTTCTGCTCAGCGGAAGCACCGCTGGCGCCAAATCCCTTGCCAATGTTGGTGGCGGCCTCGGCAGCGCGGTGCAACCTCGACTCGAGGTTGATATCACCGAACATCTGGCGGCCATGCTGATTGAACTCCTGGACCAACTGCTTGACCTCTTCACCGCTTTCAATGCCGTACCAGAAGAGGACCTCTCCCTCGCGGCTCAGGCTACCATCGGCCTTGTCGAAGAACCAGGTCAGGTTCTCGTCATCCTCCTTGACAGTCCACACAAGCTTGGGGAAGTCCTTCTTGATGGAGGCAAAAACATTGTCAGCCACGTTAGTCAGCCATCCCGACTTGGTAATGGTGAAAGTAGCCAAGTGAGCCAAGGTGGAAGAAGCATCCTGCTGGGGAGGCAAGACAACAGCCAAGGCCTCCATGGGCTCATCGAAGTACACCTTGAAGTCACGCTCCTTCAACCCTTCAACGTAGCGCTCCACGGTCGCGCGAGCATCCAAACCTTCCCGGTCGCGGATCAAAACATCCTTCAGCTTGTCCAGGTCCTCAAACTCCGAGATAGAGGTCTTGATGTGCACCTTGTTGCCCCTGCGGATCAAGGTACCCGCACCAGAGTCCGTGAAAAGCTCCTTCTGCAGATCGGCCGGGTGGATAATGGCAACGCTCGAGGTGCGAGGAAGATCACTGAGAAGCTCCTTCATCTCCTTAATCTTCAGACGGGTGCCGTGACGCACCCACCACTGGGTCATCAAGTGGTCGTACTCCTCGTCGAGGTTGATCACCGAAATCTTCTCGCCCGTGTCGCCGTTGAAGAGACCACCCTTCTCAGCAAGGTAGACAATCTTGAGCGGCTGGAGTGCACGCGCCAACTCACCGGCAGCCACATCGGCGTTGACATTCAGAACCTGGCCATCTGGGGTCTCGGCCATGGAGGTCAGAATAGGGAGACAGCCAGATTCGATAGCAGACTCAATTGGCTTCTTGTTGACACCATTGATCTTGCCGACCAGGTTATACTTCTCCTTGTCGAGGTAGTCGGCCGAGAAGACACCAGCAGTGAGAGGGCGGGCTCTCACTCCCATGCGTTCCAATTCTTCGGTCAGCTTCAGATTCTCCTCCAAGAAGAGCTTCCTAGCAAGAGCCAGGGTCTTGCCATCAGTCACACGGATACCATCCTCGAACTGCGGCTCCACGCCGGCGTCTTCCAACATGCGATTCAGCTGAGGTCCGGCACCGTGGACGACGATCGGGTAGAGTCCGACATGGTTCAGGAAAGCGAGAGCGGAGGAAAGAGTCTGGAGGTGTTCGGTGATGATGGCACCGCCGACCTTGATGACAGCGAACTGCTGGGAGGAAACCGACGTAAAGTGAGAGAGGTATTGCTGAACCTCACGCTTCGAGCCGATATTGCTCAGCAGCTGAACGACCGTAGAGCGGGTCGACGAAAGCTGGGGGTCAGTGGCGCGCGAATAATGACGACCCTGCAGCAACGGAACGGCGGAAGCCTTCAGGGAGTTACGAGCGCCTAGTCTTGTGGACGAAATGGCGTGCGGTGCGGAGAAGGCTCGGAGGGGCTTGCTGGTTGAAGCTCTCCGCACGGCGGTGCGAAGGGAAAACATCTTGCCAGCCAGCATGCGGCAGCTTCAAGGCCTATGTCTGGGAGTCTGGAAAGGGAAGGGGAGCAAGAAGGTCAGTGTTTCGAGAAGACAAAAGACAAGTCTGGCGTTATGAGTAATAAGTAGTGAGGGAAAAAGAAAGTAAAAGTGGAGGTGCTGCGGGCTCTCAGGAATTTGCCGCACCCCAAGTTCCAAGAAATGAATGTATGGGATTATCGTCGGCCATCCGCGCTCGGAGTGGCTTTTTTGCTTCCAAGTTCTTTGGGTCCCTACATTTTCGGGGGCGGTCACTCACTAGCGTATTTTATTTTAGCCTTCGTCACAACCTGGTATTTCCCTCAATCGCGAGATTTTTCCTGCTCAAAAACCCGGACAGGGGAACGCCAGTACTGAAACTGAGGGGTTTGTAATAACCACTGAAGGAGAAGAGAGTAATCAATGAGCAAAACCCGGTGGGAGGGGAGAGAGAGTAAGCAGGGAGGAAGAGAAAATTGATCGATCGGCAACTCAATACTAACTAGCACCGGTACCTGAATTGAATTGACTTGCGACTTTCGGAGCCGATGATTATTATGTGAGCGGCGTGACTCAGAGAAACGAAAATGGCAATGAATCAGAGAAAGATTCTATCTCACTCTTTTTTTAGGCCCCAACGGTCTCCATCCCACGTAATAAAAATAATGATATTGCAGGTTCCCGTGGATCTCTCCTCAATTAGTTAGAACTTAGCACCAGCCAATTTTATTAGGATTATCAGATCTCGCCTCGGTGTTTTACAGCTCGGTTCTTCACGTCCCACAGCGAATAACAGTCGCTCTTTCCTCCCAAAATGGGGCTCTATTTAGATACCATCTTCAGGTGTCACTCCGTAGTGCACTGGGTCCTTCGTTATCTGATCGTTTACCTAATATACCAAAACAGCCTAAGCAGCCTGATCCACTCCTCCCATGTCAATAGGTCAATGACCTGCAAGTTTGGCTCCGAAGACCCAGCTTCAAACTATTTAACCCTTGCACTCCGTACCCACGGGAGCAGTATATACCCTAAACGTCACTAGCAACCTATGGCAGATATATTTTTGTCTTTCCTTCATGACTTGTGCTGCAATAACCAAGATACGCGAGCCGTTACGACGTAATGAATCCATGGGTATGAGACGAAATACACAGAGGGTTGTTCATTAAAGGCTAGGGAACGACAAAGGAAAAGTTCACATAAGAGAAAACAAAAGGAAAAAAACAAAAATCGCGCTCGCGTACTCGAGCACGACAAAACAGCAGAGTATCATTTACATCTTCACCGTCGACGTATCATAGGGCATGGCCTCGTCCGATGTTCAATCGGCTCATAGCGTCAATGGCGTATAGAGACAAGAGTTTAGTCGTGAGAACATGGCGGACGCCCGAGAAAAACAGGAGGTATTAGTGGCTGAAATCGAAGCTTCACCGTCTCAAATACAGATAAACCAGCTGAAAAAAACATCCATTCCCAAGACAAACGTGACCGTCACTGCGTTCGTTAATGCTTAGTAGCGACAACTAAACATGCAAAGTTAGCGCATCAGTCATATTTTCTCTGCAGCAAATCCACCGGGTGGGATGACGAAAGGTAGGGCTTACCGGCAGGCACAATAATAACCACAAGCAAGAGGATGACACAAATCACCAAGCATACGCGCATCTTCATGTCTTTCCACCACATTTGCTTCCGCACGCGGTTCGCACCCCTGCGGAAACCCTGAGCCGATACGGCCAGGTTATCGGTCTTATCTTGTAGGGAGTCTAGACGTTCACCACGCTCGGAGACCTTGAAGATATTCGACCTCATCGTATCCACAGTCTCCTGGATTTTCTGTTACAACGGGAAATTAAAGTTAGCATGAGTTTCTATGGTGTTCCATTCCGGTAAAAATAAGTGCTGTTCCAACTCCGGTAAAAAAATAAGTGTAACACCGAATATCACGGGTGGATGCTGTTTGCGATAGATGTAAATGCAAGTCGGGGAAAGAGACTTGAGCATAGACAGCGATTCACATCTCATACCACTAAAGAGAAGGATTTCGCGACGGATGTGGCAGGGACGGCTAATCAACATACCTTGTCGATTTCCCTTGTCCTAGGATCGCCATTCTGCGCGGCACTGGCCCCAGCCGGGGCGTTGGTAGTAGAGCCCGAAGGGATATAGGGGTCGTAAGGTTGTTCAGACATGGTTGTTTGATGCGGTGAATGCGAGGCGTTCAGAACTGAGATCGGGGAACCTGGTGGATCACCAGATGCCTAGCGGGAGAAAGGCGGAGTCTGCTGGATTCTCCTTTCACGGGGCTGCGAGAGACGAGGAAAAATCAAAACCGTAGTATACGCGAACGGGAGTGCGATGAGAGCCTCGGGTGAACAGCTCGGGTTCTTGGAAGTCGGGTGGATGATGGATGTAAGGAGAGGGTGGGAAACGTTACTGGCGTGAAGCTGACAGGGTGTGATGAATCGCCGCCCGCCTTTGGAATTACGGTTGTTTCGGTTCTGACGGGGAAACCGTCACGTGACTGTAGCCTCTTAATAGTTATTGGGAAAGAAACGCCCAGGCAGCTATTTTTTATAAGACACCAATGGCGGGACAAAGAAATGCGGATATAAATAAAGAAAAAGTCCCGTTAATTAAATTCTTTTATTGAGCAGTATCGTCACTTGTGTGCAGTCAAAGAGGCCGGTAACCACCTTACAAATAAATAGAAGCTACTAGCAAGAGAGAATTCTATTAGGCACTATTAGGTCCCTGTCACCAATTGCCAAATCACTATGCCTAATACTATAAATATGTGTTGGCGTGGCTCAACCCTAACAATGCCGTGGCAAAGAGGCTATGCTCTTCACCCAACTGCCACAGCCTCACGTGGTGATCCACCAATACATCATACAGGTCCCGAGAATAAAAACCATGAAGGTAGATGCATCGCTTGGTCAGAACATGCACAAAAGACCAATGCTCTGTGGAACACTTTTACTTGTAGGCATGGGAAACATAGTCCACCTATGCACCCTTGCCAAGACACGGGGCTTTTATGTGAATAGTGACACCCTATGTGTCAGAGGGGCTGCATACAATTGAATTCTAACAATGCTTAGAGCCGTGAACATAAATACAGATGAGCTATATACTGGCAACAAGCTCTATGCAAGCCAACCGAGTCACAGTAAAGCAGATTCAAAGCTTCGCACTCCTCTGCTTCTCAAACGCCTCAACAGCTTTCAGACCATCCCTTTGCACCTGGTCCTTTTTGTCCTCCAACTGTTCCCTCCAAGCCAGATTGGCAGCATGGCCATCCAGGATATCCAGCGAATGACGGTACATTTCCTCTTTCATGGTCCCATAAATACCAGTGGCCGCTTTCTTCTGCAGCCCACGCTCCCGGATAAGCGTCAAAACCTCTTCCAACCCGCCCACACCATCTACAAGACCGGCCTTGACGGACTCGGGACCTCCAAACCGCTTAGCTTCGAGGATAAGGTCCCGGAAAGAAGAGGGCGTCAACTTCTCTCGGAATATGCTCATCATAGGCGATTGGAGTGGGACTCCAAATTCCAATTCGTTGATGCAGAGAAGGCCCTTTGAGGGGTTCTGGATCCGGTAGTCATGATACATGGCCAGCATGAGGCCTCCAGCAAAAGCGTGTCCGTTCAAAAGGCAAATAGTAGGCATGGGGAATCTGCGACGGTTAGCATGATATTCAGTCAAGGATGCAACAGCGAGGCCGTCTAGACCCATTACTAACGTCAGGAAGCGGCGGAATAGTTTCCACAACCACTTGTCCAAGAAGCCCTCCGTGCTGAGAGCAAGCTCGAGATCTAATCCATTGCTATAGAACTTGGGAATGCCACTGGTGGTAATCACCACTCCCTTGGGGTATCTGTGCTCGATAATATCCAATGCAAGTATAAAGGCATCTATGAATGTCGGGGTAAGTCTGTTATCCTTCGGCGATGTAAATGTGAGTAGGTAAATATTCTTCTCCTTCTCCGAGGCTGTGGGGTTGGAGCAGACGAAGCTTCCGCCAGTGGAGGAAATTGGAACGGTAAAAAGGGTCGTCATGGTGGCGGTATATCACTGGGTATGTACGTGAAACAGGTCGGCTGTTGAAAGAGTTATGTATAACATCTAGAATCTTTCTTCTTGAAGCTCATTTCCCCAAAGAATAACCGATGTCTTCCAAAGCCTCGGGAGTTATAGTAATCAACTATCCGCGGTAGTTATCACATGCTAGTTGGTCTTTTTTGAATCATAAGTTTTATCTGTTTAACACTTTTAAGAAGAAAATCTTCATCAACTGCGGGGATAGCTCAGTTGGGAGAGCGTTAGACTGAAGTTTACTTCATCAGATAGCCCATTTGGGTATCTAAAGGTCGCTGGTTCGATCCCGGCTCACCGCAATCTTTTTGCATACATTCTTTTTTTACTTCGACTTGAGGCATCGAACGAAGGCTGAAACTGCCTCCTGGCAACTGTTATTTATGAATTACATATAGTAGTGTGGACCGCGTGGTTTTGTTTCCTTGACCAGCGGTACCAGCGGCAGGCTTCAATTCCTGGATTACTGGGTGGGGGGGCACTTCAATTTGTTGTCGAGCCATCTCGACTCTGCGTATGATTGACCAATGCTACTATGGGTCGTCATGGTGTAGGTCCGAGAGGACAGTGTCCCCCCACACAAGAGTGAGTTCAATGTGCCACCTAGTTGACATGGTGGTAATGAGCCTTAACTACGTGGGAGCTACGCTACATTCTATACTCCGGAGTAATTGACTGAGTGGCTGATTCCAAGATGCTCTACTGCGGATACCACCCCCGTGTGGGATGTGCATAGTATCTGTATATCCATACATGCCGATAGGAACGTTGGAGCTGTCCGCAATGTCTTGTCATTAATAGGGCATATCTATTGACTTCTTCTAGCTTACGAAGAGAATGTCATAAAGACTGAACTTTCCAAATGTATGTTCAGCTAGCAAAACCTGCATGTCACCAGCACATCGCCACAAACTAGTAAAAGACAAACAACGAAGCTAATCACTGAGCATTAATAACAGTGCTAACCGCGACGATGCTCTGGAAAACAATCAGTGCCAACAACAATCATGCAAATATTCAGGTATAGGTAGGGGTAACTCACAGGACCACGGTTTGAGGCGGTCTCAATCGACTCAGTCTCATAACGATAAGACCCGCCTTCCTGTCCACCAGATTTCATATACTCAAGGTAGGCAGGGGCACCCGGGAAATCCGTGTTATCAGCAATGACTTTGGAACCCTTCCTGAACAAGCCTAGATCCTCGCAAAGCTGCAGGTCAGGGAGGTAGAATTGCTCCCAGTGGTCGAAAAAGGCTACATCCACGCCCGCCTTCTTCAGCTTCCCCTCTTCGAATAATCTCCTCAGCGAGTCTGCAGCTGGTCCTTCGAGAACATGCACGGTGTTCTCCAAGCCGGCTAGCCGAATGAGATCCCGTGCAATACCAGCGTTGACCGGGCTCAGCTCAAATGTGTATACATTGACGTCAACTGCACTATCTGTATTGCTGAGTTCACGCAGAATAGCACCCCAGGCGATGGCTGAGGCCCCAACATATCCACCAAATTCGATTAAGGTCCTAGGGGCTGGCTGAATCTTTGCTATTTGCTGCCTGGAAGCTTCGATCTTGGCATTCTTGAAAGTCATCATGCGGCTTTCGTCCGCGAAGTCGTTGATAGCTTTCACCACATCCCAGGGCTTGCCGGCGTAGGTATTCACTGGCTTAGAGAAGATGTGCTCATGGAGAGCCCTGGCCTTGGCTTCGATGGTCTGGTTTCCATGAGTATCACAGAATTATCCGAATGCATGAAGCAATGGACTCACTTCTTCCTTGGACATTGTGAATGTTGCTGCTGATGACTGATTGAAGCTGGTAAATATCTTCTGATTCTTGTGAGGATGTTAGGTCACTGGTCTTTGTTCTCTCAGGGAAGGCCATGTATTTATGTCTTTTGACCCTCATACTTCGGAGTTTAGAAACTCACATTAGCATACTCAGCCTCGGACATCGCCTAGAGTATACTGAGTCTTACGTACGCGAGCTATAGCAGCTATGACGAAATACCTAGTTGAGTCCCGCACGCTACGGGCAAAAACCTATTGGTGAAGTGCATACCCCATGTCTCGTAGAGCACATGAACCGAGAAACGCCATTGATGGCTATAGATCCTAGCATTGTTTGACTGGCAATTCAGTCTCCGCAGCAGTAGAGTGATAATGAGTTATACCCAGAACAAATTCATAAACTTACTAGGAAGTAGGGTACTATCATTCCTGACGCTGCAATGTAGTCGGACATAGAGATCGCTCGGATGGTGCATCCGATATCAAGTATCTCCGAGATCTGCTTCCGCCTTTCGGCTTTGAAGGTCTTAATTTCTACTATAGTACTAGCGTTATATCGGCGTCAATGACTAGATCGGATCAGTGGACCCTTTGATAGAGCATATCCAACATTTGTAGGGCCTTCAGATCGGGGATATACTCCACAGCTTCCGGCGGGAGCCTTGTTGCTGCTGGGCATATATTTCGTAAGATTATATTTACTCATTTGTCCTGAACTGTAAGCTATCGGCTAAGTGATACGCGTGAAGGTTGCGACTACATATGTCGAGTGGTATGATATTGCACGTGTACACCACGAAACAGCTTGGGATATCGAGTGGACGTAGGGCATCACTACTCGAAATGATATAAAGAACTACTAACAAATAACATTAAAAGCCTAATATGCAGGTAGAAGAAGAAGCAATGTTTTAGCTGTCGGGTAGTGTGAAGAGATTTTGGAAGGCAAAAAAGTCCTGGGACGAGCCGGGTAGAAGTATATAGATGGAGTAAAAAGAAATGCGGTGAGCCGGGATCGAACCAGCGACCTTTAGATACCCAAATGGGCTATCTGATGAAGTAAACTTCAGTCTAACGCTCTCCCAACTGAGCTATCCCCGCAGTTGATGAAGAACTATTCATTATTTTAACAATATAATACAAAGTTAGAATTTTTGCCCTCCCTCACTAGAGGACCATTCATCATCATACCGACGGCTATCAAAGGTAGTATAGATAGATGCGTAGCTTGTAGGGGCATTTCAGTAACTAACTAACTTGGCTATCTGCAAGCTATGTACTATTGGTTCAATCACGTCATACTCATGGAAGGACCTTCTTTACCGCCCTGGTAACAGTCAAATATATATGTTTCATGTTAACCTGAGATTTCACTATTTACTCACACTTTAAAGACGCCTATGGTATCCGGACATCTTTAGGTAGTCGAATGGAATGATTTTTTTTTTTTCATTCCATGGCTACAAGTCTCCGCAACACCTCAGTATGCTACATTGAGTCAGTCTTGCAAGGAGTTACGTCCACAGAGTAATGGTATACAACAAGGTAAAAGCTTCACGTATACTAAGTCCGCCCCCCCCAACCGTTCTTTTCTCCTGCCCTCCTCCCCTGAATACATGAAGGTACTACAGCAGAGATGATATGGTCATATATAGGTGTCCAGGTGGTGGGCCGCAGAACAAAATAACAAGCATTGGCGAACGTAGGCCTTGATGAGGCTCCCGGTTCATCGAGAAGTCACACCTTACTCGGTATAGACAGATATAAGAGTAGTGATAGGAGTATCCCACCCTTTGCCTACTACGAGGGGTTGGAGTTGAATCGCTATTACCACTGATGTTTCGAAACCTATAAGCGGCAAAGCCGAGGATTCTGAGTGGGAATGTAGCGTTGGGTATCATCATCTGTAGCTTGGCTCCACTGCCGTAGATATCCCTTGAATTGTGGAGTAATCCCTGTTAGAAAGTGTAATATTGCCAGAAGGTTCAATTGACTCCGGTGCTGAAGATTGAACACTCCCAACAGTAGCCTCCTTGGTCCTTCCCTGTTTGGGGCAATGTACTCATCTAAGCGTCGATTCTGAAAAGCACCCGGGGAACAATTCGATGGTGGAATGACATGTTTCCCGAACAGGAGGCTTGAGACTAGGACCATGATTTATCTTCGGGATTTTATTACTTCCGCGGCTGGTAGGAGCAATATATGTAGCCAACGGCGATGCCATCATTACTCCATCAGGAAGTGTTCAATAATGATAGATGTAAGTGTGGTCTCCCGGCTCCAGGTGTGTCAGGACAGAGACATGCCTGCTTTTTTTTTTGGTCTAACTGTTCCTAGGACCCTCTCAAAAGCAGCGCCATTGCCCCGTCCCTCCCCGTTCCCTGCGAACGTGGTCGTTGTGTTGAGCAGCATAGGCTATTGGATAAGCCGGATGACGACTCCAATATCTTCATCGCTGTCTTACGAAAGACTTCAGCCTTGCAATGTCTTCTCTAGCCGAGGATACGGCATCAAGAACTCTCAGAATCAGGAAACTTCAATATAGCTCGGCTTGAAATACCGACATTGACTATGTCTTCCACGGCTTTCTCCCCACCTACCTGTAAGTATATATTCCAGAAGTTCCTGTGCAGATACTGCCGCTATAGCCACAGCAACCCTGCTAATTTTAAATCTTATGCATATCAGCGTAGTAGCAAGTCCCCTGGGGAAAATAATATACGGCAAGCTGTTTATCAGTCCCGCTGCTTCTATCTCAGCGCAAAGAACGTCACCGCCAAGGTCCCTGTTCAGTTTATCTCTGGCGATGAAGTTCTTGAGAACATGATTACCGTATGCAACAAGACCGTAATGCACACATGGAGCCTCGATTAACTCTGTTCCGAAGAGTCTCCTCGAGGCAGAATAAGTTTTAATTTTGCCGGGGAGAGCATAGGGACGGACGTCTAAGGGTATATCCGAAATAGGTTATTCCATTGATATTGTGCTAAACGCATTCTAGAATGTATACCCAGATTTTTGAATGGCTCAGCGCCAGGAATGGCATGACAAGACAGTAACTGGATTTCATGAATGACTATTTATGTATTAGCTAATTGTAGTACAGAAAAATTGTCTAATCCATCCTCCTTTCGTTGCATTTATTCAAAGCTCATGCAGACTGTCTTGTAGAACTTCAAGTTCCTCTGCGCAAGCATGGAAAGGAAGATGAAAGGAAGATTTACAAAAAGAAAAAGACATTGCGGTGAGCCGGGATCGAACCGGCGACCTTTAGATACCCAAGGTGGGTTATCTGATCGAAGTAAACTTCAGTCTAACGCTCTCCCAACTGAGCTATCCCCGCAATTGTTGAAAGTTAGCTCGAAATAAAGCTCTATAGACCTATTGCAACTGCCAGGCGTAACATAAGGACCTTCCATCACCACCTCCGCATGCTATCCGCCCATACATTTCGGAGTGATCAGATAGACCATAATGATGCCATGAACACCTCAAAAACCTAATCTCACCACCACCAATTCCCCGCGGCCCCCAGTTTATCCAGGCGATGTCGCACAAACAATAGCAGCCCATCGATGAACTAAGATATACCTGTCCACATCCTCCCCACCCACTATGTCCGTCAAGCTCTCTCGATCAATGCAAAACAAACGTGAAATCTGACAACTGATCCAGGGCCGTCTTCTCGCTTATCATCATCAATAAAGCCGGTGGCTTAGTATACCAGCGCGAATTCCAGCCCGGCTTGCGCAAGCTCTCCACAAATGATTATCTCGTCCTAGCTGGTACATTTCATGGGTATGTGTGTTAGAGCGAATTTATCCCGCCGAAAGAAGATAATCCCCAATCACGCAATTGTGTTACAACTGGACCGCTGAATATGTGCTATGGGTAGTGTTCATGCCATCACTCGTACGATAACTCCTAAGCTTCCTCTTTCTACGGCCTCGACGACAGCAACTACCCCGACTTCCAATATCCCCTCAACCCCTGGCACACCCACTCCGCCTACTCCGGCGTCAGCGTTCACGTTTCCCAACCCGGGGATTCCAGCGACGGGTCTCGAAAGCCTTGAGACGGATAAGTTCCGATTGACGTGTTTCCAGACGTTGACGGGGACGAAGTTCCTTTTATTCACGGATCCGATGATGGGGAACATTGATGTGGTTATGAAGAAGGTATACGAGCTGTATGCGGATTATGTGATGAAGAACCCGTTCTACCAACTCGAGATGCCCGTCAGATGTGAGGCGTTTGATCGACATCTTGCGGGGTGGTTGAGGGGGAGGACCTGATCGTTCCCTTTATTTCTTCTGTTGATCGAGTTGGGAGGCAATAGACTGCTGGAAGGTCGATTTGTGGTGACATTAATGACGCATTTTGATGACAATTGTCCTTGTTGTAATTACATATTTTCTTTTTTTTCGCCTTTGTTGGTCATGAAACATACGATAGACTTCAATCACATCCTTCCAAAAGCGTATCGACTAGGATCGCTTTCTAGAATACAGGGAAATACGAAAGCACATTGATAAAACGCCGGGTATGCATCAAATTCGTCCTCAGGAAGTTATCTGAGTTTCCTTCTCTACGCGGTGTCCATCTTGTCACCGTCCTCCTTCTTGTCTTTGCCCCCACTCGATTCACCTGATTGTCCTTCCTCAGGAATGTTATCCAGGTTGGCTTTGCGTTCTTGCTCCTCCCGCTCCCGCTTTTCCTTCTCTTGCCGGTTCTTCTCTTCTTCCAGAGATAAGCGTAGGGCGAACGCCAATTCGGGATCATTCTCAGCCGCATCTTCGAATCCAAAGTCGCCGGTTTCACCACCCGCACCTGCGTCGCCTGCTCCAGCACCATCGCCGCCCAGAATGGGTGTCATCTGAAGCTCCTCGCTCAACAGGTTCGGACCAGGAGGGATAATGGCTAGGTGCGAGCCGTCTCCACCCTTGACGTTCTCGACGAACGCCTCAAGCTTCTTAGTTTGGTCGGATTCGAGGTCTCCGAAGGCGATAACATCGATAGATACATTGATCTTCTTCATCTTCTTAGCCAGCTTAACCAATGACTTCTCATCTTCTTCGATCGGAGAGCACGAGAACACGATGATGCGTTGGCGTTGGGACTTCTCGGAACGATGTTTCAAAGCGAGCTGTAGCAGAGAGTATGATTAGCACCACTATCGCCAGAAGCTCTGCAATAGAAAACCATAGAGTCAAGACATACACCAGCCACTTGTATACTGGAGCTAAGGTGGGCAGTGCCGTGGATCTTAGTGCGGTGCAGACCGGCCAGGATAGCACCAAAGTCGGAGGTAAAAGTCGACAAAACCTCAGGACCCTTTCCACCCATGCTCATAAGTCCGACGGCTGACTGGGGATGTACGCGCATCTTGGCGGTGTGAATGACGCTGACAGCGTCGATCTGTGCTTGCCATCTTGTCGAGCTGGGAGCTGTTAGCAGCGAGACAACGAGCTAATCGGGGACAGGTCCTTACGTATAGTCCCCATTCCTACTGCTTTCGCTATTATCCACGCTGCAGATGAATTAGTTGGGGTGTACGGAGCTAGAGCGTTGAACGGGAGATGACGAACATGATCATGGTTGCTTCGAGCGACATCTTGGCGGCGGTCTATCGGAATTAAGATAGATTTATAATAAAAGGAAATGAGAAAGAGAGAATAAGATATTATTAAGGAAGCTCTCCTCGATCTTGAAGAGTTCTGTGGGGGTAGTAGAAGATGGGGGGCAAGATGATGATGATGATGGCAGTGATGGGGGGAGGAGAGTTGGAGCTGTGCTGAGATCAATGTCACACTTGCCCGCCCCCATCGGGACTAACGACGAATTAAGTCAGCGGTTGTTTATCCCCCATAAAACAAGCGCATACTTGCTTTCCTTCCACTCCCACTTCAACGCACGCCACCCCTTCGCTCTCCGACAACTCCACCCAGCTCAAATTACTGAATTCCTTCACCCTAACTAGCGACTTCCTCTTCTAGACCCTCGAACATTCGGAAGTGAACCAGCCACTCCACCATAATGGCTTCCCTTACATCCAAACGAAAGTCTCGCGACGACGACGCGTATCCTGTCGATGAAGTTAGAACGCCTACCGGTAGTCCTGCTAAGAAGAGGCTCCGAGTAACCCGAAACCAAAAACAGGCACTTATGGATAATCTGCAGCTAGAGGGTATGTTCCTAATGTGTACTATTTCCTGAACACCGGCATTGACCATAACGTAGTCACCGAGCGGGCTCGTAAACTTCGCGCGCAATATGCGCTTCAAGCAAATGATCTCCGGGCTCGGATTGAAAGACGCGTTAATCGGATCCCCATTGCTCTCAGGAAGGTAAACATGGGCGAGCTGTTGGAAAAGCACAATGCCGCCCTCCGGGCGCAGCAAGAGAATACCTCCCCGAGGAAGCTCATTAGCCCAATCAAAGGGTCACGAAATTTTGCAGCTATTTCGGTTAATCCTGCAATGCGGAAGGCTTCTGCTGCAAGCCCGAGTCCGCGCAGGACGAAGAGACAGAGGTATACCGATGTCGAGATATTCCGGATGAAACCCTTACTAACCCGATAATCCAGTCACGAAGGTCTCTACTCCGATAAGGAAAATGCCCCTGCGACAGGGGAACAGCTTGATGTACTCAAGAACCCAAAGAGACGCGCTAAACCCGGCGCTGCTGCCGGTACTTCGCGGGTGGTCTCCCAAGAAGTCAGAGGGGCAGACTTCAGAATTCTTTCTCCAAAATCATCAAACTCTAGGACATATCCACAATCACCGCTTCGCGCATCCCCCGAGAAACCTCAGAATTCATCTTACCTCTCACGGCCGATGCCATCGCTAAAGCCTTCTAGTCCACTCAAGGCTGCGCCAACTAGCCTGGCCGGATCCCTGGAAAGCGCGCGCCTTCGTACCACGAAAGGCACACCGTCTGTAGCAACAGCAAGCAGACCCGCTTCGCAAGCATCCAAGAGGCCAGCAAGTAGGGCCACTACGGCATCTAAGACGACGACACGGTCGCCCTTGCCACGACCCGCTACCCGTCAGCTTGAGCGCAGAGGTAGTGTCTCGTCCTCCACGTCATCTGGCACAACTGTCACCAAGCCGACGCGAACAGGTGCAAACGCAAGGAAGGTGACAGCTGCATCAACCGCTAGCTCCACAGCTAAGAAGGCTGTCGCAAATAGCCAAACGACTTCTGCAACTGCCAAACGTAACGCCGCGTCGGCTACCAGGAAGACCGCCGCTCCCGCAGGAGGTGAAGCTCCGACAACGGGACGGAGGGTCCTCCGCAAACGCGCTTAAATGCTCTATATCTCCTCTTTCAGGAAGGGACCTATTCAATTATAGTCTTTTGACATGCCCTAAAATCTGCCATGAGGGGCTAACACGGAAACGGTGTGAACTTTGATTTTTGGAGTTGGAGCGGGTCTATTGGCGTTTTCTATTTTACCTTGCATAATTGGGTCTAGAGTCGGTTGGGTTCGTAGTAGGCTTTGTTGCAACTTTATCTGCACGGTTTAAAATAGGTTGAACTCCTTGACGAGTTCTTTTGATTGAGGGTTATATCATTGGAGTTTGGTATTATCATCCTTCGACTAGTTGGATGCGATTTTAGTGAATTGAACTTTGTTCGTACTTGAACCAGCAAGTGGAATGTGCACTCTGGTGGTAGCAATGGTCTTTCTAGACGAAGCTCTACACAAGGACTGCCAAATCGGATTTACAGATATCCAGGATCAAGAATGAAAGTAGAAGTAGAAAGATTCCCGTCATCTCACAGCTGTATGTAATCTAAACATCTCATGGAATTATGGATGTAATTGGACCCAACACAGACAATTCGGGATATCAGCTCAAGTAGGCTGAATAGGTAAAATGCAAATGAACAGGTCAAGGGTAGAAAAGAAAACTCTGCACAGGTATCTCTGCAGCCATTCTGAATTGGCTGGAAAACGAAAAAAAAACAAACAAACAAACAAATAATTTTCCCACAACACTGTTGATGAGAAAAGAAACAGAACACCGAAGTAGAACGGATCAGAATTGAAAGAAGAAAACAGTCCAAAGGTCGAGCACATATTCACGCTAGGTTTCAGCTGGAATGCAATGAGATCAGGGATAGGGACGCTCCGGTACCAGAAATGTGTATAGTAAGCAATGATAGACAGGACACTCTGGACAACCAAAAGGTTCCCCAGGGACAACAAGACGCAAAGAGGCAAGAGCCAGGCCCACCATTATAATGATGATATTGCACTTTTAGGCAGTGAATAGGCAAGAAAGGGTAAAAGGTAAGGGCATCTAGCGGACGTAATAACCAGCAAATGTGGGGCTATTTGGCTTGTGCCTTGAGAATTATGGCGATGCGAGACAAGAAGGATATAAGTAAAAGAAAAAGAACTCCATCCAAACCTGTCAAAGATTAAAGAACGCTGAACGGCCCAATGATACACCAACAGTATTCAGAGCACCAAGAAGTAGGGAAAACGAGGATTGATTGACACACGTCCTTGAAGCAAGTGACAGTAGCATAATATCAACCGGCAACTCCCATCGGCCCTGCTCCCGGCCGAGCTCTATAAGGCAGCTGTTGAGGTTGGGCATCTGGTTGTACCAGATTCTGCTGACTGCCATTGCTGATGCTGCGCTCACGGTTATCGCTTGTTGTTGCCGGCACCAACTCCGGGACACCACTAGCTGAATGAGCATGGCCAGGAGGGCCTTGTACATGGCGTACAGAGCCTTGCAACTGTGTCGCTGCATCTTGAGATGGATCCGTCTCGATACGTGCAGACGTCGGGGTGTTTGCTCCCCGATTTTGATTCGTAATAGTAAAGGTTTCGCCGCCATTGGCAGGCCTCTGGGAAAAGCTGCCGCGTGCGATATCCCCGTAACGTTTCAGGATCTCCTTCGTGGTGACTTCAGAATTCTCTTTGAAAAAATTGGTGTCCGTGAGAACCGACTGCAAATCCTCGGGAATCTGGATCATTTGAAGTTAGTATATCTGTATCTGTAATACACCTAGAACGTGCTGTAAACAACTTACCTCGCACATGGTATCATTGTATGCGATAAGCGCATTAATAGCCTCAATTGCTAGGAAGCTCTCATCAACGGTGCCGTTCTTAGCATTCGGGTATAGGATGTTCGGGGCCATCACAGTGGCAAGATTGTGGATGTCCATTTTGCTGCCCGATTCCTCATCGACGTGCGAGAAAGATGACGTCCAATTCAGGAAGGCAAACAGGACTTCCATAGTATCTCGGTGAGCCTTGGGAAGCAGGCAACAGGCAAGGTGAAGAACCCGCTTTTGCTTTTCTGGATCCGATAGTTCTGTAATAGATGTAAGAACATGATCCATTGTGGAGTGAGGATTGCAGAAGGGAAAACTTACTTTGCGACACTACAAATAGGCGATGGAGCTTGAACGTTAAGAGCGGGTCAGGCATCTCACGGAGGAACTTCTTCAGGAGGGCCGCGATTTGCACTGGGTTTTCCTTTGTCAAATCCACCTGTTCGTACTTATTGTCGATCAGGTCAGACAGCTCCTTGAGCCTTCTGATGTTGCCATTTTTTCGGAAAACACCTTCCACAGACATATCCATTTGTCTCATGGCGGACACAGCATCGTCAACCAGAGCAGGGATGCGAAGCGCACCTGGTCCGACACCATGACTAGACTCTGTACCCTCTTTTTCAACGAGGAAATCTAGATTGACACCGAAAACGCCTTTCTTCTTCCCACCTTTCTTGGTTTCCTTATTGAAGGCACGACCGAAGATATTCCAGATCGTTGGCTTACGTGACTCAATAAATGAAAGGAGCTCCTCTAAAGTGAAATAGCCGTCCAACAAAGGCTCCATAGACAGTACTGCAACGTGGCGTACGATGAAATACTCCAATGCAGACAGTTCTGAGAAGTACTTCTTGGCCCTTCCACCTTGTCCCATAAGATGCCGCTCCAAACCAGCACCAGACACACCGCGTTGATGGCCATAGTTGTATCTCGGAAGAGGTTCGGTGGTTCCGACAAGCCCGGCCCCTGCATGTTTGTATGCGTTGGGGCGTTGCTCTTTAGCCTGCTCGGCAGCAACGATCCTTGGAATGTCATCCAGAGTGAGAGCGTCCTGGTTGCCAAATGTCAGCTCAGTAACCGTCTCGCCGTTTGCGTCTTTTTCTTCTACAATTTGGAAACCGTGACCACGAGGATCTGTGCCTTCACCGCCTGATGAACCTGGCCTTACGCTTCGTCCTTCTGGCCCATCGATGATCCGTGACGCCCGTGCTTTTTTGTAAGTCGTTGACAGAGTGCGCTCGTTTCGGATCGACCTTAGACGTCGCATTTCACCAACAGTTTGTTCGAGGGAGGATTCTTCGGTACCCTCTTTACTCGCATGCGAGTATGACTTCGACCTAGTCGTTGATCTACGCAATTCGCCTCCAGGGGTAGATTGGCCGTCACTCCCATCATGCGACTTTAGGTTGGCGTCATCTGAAATGAATTAGTATTCTAAGCTGTGAAGAGCAATTCTCGATTAGCAACATACCTGATGCTGGAATAGTGCCTCCAGCTCGCAGAACAGTGAGGAGCCGTGCAAGAGCAACCTGCAGCAAGAAGACAAACTGCTGGAGTTTGGTTACTCGTGTGAACCCTCCTTGTGTATCATGCGCAAAGCCATTCTCAGAAGCGCAGCTGTTACAGAAAGCGCGCTTATCCTTAGGGTTCCACAAGGCATCCTGAGGCATAGCAGTTAAATCTTTCTGGCAGGTTGTACAAGTCAAGTGAGGTGGCTTGATATGCCACCTGTTATCTCCAAGCTTGACACATTCGTCATCGATGGGTTCTTTGCATGCAGCACAGCAGTCGGAGAGTTGATCAGCAAGGACTTCGACATTAGCCATTAAGTCTGCAGTAGTCACTTCTTCTTCAAGAGGCCGGAGTGCCTCAAGATCCCCAAGATGGTCTAAGAACTGATGCAGACCTTCTGGCGTCTCCTTTTCCCTTTCTAACTTGAGAGCACCCTGCAAGCCAATACGGATAAGGAGCTTCAAATAATGGGCAAGGCCTGTCACTAAAGATAGAAGCTCCTGAGTGACACCGAGTTTTCGAACGCCGGTCTCCTGAGTCTTTGATAATAATGCGAAGAAAGCGACAATTTTCTTACACAGGAGTTTTGCTTCACGACCATAGGCAAGGTCTAATGAACGAGTTTAGTTCCACGATACCGTTAATTGACACTCACGGTAAAATAAGACTCACCTTTCATGCCCTGAGCCTTGATGTTTGCTGCAAGTTGGTCGATTGCGGAGAAAAGAACATCGACATGTGCAATGAACTTTTTCGCAACAAGAACTCCGTCCACATAAGTACCATTACTGACGTGCAGAAGCATATCTGAGATGCAGGCGGCCGATGATTCTTCGAAACTTGAGAGGATGCTCCAAATTTTGTACACCTTTTCTTCCATCACATCCTCTTCCTCCCGCACTCGGTTGCGTTGCTCATCGGTAGCATCGGCTTCTAACTCAGGATACTCGAATGGTTGGCCAGTTGGGGCTAAACGAACATTCCAAAACTTGTGAATCATATAACATTCGGGGTGCCAGTGCTGATTTTGTCCATTACGGAAAATCTCCACGAACTGTTTGAGAATTGATGTGTGGCAACCGTGACACCGTTGTGCGAATTGAGTTGAGTAATGGAAGTGACAGTAGACCTTGCCTTCATGCTCATAGTAAGAGTCCTGCGCACCAAAGACTGTGGGACAAACGGAGCAAGTAAAATGCTCAATGTGATATTTTCGATCCAAGGCCGTTATATATGAGCCTCGCAGGGCGCCACCGCATTCATGACAGAGGAGGTCCAATCGCCGAAAATAGTCTGTTTCACATAGAGGGTACTGCCCACTCCCATCTTCCGCATCAACAGGAAAGAACTTAGAAGCCACGATTTGGCCACAATCCTACGCCATGATAAGTCAGTTACTGAGACAGAATGCATGCAAGAGTAGCGGTGGAAACTCACTTCACATTTGAAGCACTCCAGATGGTAAGTCGAAAGCAATGCCCGCACAAACTGACCTGTGAGGGGTTCGCCACACTTTTTACAAATCCTTGACGAGCCACCTGGTGACTTCGTGACTGGTCGGCCGTTAGGGCGTGTTCGATCACGTGGAGTTGATCGGTCCCAATAGCCGGCTGCATCGCGCGGAGTTGAGGGGTCCCTTGGGCTGGAATTGTTTGACTCGTATCTTCGACCCAGGCGGCCATCGGGGTTTTGGGCTCCATCCACAGGGCTGTTCCCGGAGGCATTCCAACCCCCGGTTATTGCACGCGGCGAGTCGAATGGAATACTGTTATCCGCCGGTGATGTAGGGGTTTGCATCTGGTTACCTCCACCATAACCACTGGTATTTAACGTGGGGCGGACAGCCCCGTTGCCCGGCACGAGGCTATCCGGCAAAGGAACGTCGCCGGGAGGCATATCCGTATGAAATTACGCCGTTCTGCGTTTGTTTGCAACGAGTTTGCAAGTAACTTAGGATATTGGGAGTCTCAATGCGTGGCTGGGTCGCGTTTGTGGTTGCCGCCGAGATCAGGGAGAATTGATTTATCGAGACAGGAGACTGGAGCGGGAATAAACAAGTTATTCGAGAGGTTGCAGAAATGGGTAGTTAAAAACAAGTGATGAGGTGATTATCGCATCTTTGACGGGAGTAATAGCTTAGGTCAGACAAGAGTGTGATTTACTTTGCGCGGGGCTCCTCGAAGAGATTTGGGGTCCTTTCGTAACAACTCACCTCACGCCATGTAGATGAAACTTGCGGGGAACTTCTGACTCGAGGAATAGGAATGGGAGCGCGTGATCGACCTAATAATATATCCTTTCACAATTCCACCGGTCTTTGCAGCAGCGTATTTGAAATCGAGACGTCTAAAAGCGCAAGCGCCCGTGTCCAGGGCAGCGGGATTGAAAAGGTTGAAGCTCAAAGTGAGACCAACAAGCGGCGGAGTAGTAGACTGGCCGGAATCACAACCATTCCTGGTTCCCTGCAAACACCAACAGAGGATCGATAGTCCAAGCCCTGGAAAACTCAGAGTACGGAGGGGAGAGGGAAATAGTGAGCCACAGAGTCCAGTATAGTAAAACAAAAGAGTGATAGGGAGAGAGGGTTATAGGAGGTTTAGGAGATCGCGTGTTTGGCAAAGTGGGTGTCTCTGTCCTGCTGGCAGTTGTCGCTGTGCCCCCCTATGCTTCATGTTGCTGGTTACCCGCTAGGGTCTATCACGTGAAATACACTCACCGCCTGGACTACCGCCTGTGGTCTGTGTATCAATTAGTACTGTACAAGGTATCTATGACAGAAATGGGACCACGGTGCCTGATTACTACGTAACAATACAAAAAGAGAATATAGGATGGGAGTACTAGTAAGTGGATAGAATCACCCGAATAAGCATGAAAAGACCTGACAGAGGGAACAAAAAGAAAAAGGCAAAAGGGAAGAAAGCAAAGCAAGAATGAAGAAAGTAACCTAACCCTATATTTGTAGATACTGTATGGTTTTGATTAGTGAGTGTGATGGATTTACAGAAAGAAAAAAAAAAAAAAAAAAGAAAAAATATATCCCTCCAGGGAAAACAACAGATTAGAAAAACTCTTCATTGGAACATTGTGTAAGAGTATGAAGGAAACATGGTCACTGACACACCGACCCTTTTTTGACCCCTTATTATTCTCTTTTGCGGGGCAGGAAGCGGGTTACCTGTTTTGGTATTTCTGAAACTAGTCATGACCCCATACATTGACGGTCTAAGTATGTTGCCAAGTGGAGTTGCTGTCAGCTTGGGACCCTTGACATTGTCTGCAGGTAGAGCCACCTTCCAGGTTGTTATGAGAATCTTTGTTCAAGACCGTGTAGATTGTGTGTTCAATTGTGAGCCAGTTTTAAGTCATATAATTTCTTCAGCACCAAGAGAGTATTATGTGATTTTTTCACCTTGTCTATCTTGTTTTGTTTGATTCTTGCTTTTTGGGGAGCATTCTTCAAAAGATGTCATACTCTGTATGAAGAGCAAGGGTGACTGTTTTGTCAAGCTAGTCTTGTTTAGGAATGTTGGAATAAATGCCCCCAAAGCCTCAGGGGTCCAAATAGTAACCATGGTTTTTTAATAGAAATTAGGTGTTGTAGCCTAAATTCTTCGGAAAGATATGATAGAGTTACAGTCCTACAGAGAGCTAGAAAGCGACCTAATGCCTGTACTAGATGAATAGAAAATTGAATGGAGTCAGTGGCGTCGCCTAAATATGGTTAAGGGGAAATATCCCGCGCTATCAGGGGATTTCGGTTGTTTGGCCCATCAACCACCCACACAAAGAAGGCGGTGAGTTGGATATATGTGCGGAGCTTAGGTACAATACAGTACACCCTGTCATAGTGTGAAACTGAAATACCGTCAACCCTGTAGCGCCTGTATGTCTAGGAGTATCATCACTCAAGAGTCAAGATACTGTCTGCAAAAGAAAGAAAAGTACTAGGTGACTTGCCTTTCTTTTCCTTTATTCTTTATGTAAAGGCGTGTTCTCTTTCATTGCAGTCACGGATATTTGATCTATAGACTTACCTATTCACAATTTTTACTGACAGGCTTTTGCAGTACCTTTATTGAATGTTTATACTGTACATAGACCGTGTAGCATTCTCTTGCAGACAGATAGCAACAAAGAATTTATAGTATTCTAGACGCAACCTCAGAAGAGCCATTTGAGAGGGTATAAGTCTTGAATGCCGGAGATGCTTACTATTTTAGCCTCTATACTACTATACTACATAACTGTGAATAGTGTACATACAGCCCTGAGCTCGTTTGTACCTGCCATGAGTTGCTAGCCTTCATATAAATTTCTTGACGGACAATGGATGCCAGACACACAACCAAAATACCTTAGAAAACCTGGAAAACGAAATTAACGAACTTCTATTCTCTATTCACACACCTGATAGCAGTCCGCCCACACTGAGAAGGCAGCCACCTGTCGTTCCCCGCGCTGCCTTGGGCTGGACCATCAATGATCATTATAATATCATACATACGCCCGTCCTCCTCCGTCATCTGCTTACAACCTCAGCGCTTTGCTCATTTTAATATCTATTAATCAACACCCGCTGATGAGAGCTCGACAGTTGAGCGTTTCTATGACAGAATGTCCGATCAAGCAATTCTCCGCATGACAAGGGTATACTGACTCTTTCACTATCTCCACAAATATCCTGTAAAACCCTCTTGAACTGACGAGGCTCCTCTTCTGGTGGGGTACTAGGAAATCAAGCAGATACAACAAGGCGCAGACTTGTGTAAGACTTCATTGATACAGTCCTGGAAAGAAGAATATTGTTATATTAAGCTTACAATCATTTGTTCGGCTCGGATTCTAAGCGCTGGCTGTGGCTTACGATGATTCTGATATTCGAAATGTCCGCGCCCTCATTCTTGGACCGCCAGACACTCCTTACCAGTTCGGTTTCTTCGAGGTTCGTATTCGCTGCCCTCAGTATAACCATAAAACATACCACAACTCTATTCCCACTGACTGGAGAGGAACTGCCTTAGTTTGCGATCAAATTTGGAAATGGTAAGGAATCCGTCTCGTGGGAGGAACACAGCAACAAGTACTCACTATGATGGCTCCAGACTATCCCGCAAAGCCTCCTAGTGTCCGAGCTTTGACTACAAATAAAGGACGTTGTCGGTTCAACCCTAATATCTATGCTTCGGGCAAAGTCTGCTTGTGAGTCTAAAATCCGAAAGGCTAAGCATGCTCATATACTGACGGAACCCAGGTCAATTCTGGGGTAATTCATTCCAAAAGCCTACAAAGTAGCTATAGCTGAGTGGTTTGATGTAGCACTTGGCGCGGGCACCCTGGAGAAGAGTGGTCATCTGCACAAGGCCTGGAGTCTATCTTGATCTCAATCCAGAGTCTGTTGTCCAACAACCCCTATGAGAACGAACCTGGGTATGAGAATGCCCATACCGCAGAGGATAAAGAGTGGAAGGCATCTTACGTAGAGAAGGTGATGACTTATTCCTAAATTTGCGAGAGGACATGCTAACAGAACAATCTGTATGCGCCAAGATCCGCCATGAGAACCTCCGAATTGCAGTCATTGAGCCTTTGGAGTCATCGCTGGGTATCCTGCCACATGGAAGTACAAGCGCAGTTTCAGAACGAGCATCCGAGGAGGATGACGACGGCGGAGAAGGCCAAGCACTGTGCGAAGATGACAAACCTGTTGTTGATCAATTCGCAGACCTTCGCAAAAGACGATTCTTATGGTATTTCGATTCCTACATCCAAACAATTGATGCCGCGGACTCGGATATCTCTCGAAAACGCAAATTCCAGAGAATGCCTTTCGAAAGCCAGGGCAATACTATGGATGGCCACTTCGATTACCCTGAATTAAGGCGGCGGGTAGTATTGCTCAGGGAAAAGATTATCTATGAGACACACAATTGGTTGTCTGAGGGACTTGGTGTCAAGAAACGAGAGCTGAGTATCGCATCAAATCTGCAGCGCCAGTATGAACAGATTGTTGAGGGTCTCAAGCGTCAGAAAAACTTCGCTGTTGATCTTGAGCTTGTCGACACTAATCCTTTCCTTTGGGCATTTACGTACTTCGGTAGGCCTATGAGCCATCTGGACGGGGGTATCTTTAGGTTTAAGATCTACATCAGTCCACGTTTCCCAGACGAACAGCCTCGTGTCTTTGTGGAGACGCCCATATTCCATATTCGCGTATCCCGAGAAGGGGTCCTATGTTATTCCCCACGTCGCACAGACGAAATGCGTTACCATATCGAAGCGATTGTGGCGGCACTAGAAGAAGAATCTCCGCCATATGATCCACGGACTACAGTCCACCCGGAGGCAACGAAGCTTTTTTGGGGCAGCACGGAAGATCGCAAGAAATATAACAGGGCATTGCGGCAATCTGTTGAAAAAAGCGCCGAGTGAGTTCCTACCTACCGCTTAAATCATCACGTTCTCAAGTCCTAATGTCATAATATGTAGGGGACCGTAAGATCTCGCATACAATGGAGCGTATATCACTCGGAGTTAAGCACGATGGCATCTAAGATGGTTTACTTTCGTTGGGGCCAGTTTCTAGACTAAAAAATCAAGATAATGCGATGTTATGGATTGATGCCACCAATGCAGACTTGATCAATAAGGCGGTTTAAGTAATATTTAAGGGACATCAGCTTTGTGGATGTTGTTATTATATGAGATGAGTCAAGGTAGTTGTGGAAGTATGGCAAAGAGTAGACTTTATGTAGTAGTTGCGTTCGGTGGTTGAAGGCGATGTGGCTTCTCGAGTGGGGGCCTAGACATTTTAGCTCAGCCCCAGACAATTTCTCCGTAGAGCGGAGCGGAACCCAGTTAAATTATTATCATCCCCCCGAACTTAAGATCAACACTCCCTCTTCGCCCTTCAGTTTCTATCGTTTATCTCCACCCACCCACCGCCTCCAGTCGCTCAAGTTAACCAGCAACTCGCCAGAATGTCTAACAAGCGTCCCGCTATGGAATTGGGCACTGTTTTGGTGGTCGGTGGCTGTGGTTTCGTGGGCTGGCACATCGTCAATCACTTGCTCAATTTCCCTTCCGAAACCGATGCCAGTGCCGCTCTCCCGAAGCCAGAAGAAGATGCTCGATTCGATTATCCCCAGCTGGCCGGCCGGTATCCGGTATGTATGGCGAAGGTCGCAGTAGTCGACTTGCGAACCTCCAATAATCGGTTGCCTGGTGCTGAGTATTACGATGGCGATATCACGTCGGCGGAGTCCATGTTGGAGGTCTTTCGCAAAGTTAAGCCGGATGTTGTTATTCACACTGCCACGCCAAACGTCCTAGAAGGGAACAAGCCACTGTTGCGCAAGGTGAATGTGGACGGAACAAAGACATTGTTGGAGGTCGCGGGCGGCGCTCGTGGAGATTGGGGTGGAAAGTGCAAAGCTTTCGTGTACACAAGCTCGAGCTCAGTGGTTCACGACACACAAAGCGATCTGATCAATGTGGACGAGGAGTGGCCATACATTAGAGGAGATAGGCAGTTGGAGTACTACTCAGAGACAAAGGTAGGTGATGTCGACTCCGTTTCTGTCTAGTCAATATTTGCTCACGAAAGTTGGTAGGCGGACGCAGAAGAACTCGTCTTGAAGTACAACCGAACCTCGCCCTCTGGAATGGTGACCTGTGCTGTTCGTCCAGCCGGTATTTATGGAGAGAAGGACACCACGTTTACCTACAAGGTTCTGGAACACTCGTCCAAGGCTTCGCCAACCGTTCTTCGAATGCAGTTGGGCGACAACAATAATTTGTTCGACTTCACTTACGTTGGGAATATCGCGTATGCCCACTTACTCGCCGCCTTCCGCTTGCTTGCTACCAAGACCCGTATTGAGTCCAAACAAAGTGAACCGTTAGACCATGAGCGGGTTGATGGAGAGGCTTTCAACATTACTAACGATTCCCCGGTCTATTTCTGGGATATGACGCGTGCTGCCTGGGCACTGACTGGCAAGGTAGTCGAGCCCCATCAAGTCTGGGAACTTCCTGAGGCACTCCTTGGTCCTATTGGCGGCATCGCGGAGACAGTGATGGGTATTTGTGGCAAGACGCCGCGGTTGACTAGGCGGACGGTCCGGTATTCATGCATGACTCGCTACTATTCATGTGACAAGGCCAAGTCGCGACTAGGCTACACTCCCATCGTTCCAGTCGAGGAGGGTCTGGCCCGTGCAGTTGGATATGTGGTAGAACGGGAGCGACAGGAGGGTCAGAAGAAGGGACAGTAATTGAGGAATAGTGCAACCGAAAATGTGTGGAGGATGCACACGGTGACTTGATGTAATATAGGTAATTCTGAACTATCATCTGATTTCTTTCTATCAAGCATATACCTTAATGAACATGGATATAGGTGTCCTTTCCATAAATATATTCTAAATTTGAATGTTGAATTTCGCGCAAGGTAGCCGCATCAATGACAGTCAGGGTTCGTGGACACACTGAGCTTCACTTCGCATTCTATTGCCTTTGATAGTTTCAATTATGCTTGTCTCTACCGGGCTCTACAGGATGGACTATCGAGACAGAAAAAGGCACATAGTAATATGTGCATATTTACCACATCGGTTAGCTGTAGGTGACGCTTGAGTGCCGTTTACTATGGCAATGTGTCTGCTTTATTTCTGGACGACACCCAATGGCTGTCTATCAAAGACCGATGCGTTATTTTCTTTTCTTCCAAGGATCCCCAAGTTTCACCGCATGTCATCAATTGACAAGGCACCTCGACTACATCGCGCCTGACCAAGATATTTAAAATCAGCCGTGTCTCGTCGTCCATTCCCTTTTCTCCTCATTCCCTCTATTCTTGCTAACATATATTTACTGGACAGCAGCAAGAGTATTGATTGATCTATACACACCGAGAGCAATATCATGGAATATTACGCCGCGTTCAACCCAAATCCTCCCTACATGTTGCGTCGAATACTTCTTTTGCTGTTCTGGCTCATTGGCCTACCAGCATCGACTGCGGACAAATTGTTATACGGCAGCAAAGAAGGTATTCCTGGAATTGACGCCTCGTTTGACTACGTTGTCGTTGGTGGTGGTAATGCTGGCGTGACCCTGGCGGCGCGCCTGGCTGAACAGAGCTTCAATGTTGCTTTGGTTGAAGCCGGAGGCTTCTACGAAATCAATTACCCCCCAGCGAAAGTTCCTGGGGCTGTTGGCATTGGCACTGGAACCGATCCAATGGCCATTCGAACGCCCATTGACTGGGGGTTTTTGGTCAACACTGGACCAGGCGCAGATTCCCGGACCATTCACTACGAAAAAGCTAGATGCCTTGGAGGAGCGTATGTTCTACTAGTGAACCTATAGTTATAAGTTGGCTGACTTAGTCTATCACTACCTAGATCAGCAAGCGACTTTATGTTATACCAAAGGTGGGTAGATTCTCACCGTAAGCGAGAGAAAGAGCCCAAGGTTGACTGGCCCTAGACCGACTATAGGATCGATGAAACTATGGGCTGATCTCGTCGATGATGAAAGTTACCTCTTCGATAACGTCTTCCCTTTGTTCAAGAAGACGATTAACTTTACTGCACCGAATGAGGAGCGCCGTCCTGCAAACGCCACCGTGAGCTATCGAGAAGATGCTTACGAGAAGCATGGCCAACCTGTTGACGTGACTTATCCGCATGCTGCCTCGCCCTTTTCTAGCTGGCTCCAACTTGGATTGGAATCGGTGGGGGTTGAAGTAACCTCCGAGTTCAACAGCGGGTCTTTGTTAGGCTCCTTTTATTGCCCGTTCACTTTACGACCTGCCGATCAAATTCGAAGTAGCTCGGAATCGGCATTTTTTAGGTCACCGTATTCTTCGAGATACTTAGAAACCTTGACATTATACAAAAACACAATGGGCAAAAAGATTTTGTTTGATCAAAAGCGAGCAACAGGGGTTGAGGTCGCCACTACGGGCTCGAAGTATATTCTCAGCGCGACCCACGAAGTCATTATATCATCTGGTGCCTTCCAGAGCCCTCAGCTACTCATGGTTTCTGGAATTGGTCCCGCCGATGTCCTCCAAGAGCATGAAATCGATGTTATTGTAGACCTACCAGGAGTCGGTCAAAATCTGTGGGACCATGTCTTCTCTGGACCGACGTACCCAGTGGCTGTGGAGACATTCAACAAGCTGGCTATGGATTTACAATATCTTATAAGTCAGATAAGGGAGTTTAAATCATCCCATACTGGAGTGTTGACCAATCATGGATTCGACTATATTGCTTTCGAAAAGCTCCCAGGTAGCTCGCGGGCTGGATTCACTGAACGTACGGAGAATGACCTATCCTGGTTTCCAGAAGACTGGCCAGAGGTCGAGGTATGTTCCTGGTGTACCTCTACTGTTTAAAGATCGGAGGATGCTAATGTTCTGAATCTGCTATAACAGTATATCGCCGCACCTCTTTTCATTGGTAATTTTTCGGATCCCATTACTCTGCAACCGCAAGATGGAAGGCAATATGCGAGCATTATGCCCACACTCGTGGCCCCGACGTCTCGTGGAAACGTTTCTATCATCTCGGCTGATACGGACGACCTTCCAGTGATCCACATGAACTGGCTTACTACAGAAACAGACCAACAGGTTTTAGTTGCGGCTTTTAAGCGAGTCCGTGACATATTCCATAGTGAAGCCATGGCACCCATCATTGTCGGCGAGGAATTCTTCCCGGGAAAGGAGTATCAAACTGATCGTGAGATCCTTGAGGTCATCCGGGATACAGCCATGGCTCCGTGGCACGCATCCGGCACATGCAAGATGGGGACTCGTTCTGATCGCATGGCGGTCCTTGATAGCCGAGCGAGGGTGTTTGGAATTGAGAAATTGAGGGTGGTCGACGCTAGTGCATTTCCAGTTCTTCCTCCTGGCCATCCTCAGTCGGTTGTTTGTATGTTCTATGCCGTCCATGTCTTCTTGTGCAATTTGCTGACCGCAGAAATGCAGACATGTTTGCGGAGAAGATAGCCTCGGATATTATAGGCTATAGTAAGGGCGAAAATTAGGATGATAAGGGTTAAATTTGTGATACGGGATAGCACGTGTGCTCAGCTCATGGGACTGAATGGAGGAGCTTGACACCGTGATGGAGGTGGTTCAATTGAATGAGCTCACCAATTGCTCTTGGATGGTTCTATTTCATCAGTGGTAGTGCTATGTGACACGCAAATTTTATCATCTTACGATATCAACCACTGATTAACCTCAGCGTAACCACTCCAGTCCATGATAAGCCGTATCTGCACAAGTACCACCCCAATCGGCTTTCAATCCCAGCATATACAACATATCTCACCAATCAGAGCCCCTGCCCATACCCTGGGACATCCTGCAAAGCGAGCATGGAGCCATAGAGTAGAACAAGTGCAACCGGGGTGACACGTATGATGGAGGGGGCTGGTCGGGAATGAACGCATCGCGACACGACACACTCGAGTATCATACGAACTACCTGAAGCACGCCATTGCACCGACCCAAGTTGTCGACACTTTGGCATCAGGTACCTTGAGCCGAAGTTCCTTTCGAGAAACCCACCAGTATGTGAGGAACCCTCCGACTGGAGTTCAAAAAGAAAAAGAAAGTATAATTAGTGCTCAGGGCTTGATTTCCAATCCGTCGGAAGATTCCACGGTGGAGCTCAGCTTCTGTCTGACTTCATTCCCACTAGCTAGAAAGGATATCATGGGACGAAGTTCGGTTTATACCATGGTTGGCCTCGTATGGGAACCTGTTAATCCTCGAGTGGAGGTGCGTTACCGTACCTTTTCTTTTTCTTTTTCTTCTTTTTACTACATTGCCAACATCTCTCTACGTAGGACAAATGATCCTGGCGGGGTTATTCAATAGAGGGAAAAAATAAAATGATCGGTACTACGATTGTGTCCCAGTTTGTTATAGTCTGGAGCATGCAACCTGCATCATGTCTGGAGTGGATCAAAAAGTGATGTATGTACAAAAGTAGGTATCTACCCGTCAGATGACCCCGAATTGCCACGTATCAGCGGAAGTAAACCCAAATATGAGTTCATCTCCGCAAACAGTTACTCTCATCGACCTCTTAACTTAAATCATACTGATGGGTTGTGCTATAGGTGGAGGGGTGAAGGGAAACGAGTGGATTCGAATATAGTCTACCACGCCATCCGTCCTCCCCGTCCAAATCAACTCCACCGCGAGTGGAATTTCGAGCTTATCAAGACACAATCGGAGAATGTTGGTTGGATGCCGATCAATTGGGTTTGATTCCCAGCTGGGAAGAGTGGGGAGGGCTTTTTTTGTAAAAGAACCCAATTGGAGGGTAGGTGAAATATTGATGCGAGAAGGAAGGGAGGGGAAACTGGAACTTTTTATTTTTATTTTTATTTATTTCCCTTCATTTCTAATCTTGTTCTTTGTTCTTTCCCCGGATTTTCTTTTGGTCCTGATGATGAAATTGGGAATCTTGATTCGACTGATGAAGACGTCAGGTCGCACAGGGGTGGGTTTTGGTTTGACCCACGATGATGAAACAGATTTCGTTGCTGTTTCTCATCTATCGTCATTTCCATACTGAAGTCTACTCTATAAGACTGGATTCTACTGTAGTATTGCATGGTGGGAGAACGATCATTACCTGAAGGAGGAGGGAAGAGTTGATGCTTCCGGGTCTGGGTTATTAAGCACACCTCTCATGCACTCCGTGAGTATGTCCTTGATCCATGCATTGATGCGCTGATTTTTAGGGTGGAAAACGATCGAAATTAGTCCCTCACCTAGTGGGACTTTTTTTCTTTTCTTTTTCCTTTTTTTTACTCTTTACCCCGCAAAAGGATTCCTCGTCTTAGCTTTTGATATGGTCCTGGTGACTGAATGTTTGGGAAAGTTTATTGGCATGCCAAAGTACAGTACAATTGACTGTAAGATTTCCAGAATACCTCAGCTCTCGACCATTACCTAAGGGCATGAGAAAAGAAAAAGCTTTGGTCTCCTGATGAATTACTGCTTTGGTGCTGGGTTCTTCATTCTTACTCGTCAATCACTTCCATCACCCATGATCAAATTAATATAATTTGACAACAATAACAACAACAATGATTCATGTAGACATAAACATTTGCCGGGTTTCTGGGGCTACCATCTGTATACACACCAATACTATCCGCAACATAATAACCATCTGGACTGTCCGGATACCTTCCCACCCACATAGAAAGCCGACCCAATGTACTGCACGGTAGTCGTTACCTAAGACTTGGTCTCTAACAACCTGCAGACCAAGTCGCTTATCAACGGGCATATGCACAGGTCAACCTCCTAGGTTCAGTGCACTTGCACCCTCCTGCCATGTTGGTCTCTCCGTAAAGTCAAGACTCAAGACATTGATTCAGTCAAGTTTTTTGTCGGCAATCCAGAACCTTCTCTGTGTGTGAATTACTTAGCCGAACACTTGGGAGGTATCGAACTCCTTCCCAATGAGTCCCCAGAACCGGCGGCGACAGAAGGTCAAGTGAGCAACGATCTTCTGGCACCGGGAGCGGTTCCATGGGACAACCAGACAGCTTCCCGCTGTTTGCATGGGTGGTGACGTCCTGCCAGTCTGGACAAACAATGCAATTTAGTACCACGCCCATCCATCGCTGGAATGTACCTTCAGCTCCCCATTTTTTGTTTTCTTGTAAACTTTACAGAAGTTTCTAGGCCTTACAAAATTCACTGTCTCCAAAAGATTTAGTCTTTTTTTTTTGTTCCTTCTTCTGAGAATGCTAAGTGATGATGGTGGTACAAGGGCGGCCTGATGAGAATCGTCTCGAATCCACCGTATCTGGCTGACCGTTGCAAATGGGATGGGTTGATTCTTGGTGGCGTATGGTGGCTGTTGGATGGTCGTGTGGTTTGGAATGAAAATGCATATTTCTCCCCCCTCTTTCCTTTGTCGTTTTCTTTTTCTTCTCTCCCTTGAAATTTTATACTATAACTGTAGGAGTGATGTACTAAGTTTAGGGAGGGGGAACGTGGTTACTGAGTGACGAGGTTTGGTGACAGGGAGGGAAGACAGAATAATTAAACTACTTCGGCTAATCCATCATAATAAATAATCGGAATCATTGGTGGTTTCCGAGAAACGAGCCGTTGTCGAAGGAGGAGATGCAGAAGGGGGAACGAATCATGAGTTAGGGCTGGCCACCTGCAGTTCCAGATATGTATGTATGTCTGGATGTAAGTAGTATGTGTATGTAAGTAAGTACGTACTGTATGCTCGGAGGTAACCTGCCGAGATGGGCGATGGGGGTGAAGGCCGAGCCAGGTCGGTGTCAGCCTTCCACACTCATGATGTCGAGGACTCAGGTACTGGTTACCTTGACCAGGTTCGGGGGTTATATAACGTTTATATATATTTAACTAAGTAGAATTCTTGCTGTAGAAGGTCGTGTTGGGGAAATGTTGGAGAAAGGTCTAGATGGATGTTGTAGGTTAGTCGTGGCGTGGTCAGCCAGCGTTGTACTGGCTCTTGCCGAGGACTATAAATTGTCTATCGCCAGTGGATCATTGATAATAAAAATAAGAATAAGAATCATACTATGCTCGAAATGGCATCCTCTTGTTGTCACTAAATGCCAGACTAAAACGACGATACCGAAACATTACAGCGAAGCCGGTGGGTCAAACATCGAATTATTAGGTCAGAAGAGAAAGTGAGGGAATGTGAGCGTTTCAGGCAATCGTAGGGAATGAACGACTGGGAAATATAATCAACGATCATTGACTTAATTTTCCAACCGAGATAGATTTCTACCGAGTTGACCTCCCAGTGGGAAACGGTACGTTGGTCGTTGATTTTCACCTCAATTGGTTACCTTTGGTCTGTGAGTGTCACTTGGCTACTTTTTTTTCTCTTTTCTTTCTTTTTTTTTCCGTGGCCGTTACCTTACTTTACGGCATATCCTTACCTACTCCGTCCAGTCCGAATGTACTACTAATCCCTCCACCCACTCACACTTCACACTTACTTCCACTCTCTTACCTTTCAACTCAACTGCCTTGTTGCCGTTTTATTATTCGTCTTCTCCCCCTCGTCCCCCTTCGCCTGTTCCTTATTTTTCTTTGTCAATCCATGCTGTCAATCTTGCTGTGCCGGATTTTACGCCCTGCTTAGCACGCCTACTTGTTTAATTTCCTTCTATTCAGTCAACCTCATCTTGGGGTTGACTCTTGTCGATCACCCTGGCTTCGCGTTGCAGCGCCTCCGTCGCGCCGTTCCCCGCATAGGCATTTCGTTGTCCATTCCCTTTTGCTTAGTCCTTACGTGATCACGACAACTTTTTTTTTTTACCCTTTACCCTTGGGATTTTGTGGTGATTTTTTTGTGATCTCACCATCTTCAAAATCCAACAAATAATAACGTCTCAGTTTCCCGTCAATCAGGGCCGTTTTTCGCTGGACTCCACGCCCCGCAGTTCAGCCATGGCCCGTTGATGTTGCGGATGAATCCATAACCTCCGTTTCTTAGGGCACCCGCTCTGCCCGGCAGACGGTCTGCCTGGCTCTGTTGATTTCGCTTGTCTTTTTGCCTACGGTACCTCGAGTCGTGGCGGTGATCCCTCCCGGGGTTTTCCCACCGTCTCAGAACCCTTGCCGGTCAGCATGGCGGGCAATGGCATTCAAAGTCCTCAGTTCCTGGCGCCTCCGGCCGTGACGGCCTTACGGCAGGAGGCCCGGAGCATCGTTCCGAGTTTAACCCCTTCGAATCGCTCTCTCAGTGACGACAATGACATGCAGGAAGAACGTGCGGAGTTGAAACAGGCGGCGGAGCAGACGTTGAACGTCATTGTTGACCTGGATCTCGATGGCCGTATCAAATGGGTCAGTCCGTCATGGAGACAGGTCGTGGGAACCGACCCGGAGTCGGTGGAGGGTCGGATGATTTCGGATCTTATTGTGGACAACAAGAATGCTTTTCAAGATGCAGTTGAGGCCATGAAGGAGGATGATTCTCGAAGTCGCTTTATTCGCTTCTCGTTGCTGATGGGTCCCGACTCGGTTCTGAAATACTCCCCGGAACCACGACCCGTGCAAGCGGAGACTATAGAAACTGGTGAAACTGAAGGCGCGGGCGGCCAGGAGGAGCCGCTTGCAGAGACGGTGGAGCAAAACCATGATATTTTGAGCATGGAAGCACAAGGAATCATGGCGTACGACCGGACGGCGGATGGAATTAGTCATGTAGGTTTACTCGCAGAATCGGATGGCTGGTGGAAAGCTAATTGAAGAATGAAATATAGACGATGTGGATGTTGCGACCGTTCACTGAGCCCAGAGAAGTCACCATAGATCTCCCTCCTCTGTTGGTGGAATCTCTAGGCGTTGGGGCCGAGGTGTTAGCGAGTTATTTAACGACATTAGCAGAAGCGGCTGCGAACGAACCCGATCCCTCTAAGCATCCTGCTCCCAACCCAGTATTATGTCGAATCTGTGAGCGTCAAATAACACCATGGTGGTTTGAAAAACACTCCGATCTTTGTCTGCAGGAACACCGAGCCGAGATGGACGTTCAGATTGCACAGGAAAACCTCAACGAGCACCGTCATGCGATCGTGAAGGTACTGGACGCTCTTGAGGCTAGGCAAGGTAGACCCTTGGTGTTGGGTGAATCCAACCCGCCTTTACCCCAGCCAGAATACAAGGGGCTGCCCATTGGACCGTCCCCGGTTGCTTCGGCACCATCATCGGGGTCCGTTTCCAATTCTAGTTCCGCTCCTGCCACTCCGCCTAGATCCAGAGACCACTCGGTTTCGGGCATGGGTCATTCCCGTGGTCGATCGTTCGCTGTCCGGCGGCCTTTGTCGCGCGTCGTCGAATTGATCCTGGATCTCTGCGATACGGCTTTGGAGATCAACATGCCGGTACTCAAGGAGACTCGCTTAGACAACAACGATGAATTCCGAACTTTGTCCCCACAGTCAGAATCTCGGATTTCACAGGTATACCAGTGGCAGTCGCCCAGCACTAACACCCTGGAACAAGAGCAAGGGCTGGCTGCTTTGTGCACTGATACAGAGCAGGTGGCTAAAGCGAAAGTGGATGCGACTATTCGGTACCGCAGGATCGTTGAGTACGCCGAGCGAATTCGCATCGAATATACTGTGCTGGTGGAAGAGTGTATTACTGCAGCTCTTAGTAAGGCTGAGCGTATCGCAGCCGGTCAACTCAGTGATTCCAGTTCTTCTGAGGATGAACAGGTGCCGGATATCCTTGATAGTAATATAGCTACTGGCCCCGTCCCCAGCGCCGCCCAGTCTCGGGAGTCCATACCGTTGCCCCGTCCAATGTCCGCCTTGACGATGTCCATGCGGAACTCCCCCGACCGGCACCAGTCTCCCCATTCCTCTGAGGGTAAATTGTCATCGGTTGCTGTCTCTACTGGGTCTAATAGTCCAATGGAATGTCCTACTCCTCGCTCGCACAAGAGCGTTGCCGGTGTGCTGGGCACGTCTCAACCTTCGCGACGCGGTCTTGCATCGGCAGATTTCGATGCCGGAGAGATGAGTGACAGTAGCGTTCTCTCATCTGCATTTCCGGGCGCCATGCGAACGGATTCCCCGTGCTCTGACCGAAGCTTGGATAAAAAGCGTAGGAGCCTGGTGCTTCCTGGACTATCAAGCTCTCCTCGCCGGGGTCATTCGCCTGCCAGAGTTTCTGGTCCCCATTCGCCGTTGCGAATGCCGAAGCCTCGCCTTTCTAGCGGCGCCGAAAGCTTGCCGTCTCCCATCGTTTCCCCGTCGACGAATGCCAGTGAGCTAGCGCATCATCATTTCCGCCACCATCGTCGCCAGTCTTCAGCAACCTCGTCCGATGCTCCGCGGCCACCCGTCTCGCCGCACCTGGCATCGGCTAGCCAACCGCAGCCGCGACCAGCACCGGTGTCCATCAAAGACTTCGAGGTAATTAAGCCAATCAGCAAAGGTGCTTTCGGTAGCGTATATTTGTCGAAAAAGAAGACGACTGGGGAACATTTTGCGATTAAAGTTTTGAAGAAGGCGGATATGGTTGCCAAGAATCAGGTCACCAATGTCAAAGCAGAACGAGCTATTATGATGTGGCAGGGGGAAAGTGATTTCGTTGCCAAACTATACTGGACGTTTTCCAGCAAAGATTATCTCTATTTGGTAATGGAATATCTCAATGGGGGTGACTGTGCATCTCTTGTTAAGATCTTAGGTGAACTTCCTGAGGATTGGGCTAAGAAGTACGTTGCAGAAGTAGTCCTCGGGGTAGAACATCTCCATAGCAGAGGTATTGTCCATCGAGATTTGAAACCAGACAATCTATTGATTGATCAAACCGGTCACCTAAAGTTGACTGATTTTGGCTTGTCTCGGATGGGGCTCGTCGGGCGTCAGAAGCGGGTTTTGAAGAGTATGAACAATGAGCCAGTGCCCGATCTCCTGAAACAGGGACCGTTCCCTCGCGCTACATCCATCGCATCCTCTCGGTCTGCCTCGTTTGATTTTCAAGGTAGCGGTTCGCCAGGGTCCACGCCGTTGATGACCCCTGATGTTGCTGGCAGCATGCCCCAGCCGTCTTATTTCAACCTCAACCAGAGCGGAATGAGTCGACAGACGTCTCGTCGGGCATCAGGATATCGCAGCGATAGTGTAGGCAGCGAAGGTTTGAATTCGGTCTTCCGATCGCTATCCCTCCATGACCCCAGTGAAGTGCAGGGTTCATTGCCTGTTCCTGTGCCTGGCGCTCACAACGTGACTGACGCGGAGGGCCAAAGTGAAGCAGGAGAATCCCCCCGTCTATATCCGCTTCAGCCAACGCCTAGTAACTCGGTCCCGCATGACACTGGGCCGCAGCAAGGTATGATGCCGCCATTGATGGCGCTCTTCGACCCCGAGGACCATAACCGTCGTTTTGTTGGCACTCCGGATTACCTGGCCCCTGAGACCATTAACGGCGCGGGCCAGGATGAGATGAGCGACTGGTGGTCCTTGGGCTGTATCATGTTTGAATTCCTCTTCGGCTACCCTCCTTTCAACGCAAGTACCCCAGATGAAGTGTTTGACAATATCCTCCATCGGAGAATCAACTGGCCGGACCATGTGGAAGAGTTGACGAGCCCGGAGGCTATTGATCTAATGAATAAACTGATGACTACCGATCCCGCTCAGCGGATTGGAGCTAATGTGGATGAAAGGTATCCGAACGGAGGAGCAGAGATCCGTAGCCATCCTTGGTTTTCGGATATCAATTTTGACACTCTACTGGATGACAAGGCTCAATTTGTTCCAAATCTTGAAAACCCGGAAGACACCGAGTACTTCGATGCCCGTGGAGCTACGCTCCAAGCCTTCTCTGAGGAGCTAGAGGATGGGGACTCTCCTCGGCCTGTAACCACCGGATCATATCCAGATCGCCCACACGATGCCCTTTTCAAGGTTCGCTCACAGGTCAATGCATCGAAGCGACCCTTGATGCCGCTGCATATCCCGCCTCACGTCCGCGAGTCACGTAGCAGACGACTGAGTGAGCCTTCTTTGGAAGATGACTTTGGCAGCTTCTCTTTTAAGAACCTCCCAATGCTTGAGAAGGCAAACAAAGATGTGATACAGAAACTGCGCCAAGAGGCGATGCAAGCGCAGCAGCGCCCGTTCGCGGCTTCGGGCCCCCAGCAACAGCCTCCAGGAAAGGACCAGGGGCAGGCGCAAGGACAGGGGCAGAATCAGGCACAGACCCCGGCGCCATCTTCGTCTGGTCCCTCCCTGGAAGGAAGTCCGTTACCAATGTCGTTGCAGCGAACCATGTCACAAAGTAAAGGAAACAATCGACCCTCCTCTCCGTCGAGCCAAGCAAACTCCTCCCCTAGTCGTCCGTCTCAACCTTCGTCCCCTCTCCTGGTTCAGTTCAGCACTGGTCATCACAACCATGAACGCAGAAAGACATCTGGTTCTTCGTCGACTAACTCACACCACTCCAGTGCCTCGGGTCCATCTGCTAGCGCTGAGCAGGCTCGTATGGGAAGCCTAAAGATCAGCTCATCCGCCTCGTCGCCGGTGAAAACAAGCCGAGCCATAACCCATTCACCTGACAAGACACCATCAGGCCCTCCCCGTCACGGCAGTGTGCCCTCGAGGGCTAGGTCGCAGACTATCGGGTCCCAGGATGGTGATTTATCTTCGGCACTGGCCAAGGAATCATATGTTGCCGGTCACTACAAACGACGCAGCCAACGGTTTAACGATATCTCACCTTCTTCGTCCGACAATGAAGACCCACGTACGAAGCAATTGTTCAAAAACCAGCGACAACGCCAAAGTTCCAGGCGCCTTTCCCAGCTTAACTACCCCGATGGCCCGTTCTTCAGGCCGTTAGATGTACTGATATGCGAGGATCATCCGGTCTCCAGAATGGTGATGGAACGCCTGTTTGAGAAGCTCCGCTGTCGTACGATCACCGCTGTGAATGGCGCAGAGGCTATGCGCTACGCTCTCAGCCAAGTGCAATTTGACATTATCATGACGGAATTCAAACTGCCCCAGGTAAATGGAGCAGATGTCGCGCGTATGGTTCGGGAGACACGGAGTACTAATCGACACACCCCAATTATTGCCGTGACGGGCTATTTGAAAGACTTCCCTGAGACTCACCACTTTGATGGGCTGATTGAGAAGCCCCCCACTCTGACCAAGCTTACCCAAGCATTGTGTAAACACTGCCAGTGGAAGCCCCCTCCGAACGATTCCATTCTTTCTCAGCCGTTGGCCGTTCCATCCGCAACACCTCGCCAGATACCAATTGCTACCGAGCACAGTCCAAGCTCGGTGACATCTTCCAACTTTATCCCGGTGGCTGCAAGCTCGTACCAGGGTTCTTGTCGCGCAGACTCTATCGGCAGTAGCTACTTTGGTGATATGGAGTCCGTCAAGGCTGAAGATAACCCGGTTGTTGGGGGTCGTAAGAATGATGACTGGTCTTCAGGTCAAGGTGGACTAGGTATATCAGGGGATACGGGTACAAGTCAAGTGGAATCGACGCAAGCAACTGTTGATTCCAATAATAAATCGAGCTCAGACCCTCCGCCTTTACCGCATTTGCTTCATGCTGTCTCCGCCCCGGCTTCTATGAATGCCTCCAGCACGCTCACTCCGCGAAAGCAGCGCTCTAGTGAAGCGATTCGCGCCAAGAGAGAATCGTTGGAAAGAAACCGCTATGAGGGCGCGGAGTCTGGTGATGATGAAGACGAAGAACTTGGGCGCTCCAACTCGCGCACACAAAGCCCGAGGAATCGGTCAATCCGCCCTGGCTCTAAACTGGGCATAGAGATGATGAGAACTAACAGCAGAGGCAGCGTGGTCAGTGGCAGTGAAGAGTTGCTCAAGAAAGAGAGAGAATCGCTCGAAAGGCGGAGGAGTGGAGGCTCAGAGAGCATCAGCGAGGAGCGAGCAGAATCCCCTGTCATAGAGGATAAATTCGAAGGGCTCCATTTCCCCGAAGACGCAATTGCGCTGTCGGAAGACAATTATAGCCCTAGGCAGTCTCCCACACTTTCCGCGTCAAATATGAGCCCCAGTTTCTCTACCATGTCCCGTCTTGAGCCCTCGTTTGCTCATGACATTACTGAGACAGGCTTTGGGGTCAGCCCGGACATGAGCACAGAAACTCTCAAGAAGGGCCACATAACTCCTCCTATTGTGTTCACGACAGAGGATGGGTCCTCATCGGTCGACCCAAATACACCTTTCATCCAGACGTCTAGTGTCGAAGATGACACTGAGACAATCCCTGATTCTGAAGCCACTCCACGGCCGATACATACCCCTTCGCTCGGCCTAGATTCGGAGATTACACCCCGTCAAGGAGGGCGATAGAATGTTTATGTTTACACTTCGGTTGGAAAGATAGACTGTTTGCCTTTGATTTAGAAGTTGCTCAGGACGCAGGTGTGTCGTTGCCTAGTCAAATATTCTGCATGTTTCCTGTGCGGTTATGGCCCTATTTCCCTTCTCTGTATTTCCCCCCCCCCCCACACTTTTCACTTGTCTTATTGCGGTCTGCCCAAGTTACTCTCCATTCTGCTTGTTTTTCTTTTTCTTGTTATTTCTCATTCCATTTCCCTTGCGGGGTTGAGCGGGTGTTTCGGAGTGATTGATATCATCTCAATCAGGTCATTTGAGTTCTTTATTTGCTTTCCACTTTCAATATCCTTCAACTGCAGTTGCACCATTCCATTCCATTCCATTTCCTATGTTCTATCAACTCATATCTTCAATTCAAAACCAAACAAAAAAAGTCGTGTATGTACGAAATAAACAATCCGTCTGTCCAGGCAAAGCAAAGGAAGAAAACGACACCAACCGCAGGACAACACCGAGATTGACTCTCAAACGGACACAAAAAAAAAAAAAAAAGAACCCCTCTGAACTCATGAGAAGATCATTCTGTGCTTTTTTATTATGGCTTCGATAGTAAATATTTATGTGTATTTTATGACATGATACGTGAGACTTTATGATATGGTGCATGATTAGCATTGGCATTGTCATTGATTGGCTGATTGTCTTTAATGTATTTATAACTGAAGTGCTTATGGCGTTCACCCTTTGTCTTGGGAATCAATACAATGCAGTTTTAATTTGATTCCTTTTCTCCGCCTGAAGATAATCTCCTGTTTTCAGATTCTAAGTTCAATTTTAATGTAGTTGTACTCAGTAGCAGTAAAGCTCGCAACTTATAACAATCCCCAGCCCTACTATTCCACGCCAAGACGAACTTCCTCCAACAGAGCAGGCAACCTTGGCAAACCGAAGACTGATTGATCCACAAGGATATGTACATACAGCATCATGGAACCACAAGATATTCCACAAAGTTTATCTACTTCCTTCCAAATCCTCTCCGACCTCCACCTCGAGATCAACCAGCAATATTCATCATTCGAAATTCCCGTCTGCGCAAAATATCTCATTCTAGCAGGCGACATAGGTCGCCTAACAGACTACGACCATTACCTCCACTTCATCCAAAAACAAACATCCCGATTCGAACTTGTATTCCTTACTCTGGGCAACCATGAATTCTACAGTTTGACTTTCAGCGAAGGTCTCGAGAAGGCGAGACAGCTGGAACAGGAACCTTCGTTACAGGGACGGTTAGTCCTCCTTCATCAACGAGGATATCTTATCCCCGGATCCGGGGTTAGGGTTCTGGGATGTACGCTTTGGAGCCGTATCTCGTTGGAATCGAGGGCTATTGTGCAGGCGAAGATTAAGGATTTCCAGAGGATTAAGGATTGGACGATCGATGACCATAATAAATGTCACGAGGCAGATTTCGACTGGTTGATGAATGAGATCCGGGGTGCTAAGAAGGAACCGGAGACGGGATCGCGGTCTGTGTTGGTCGTGACGCATCATGCGCCTTTGCGACGGGGAACGTCGAGCCCGCGGCATGCGGGGAATGCGTGGGGGGAGGCGTTTGGGAGTGAGGTTTTGTCGGGGTTGGATGGGTTGGATGGGGTGGGGACTTGGGTGTTTGGGCATACGCATTATACGACTGATTTCTGGGAAGGGGGGACGAGAGTTGTGAGTAATCAACGGGGGTATGTGCTCCCTTGGAGTGAAATGGATGAGGGTGGGTTTGATGTTGGGAAGGTTGTTTATGTGTGATTTTTGTTGTGTATGGTTTTGGGTTCTTGAGGGTCCTGTTGTAGATGCTATGCTATTGTTGTCCTTTCATAATTGTAGTCAAGACTCTCATGGCTCATTTGTGATTGCTGCAAGTTGTTGTATTCATTCGTGGTTATATTAAGCAGACCAGGTATGCTACAGGATCAAGATGTCGTTCTACAGGTGTATTCAGCAGAGTTGACTTACGGATATTCACTTGATATTACTCGTTTTGAATATAGAAAATGTACCCAGGCTCAACTGCTTCGAGATAGTAATTATCAATCTTGTAAAGTCTAATAATTAAATGACAATGAATGATAAGACGCTCATAGCGAACAGGTGTATAAACCGCCAGTTGGAAGATGTATGCTCATATGAACTTATGACAAAACTCAGTCCTGTCTGTTTCCATATTGCAATCAAAAAGAACGATGCCGCCCACAATGTAAACCATAACATAACGTGGATCATGTGCACGTAGGTATCAGATAGATGGCAGTATGTATGATCAAATATATTTCACAGATAAAGAAAAGAGCGTTTGGGGATTATCGTGTGCTCGGCGAAACAGAGCGGATATCGCTTGTGTCGAATCGACCTTGCTCGGCCAAATCGTCACGCTCGCGGCTGACGCTGGAGCGGTGGCGGAAAAAGCGGTTGCGACTGATGGAGGACAGGCTATGGGTGCCTTGGGACTCCGTCGACCGACGGCCTTCGCCCGGCTGGGTCGGGACGCTGAGGTTGGACGGGCGACGTGCCCGGGAGGATGATGAGCGGCTCTGGCGTTCGGCCTCTTCCTCCTCTTCCTCTTCCAGGATACGGCGCTGAGCGGCCTCGCGGTTGGAAGAGCGGACGACGTCATCGACACGGGGGGAGGTGGTTTCAAACACATCGCCCATCACATCGCCGGAGGAGAGATCGCGCATTCCCAATGAGAAGTCGACATGTTTGTGTGACTGCATCGACTCGCCCCGAGCACGGGCCGCAGCGGTGTTCATGCCTTTGCGCAGGATCGACGGGTGGCGGGCGGCGCTGGAGCTGCTGTGTCCGGTATTCTCGGGCACGTCGTAGATGGGGGTTGGCGGCGGGCGACTTTCGTGGTCGGCCGATGACATCTGAGGTGGGAAACCCGTGACATGGAAAGGGATATCCACACGGGCACCCTGGAGGTTCATGCGTGGGCCCTCGATGCCAATCTCCTGCAGCGCAACCATGAGCATGCAGATGAACTTGTTGCGACGCTGAAGACGCAATCCTTCGTTCTGCCAGTTGGACTTGTAGAAGAAGACGACGTTGAGGGTCACAGAGAAATTTTCCGTCACGGCACGCATCTCAGTCAAGATATTAGTCTGGAACTCGCGCTTTTCGCTGCGGACAAATTCCAACAGGCGTTGACGGAGGGCATCAATCTGTTCAAGCGTTGTGCCGTACTTGATCACGATGGGGATGGCTTCCGCGAGGGCGCCAGATCTGCGCTGGTTGAGGATGAAGAGCCCGTTCAGATAGCTGTTTGGTGCCTGGACGATGTGACCCTGCATCTTCTTGAACTCCGTGTAGAGCAACGAGATCTGTTTCACAAAGTAGTCATCACCCAAACCAGCATCACCTGCGTTACCGTAGATCGTCACACGGTCGCCCACATCGAAAGGATGCTTGACAAAGACGAAGATAATCGACTGCAGAAATTCCTGGGCGGTGGCAGAGAAGAGCCAGGACAAGGCAAGAATACTGGAACCCGCGGAGGTGAGCACGCCGGAAGCCGAAGTCGAGATCAGCGACACGAAGACGATCAAGCTGATGACAGCGACGAAGAACTCCAAAACATTGTCGAGTCGTGAGACAACCGAGTCAAGATCCTTGAGAGATGCGGTGATAGCCTTGCGTTCCCGTCCGATTTCCACACAAACCGCCTCCAGTTCGTCCATAGAGATATCGCCATTCATATCTTTGTCGAACATGATAAATGCAGCCTCGGCTTCCTCGCTATTATCGAACGCCTCTTTAAGATCACCGGCAAAGACAGTGTCGAATCCGTCACGCACAAAAGTCCGGTAGAGACGCCGCGCCAGAACCTGGCAGCCCGAGGTAGTCCGCAACAAGGTCAAAATGACTTGATAGGGATGAGTACTGTTAGTCGCCTTCCGGCCCGTGAAGTCCGCGGCAACTGCTCCGGCCATATCTCCAACCTTGTTCAATGCACCCTTGGCTACACGTTGCGCCTTGCCAGCGTATTGCAGCGGGTAGCGCAATGGGGTCTTGGTACCGCTGCCACTGTTATCATTCTTTTCTTCAAACTCATCGTCTTTCACTGAGATCTTGTTGCGAGAGAAGTCGTACAGCTTGGTCAAACTGCCGATCTGGAACTTATTGATTTCAATACGATCGGCATAGGTACGCGTATGGAAACTAATGGCGATGAGTTGAATAATGATCTTTTCGATATAGTTTAGGATCGTCCAGATAAAGATGGAGATGATAATCTTGTTGATCGTATTCTCCCATGAACGCGTAGCTGAGTTGCCGTCCACATGGTGGTTCTTCATTGTGGGGAGAAAAGAGATCTCAATACCTAGCCACCAAAAGAAAAAGGTAGCGTGCAGCTCCAATTGCTTGGCCATGTCGCGCCACTTTTTGGCATTGTTGGTAAAAATACTAGCCAACAAACCTGCAACAACAGGAATACATTTGGCCACGATCTAACGCATTGAATTGTCAGGTACACCGCAGGAGCAGCCGGAAAGGGAAAGAGAACGGAGAATACATACTCTACCAGCCCACAGAGTCAACCAGACAATTTCCAACCAAACAGAGAACCAAAGAAGTTGGACACCTCCCACGTTCGCATCCGGGTAAGCCAGTGCGCCGACCAGCAGCGGGATCAGTAAGATAAGAACGAGGGGTACAATGTAGGTTATATAGCGAATGATGAAGCTGGACTCGTGGATCTTTTTGACGAATCGGGCGATGTTCGTGTTGGGAGACTCCGGTGGATTGTAAACAGCGGCTTTCTCGTGCAAAGGATTGGTGGCCTCGTCGAACTCGTCCACGTTCTGGGAGCGATGCGAGCGAGAACGCGATATCGAGTTGCGCTCACCTTTACTCTCCGTGTCCTCATGGGTGGAACGTGACGCCACCTTCTCCGCTTCAAGGAGAACTAAGTCATCTTCGAGACGTTTGGCCTGTTCCCTTTGGGCCGAAGGCGAGCGTAAAGCTGTGCGGTCCAGATCGTCGGCAGACGAGGTGTCAACGGTGAGGCGGTTGTTCCCGTGAGTGTCTTGCGAGCCCTCGTTGATATAGGTGCCTTCATCCGAGGTTGGGGAATGGTCGTCCGCCCGGTTTTTCTTCTCCGGATATCTGGGAGCAGGAAGCTCCTCAATAGGGGTCGACATACCGGCACCAGGCCAGGAGTCTTAATGAATATTAAGTGTAATTGATCTCGAGTATATGTAGTTGAACTGGAAGCGCGTTAGAGACTGCTAACCCGCTGTAGCTTGCGATGGAAAAAGAATGACTAAATGAAGCAAAAGAATGAATGAATGAGACCCCGATATCTGGCCACCCAAAGGAGTCTAGAAGGGTTGGAACAGTTTCGGCAGAGGGGCAGTAGTAGCATATAAATATGTGATGGGACCAACAATACGAGACGGAGACGCACCTTCAGTGGGGACTCCGATGTCAGACTAACACGCAGACGGGACTTGAAGTGGGCATCGGATACCGGACCCGTCGTGGTCTGGTTAATAGAAAGGGAAAAGAGTTTGATAGTGGTGTAAGAAAAGAATAATTACAAGATGGAGAATTATAGAGACAGTAGAAGGTAATAGAAAGATAGACAGGTGGTGACAGAAGGGGAGGAGGGGGGATTGAGTAGGGAAAGGAAACCAAAGAGGAGAACCAACGAAGTATTAAACCGGAAGGCCGTTACTTATCCCTCGTAGGTTATTGAAGAAAAAAAAAATTCTAAGTTGAGCACGGAAGCACTGGCAAGCACAGAAATTATGCAGCCGAGTTCCAATGGAGGAGCAGTTAATTTGTGCCGATCGCACGGGAGAAAAATAGGACGGTGGAGACCTTTCGACATGCGAAGAATTTCTCAGTTCCAGACCGTTTTGTCATTTGATGTCAGTGTTTTGGATCATCGCTGAATTGACTTCATTAGGGTTGCGTCTTTGTCGGGAGAATCACGTCGGGCTCTTGTCCCCCAAGTCCACCGGTATTCTTTCCTCCTCCGCTTGTTCAGATATCAAAATCCTTATCTATCAAACCTAAATTGTATTTTTATCCTTTTTTTGAGAGTCCACAAACCAGGGGCGGATCGTTGTGGCTTTCCTTTTCCCGTGTTAAAGCAGATCTCGAGATTGACTAAGGGGAGCCACCCGTTCACCGTCGGCTTGGATCAGTGGTTCTGGCCAGTAGCCACTGCCCCCCCGTTGAGTCCTTAGCTTTCCCACTAGCAGTGAACGACCCAGCAGCTCTGACCAATGGTGGTCCTATCGCCGGCTTCTGGTCAGACTCGAGAACGTGGACTCCGAGTAAGGTAGTGACCCCTACCGCGCATGTCGGTCTAGACGTAAGTTTCAGTTCAACAGGAAGTAAGTAAGATTCCTTGCATAGCTGCAAAAAGACCAAAATTTCCTCTGATCCCCAGACACTTATGCACGTATCCAAGCCAGTGGGTTCTCGGGAAAAAGATAGTAAGTTTCCAGCAGGTTACACGACTCGCCATCCGTCTCGAACCAAGTAATCGATTTTGTGATGGCGATGGGAGCCTGTCATTGGTTGCCCATCTCCGTCCAAGTAAAACACAAGATGGGAAATTGGCCACCGCCAAGAAACGCCACTTCAGGCACACTTATGGCAAGCTCTGAACTTTCGCTTTCTCACCGGCCAAAAGAGGAAGAGGGAAAACCATGGGCAAAGCAAAAAGAACACGTCAAAAAATGTCAATCACACTGACAGCGGCAGTGAACGTTGGACTACTGTTCGCTTCTCGGCGCGGTACTTCTCAGCTCACAAAGTCTTCTTTCCCACACGGTTCACGAACAATGGTATTAGTCATCGATTCCGTTGTAGTCCCCATTGGTCTGATATACTTATTAGTGGGTATTTTAGTCCAGAGAGAATATATTAATCTGAATCTCACACAGTGCGAATATTAATAGCATCGATATCGTGAAAAGGCTATATTGCAATCTATGCGCATATATTGGTTAGAAAAACCTGATTTTGGTTATGCACTGCATATGCACCCCATTGTGATACATAATGTATGTCCTAAGCATTGGCCTGAGGCGAGCTATTGATTCAAAAGTATTCGTTGAGTAAAAGAAAAAGGGCAAAAAAAAGGGGAGAGTTACATTCCCCAACTATCCTCCGTAGTACTACCATCCATATCCACCGCGACGGCTTAATGTTTTAACCGAGAGAGTCTATGAGTACGGAACTGTTACTCCGATCTGTGTCTTCTGGATGTTGACGTGTTGTTCCCCGCTCCGATCAACCACTCAACGAGAGATACCTTTATGACGATGCTGTACCGAATCTTGATAGGCACTCGGGCAATGGTGGAACGCCCCATCATAAATTTTCTTTACTAAGACGTGCATAAGCGAGGAGTACAATCATGTCATTGTATGCACAGTGAGATACTCAAGACCTGAAGATAATCGCATATAGTGTGACAGATGTATACCTAGCATTCTATTCCACGTTGTCGTTGACCATATTGTCCATAAACCGAGGTATGGTAACATTCCATCCCCGCCTCCGAGGAGCACGTGGTGGAGCATAGTTACCTAGAATGTTGAAATATACCTCTATAATGTAGTTTGATATAAAGGACCAGTCCCTGAATATAATGGCTGAATCATCTCGACACGGTGGCAGAAGAACATAGTACTCTATTAATACGGCTCTGAGAAATTATTGTAAAATTCACTATAAGCAACTACCATATAAGGACCAGGTAAAGTACTTGCTTATGGCGAGGTTTTACAGCCCCTTAGTTTATTTAGTAGTACACAACTGTTAATACCCCCAAGTACTAAAGACTGGCTCCTTTATTCTTTCTGCACAGCACCCTGTTCTAAATACTGACGCTCAGGCAACATACGCTTAAGGCATCAAGTCACAGTGTAAGGAAAATTCTGGACGACCTGTGTAAAGAGCCCGGGTATCGTTCATGAAGGCTGTACCTACCAGCTGGTCTGGCGTTCGGTATTCATCTATACCGGCCTTTGTGAGGACCATAGCTTCAACAGATGCCGATATGTCTTGGGACAGCTTAGATGTGGAGCGTGCTGAAAATAATTTGGTGAGTTAGGATGACGATCTAGACTATATCGGAAGCACATTTACATTCCCCCTTCCAATAAGGGCCTTACTTCAACGCCACCACCGAGTTATCAACGGGGAGCGGCGATCCTCATATTCTAGTCGCCTCACCGTGATTTCTTTTGTCCACATCAGATCAGGCTCTGGTAAGTTAGACGATTGGCGGATGGGTTCCATAAAAAAAAAAGGAGATGTTGAACAATGCTTTGGCCTCCTTGTAGATGGAACGCAAAAGGTAAGATCCACGATGGTATGAGCTAGGTGCCTTGCACAGGATGCTGTCTAGTACTTATATCGACCACGCCCTTCTATCACCCACCCTCTCTAAAACTCATTCCATTTTCGGTTTGACTCAGCTTCTTCTGCATGTATGACCGTCATCCGCATACCGGCGTTTCTTCGCACGTTTAAGAAGAAAATGAAAGCAAGTCCGACCAAGCTTGAACTCCGGAGTTCTATGATTCATAGCTTGGCTTATAACTTGTGAGAAGAACATATCAATATCTTCCTTAAGACCCGAAAAGCTACTATCAGCCCTTCTTAATAGTCTCTACGCTTATTCAATCCGCACAACATAGTAAGTAAACGAATTGAATCTTTCGCCCTCAAAGCTTCCAAAAGCTGTCAAAACCCCCACACTTGTTACGCAGGTGATCTCCATCACCGTGTGATCATCAATTTCTTACTTATTATACAGCACAATACTACGTCGGTATTCCTTCCTTTTCACTTCTATGTCTCTAACAAGGAAAATGCACTGGATACCCCATTCTACTCCTTCACCCACCATACCATACCTGAACATACACTCAAAGCACTTTGACTATGACATATGCAAAAAGCTACCTGGACCAAGAAGAGATATATATATTTTACCTCCCTTTATCTGACTAGCTATGAAGCCATTGAGAGTTCTAGGAGCGGACCGCAGCTGGTCATGGAGGAAGTCAGAGGGTTTCACGACACGGGACTTCTTGTCTGAACACCTCTATAACTGGCAAGCTAATTATTAATCATCAACTTCCTTGGGATTATTGTTGTTCTCTTGAGGGTAAATGCTATTTATTACAGGTTGAGTATGATATTGCTCGCTTGGGTGAGTGTGACGGCCTTAGGCATAGCGTATACGGGTAGCCCGACAGAGGAATTGTAGGAGCACAGTTCAGCATTTATATTGTGAAGACAGTAGGATGCTCTGCGTAAGACAAGGTACAGAGCATACTGTGCGTCTTGTATGTGGCATTTCAATTGGAATTTCAGCTGTCCTGACTTCATACTGTTCATTCAGGGTCCTTTTCTTGTATTTTTCCGGCATGACAGCTGCGGAGCATTAACTTCAACTTTTAGAAGACAGTACGGTACAAGGCAGTCATAACCGCACAAGTAATACTAAAACTAATCACTAGATGATCGGGTCATGACTACCGACCTGTGTTTGAGATACTTGTGTCTATTTCGAAAGCTCTTGCACTCTTAGTCAACACGTAAAGAACTCATGTACTTAGTAGACGACGCTTTACAGAGCTTAGGTAGTAAACTAGCTTTCCCTACTTTCAGTGCATCGATGGAATTAAAGGTGAGGATCAGCTTACAGGTAATGAGGCAGACGGCTGCCTCCGGTAGTCTAAATAACCTAACGATTATCGGGAGTGGAGATAGTAAGTCAAACTTCTGAGTTAGGGTTCTTTTTATGTCTGATTGTCGATCTTCCGTTTGCAGTTAAAATTGAATACGGCTGATTGATACTCCATGGAAGTCTCCGTACATACCGAGTAGATACCTAGTAGTAATGTGAACGATGAGTGTGATCCAGGGTCCAGATATGGAAGAGGAAATAACATAACATGATGGGCTCTGACGGGTCACGTAATGATCCGCTCAGTGGATGGGTCATGAGAGGCAGGAAGACTGCTGATTGGCTGATAGGGTCTTGTTTATTGGGCCCACGGGCAAGAACGAACGCCGAACTATCACTCCACTGCTCCTTCACTTTACTAGTTCTCTCTCTTCTCTTCTCTCCTCATCCTCTTCGATTTCTTTAAACTACACCTGACTCGTTTCCAATTCTCTCCCAACCAGCCACCGGGATATCCTTTTGCTTCATCCTTCTCCCGTATCATCATTTCGTTAAGCCATCATGAGAGGCGAGGTACGAACCACTCTGGATTTACTGCCGTTTGCTTATTTACTTCCCCCGCACTGTCACGCCCCTCCCCTTAACCACGAGCGTTGACATTTGCCTCATTCGGGCTCATCTTGCCTTAGCATCACCCTTACCCATGGATGTGTATTTCTGGATTCTAACCTCCATCCTTCTTATTTAGATTTGCCACATCCACATTGGCCAGGCTGGTACGCAGCTTGGTAACAGCGCTTGGGAGTTGTATGTTCACCGCTTTTCCCGTTGCCAACATCTACATACCCCACTCTGAACTAGCCCACGTCTCGGCAGCAACCAGCTTGCGATCAAGCTAATCGCGACCGATACAGATACCTTCTGGAGCATGGCCTCAAGGCTGATGGCCGTATCGACCCTGAGGCGTCTGAGGAACTCAACTCGGGCGCGTCGTTCGAGACCTTCTTCAGTGAGACCAGCAACGGCAAATACGTCCCCCGTTCGATCTTCGTTGACCTCGACCCATCGGTACGCTATCGTCGTCCAGAAAGCAACGGAATACTTGTGAGGAACTTATTACGCTGACTGTCACCAGCCTATTGATGAGATCCGTACCGGTGACTACCGCCAGCTCTTCCACCCTGAGCTGTTGATTAGCGGAAAGGAAGACGCGGCCAACAACTGTACAGTTTTAAAGAGAATATCAGTGGAAAGCAAAGGCTAATCGATGAACGACAGATGCTCGTGGTCACTATACCATCGGAAAGGAGCTTGTGGACAACGTCGTTGACCGCGTCCGCCGAGTGGCCGGTAGGGCTAATGAACCGACCATATTTTAGGCCTCTGCTGATCTTGCCAGATAACTGTTCCTCTCTACAGGGCTTCCTGGTCTTCCACTCCTTCGGCGGTGGTACTGGCTCTGGTTTCGGTGCTCTGTTGCTGGAGCGCCTCTCCACTGACTACGGCAAGAAAGCCAAGCTAGAGTTCGCCGTTTACCCTGCCCCCCGTGTATCGACTGCTGTTGTTGAGCCCTACAATGCTGTACTGTCCACCCACAGCACCATTGAAAACGCTGACTGCACCTTCCTTGTTGACAACGAGGCAGTCTATGACATCTGCCGTCGCAACCTGGATATCCCCCGCCCGAGCTATGAGCATCTGAACCGCCTGATTGCTCAGGTTGTCAGCTCTATCACCTCCAGTCTGCGTTTTGATGGTGCCCTCAACGTCGACTTGACTGAATTCCAGACCAACTTGGTGCCCTTCCCTCGTATCCACTATCCGTTGATCTCCTTTGCCCCCGTTGTATCCAGTAACCGCAGTTCTCATGAAAGCTTCAAGGTGCAGGATCTTACCTTCCAGTGTATGGACCCCTTACTGTTTCCCCCAAGCGCTATTGGTGGCATGGTGTGACTGACAACGACGACTTCTAGGCTTCGAGCCCAATAACCAGATGGTTGTCTGCGATCCTCGTAACGGAAAGTACATGGCTGTGGCTCTGCTGTACCGCGGTGACGTTGTGCCCCGTGATTGCACTCAGGCCGTCGCCGCCGTCAAGGCTAAGGCTTCTTTCAACCTGGTCGAATGGTGCCCTACTGGATTCAAGCTGGGTATTAACTACCAGAAGCCCGTGCGCGTTCCCAACAGCGAACTTGCCCCGGTCGATCGCTCCGTCAGCATGCTCTCCAACACCACCGCCATCTCCGAGGCCTGGAGCCGTCTCGACCACAAGTTCGATCTCATGTACTCCAAGCGCGCCTTTGTCCACTGGTATGTTGGCGAGGGTATGGAAGAAGGAGAGTTCTCCGAGGCCCGTGAGGACCTCGCTGCCCTGGAGAAGGATTACGAGGAGGTTGCCAACGATGGCGAGCCATTGGAGGAGGAAGAGCCTGAATACTGATCGGCTTGCAACTCAGCGCCCGCTCTGCTTGTCGGTTTGATCCTTGGCTTGTCTACTTTGTGCCAAAATTGTATCTCGTCCTTGTGCTTGCGACAACCCCTTCTGTTTTCTTGTTTTTCTAGCGTTCGTTCTATTTCTCACACTTGTCCGGTAGCCAGTCGGTAGAATATGGCGCGTAAAATACGAATACACATCTAATTTCCTGCAAGGGATCCCATCCCCCAGTCCATTATGAATCGGCACCCAGGATAACACCGGGTAATGCATTAGTCTATACTGTACAATCTAATTAATGTCCGGCGGGGCGGAGATCACTCCGTTGCCACTTCGAGCTCGCGGAGATAATGCAGCGACTTCTCGTAGGTCCACATCGTCACGGCGCTGGCCGGCGCGGCCTTGAATAGACTCACGGTCAAACCGCGGTAGAGCCCTCGCATCCCCTGTGTCCGCACGATCATGGCCATGGTGTTGTACACCCCCTGGTACTCCGGGATATTCCGATGCACATACTTGGATCGCGTCGGGCCCTGCACCTGCAGCCTCTTCCGCACCAGGTCTAACGGAAACACCCCGGTCTTGGCCAACACGCTGGCTACCACGCCGGCCGCGGCATCCCCCGACCCAAACGGCAGATCATGCCATCCAGACATCACCGGCCGTAATGACTCATATGTCGCAAAAAACAATCCCATATAGGGCACAATCTGCCCGACCGCCGCACTGCAACCCCGGAAAAACCCCCTCGGGCCCTCATTCTGCGCTATATCGCGCACCGATGCGTAGAGCGATGTATACACACGTTCTGTGCCCTGCGCTGCAAACCGTGTACGCAGTAAATCAAGCGGGTACGTCGACGCCGTGGCTAACCCACCTGCCGTGGCGCCCGCGACGAAGGATTCAGCCGGCGGAGGAAGTCGGTAAGGGTCTAGTTGCGATAGGGCTTGCGAGGTTGTTCGGTAGGCGGCGAATTGGATAGCGCCGTAGCAGACGTACATTAGTTCCGCGGGGATGTTGCCTTTCCATAATCCCTGTTTTTGGAGTTAGACTTGGGGGGGAAAGGCTTTGCGGGGTTGTATGTAGGTTATTGAATTGGGCATAGGCGTAAGGAACACATACTGTTATCCCTTCTTCGCGGACTATGGAGCGGATCGTGGGAAGCGTGCCTTTGTAGACGGGGCCATTTATATTCTGGTGTGAGGTTGGGTCGGAGAGGGAGTGGATTTGGAGCTGGAGACGGATTTTAACGACGTCGAGGGGGGCAACGCAGAATCTTTATTGTTTTCATTGCTGTTGGTTGAGGTTTTTGGTGTTTGGTGTTGAGGGATAGGAACATACCGGGAGACTAGGCCTGCGATCCCGCCTGCGAGAACGACCTGTCGTCGCGTGCCCTGTTCATTCACATTGCGCTTTTAGTACTAGAGTGTAGTAGGAAGGAAGAGCTAAGACGAATTGATTGACCCATGGACTTACCTCATCCTTGAGGTGTTCTCCGCCGGCAGACATGCATGTGATTGATACTGGCACACGGGGATCTGGAACGTTTGGCGCCGGGTAAAAGGATGGTTTTTCGTTTTCGGGTGGAAATTTATTCAGCTAGGAATAATGGGGATTTATAAGAGTTCAATGGGTTGAATAGTTCGAGGGAAATTTTGCAATTAAGTCAGTGATACGTAAAGAGGTTCTTAGGTAACGAGCAATGCTTTGGATTGGCTCTCTCTTGTTCCTGGTTACTAACATTTATCGATTGCGATCTATTCTAAGAATTTTGCCCTTCAGATAAAAAAGGAAAAAAAGAAAAAGACCGGAGGCCATGTTTCAATACCTTATCGATACTGTAATAAATTCGAGACGGGCTATCTTAGACCTGCACGTGGGTTGGAGTTCAACGCCGATCATCCCAGGTATTGCGAACTCCTAATCGCACCACTTCATGTGGTTCATGTCATTGTCATTAACTAGGAGGAAACAACATAAACTAACGAAATTATCTTATGCTCCGCACTGGGAATGAGGTCACATCTTCAGAGCTATGTCAAGCTTCTGATTAACTTGAACCTGAGACGGTGTTCGTGGAAGGAGGCTAGGGCCAATTGTCTGCATTTGCCTGGCTCTAAGAAGTCAATAGATATACCGGAGGTTCTAGGAGAAGCCTTGAGACTGACACATTCTTGATCTGAAGGGTAGGGTGTCCCTTGAGACCCCTTTCAGAATCTGTAGGATCACTCTGGCGGCCCAAGCATTCTCATTTTGGCCAAGCTCTTCGCACTCCGCCGCCTCTTTGCGAATACCAACCACGTCTTCCCATACTGCTTCAAGTTTCCGGGAAGTTCACTGAGTGGGAGTCTTCTTCGGAGATTTTGGCCCTGGGCGCAGAGCAGAATTACCGTCAGTCGTGGATTCAGCGTGCTTAAAAGGGAAAAATCCACCTTCAACCCTATCGGAATAATCTTGGAGCCAACGCCGTGGCCTAGAATCTTCAGGAGGGGCAGCACCGATTCAGGAAGAAGGATGTGCTTTGGTCGAGTGCAATGGACCAATGGGTTTGATAGGGGAAGTTGATAGAAGCTCTCGCAATTTCGCTGACGTCCCGTCCAGATGAGCTTCGAGTGGGAGTACTAACTTTTGTACGATCCGTCAGTGAAGTGGGTAGGCTGTCGACTTCATCGATCTGTGAATTCGGGCGGCTTTCTAAGAATTAATGCTGCGTTACGTGACATATTGTGCCGTTTCCTTCAATGGTGTTCATCTATATCAGATGAGGGGGCCGGGGCTTGTGTTCGGTTCCGTTTGGACTCTATCGAGCCATTTTCCTCTTCATCGGTAAGCTTGTAGTGGTCCTAGAACTATAGTCAGATGGCACCGAAACATTTAAGAAGTGTGAGGAATCGGACCTTCTCCAAAAAATGACGCCTTGTAAGCCCGCCTTCTTGAATAAGTAAGAACAGCCTGCTCGCGACATCGAAGCACGCTTGTATACAACATCAAGGGAGGAAATGAGATAGCAATCTATCGAGGCCTTGGGGACAACTTGGTTCAAATTAGCCCTTCCACCACCGGGCCAGTACCATTAATTTCATCTCAATGGTATCATCTATTTAACTGAGTCACGTTTCGGACTAAGATGGCCCTCCCAGGACCTAGAATCATCAAGTTTCATCAGAACGAAGATAGTTGTATTATTACTAGAACTAGCTCAATACTAGATTGCTGACTAAAACGCCGACTAAGAAGATTACACCGTAATAATCGGGACGGTATTGTACGGCAATGTTTGCGCTTTTTACTCCGCACTTTTTATGGTTAAAAAGGAAACATCACGCTAATCCTGAAACGGCTTGGTGCCTGGACCTCGGCTTTTTCCCAGAACCTTCATATGGGATGATGTTCTCTCCAACATCCCCTCGTTTCAATTTTTCTTTATATCTTTCTGCTTTTTGTGCCCCCGGGGGTTGCCATTGACCCATCATGGTTCGTCTATTGGCAACGGCTCTTCGATCCTCTCGGGCTGCTGTGCCCTCAGCTCGCCCTCTCTATTCCCGTGGTTACTCCGTTGCGAGCGGCGCCGCCGAAGATGCTGCTTCCCTCGGACCGAACTTGAAAAAAGGGCCCCCAGGAGGTCTACATGAACCTATCCGAAGTTTAACGGATCCCCCAGAGCCCCAAACTCGCAATACCCAGCCCTCCACCCCCTCAATAGGGCGTCAAGGCATCAGAATCCGAACCGGGAAGGGGGATGTCTCGGCCATGCACTATCTGCTACGCGACGGCTGCAAATGCCCGCAATGTGTAGACCAGCACTCGAAGCAACGTAACTTCCGCATGTCCGACATCCCCACGGACATCAAACCACGCTCCACAGAGTGGGACGGCAGCGTTCTGAAAGTGAAATGGGAGAACGACATCCCCGGATTCGACGAGTCGCACACCTCCACATACACCCTGAATCAACTACGAAACCCCTCCGCAAACTACTCCTACCACAGCACCGGCCGGAAGAGAAAGCGTCTGCTGTGGCACAACTGGTTCCAGCACCGCTTCGTCTCCTACGACGAGTACATGCACGACGACGAAGCGTTCTCCAGCGCCATGCGCAATCTTGCCCGGACGGGTCTACTCTTCGTCAAGGACATCCCGGACTCCCGCGCCGAGGTCGAGAAGCTCGCGACCCGCATGGGGCCCCTCCGAAATACCTTCTACGGTTCCACGTGGGATGTCCGCACCGTCCCCGAGGCCAAGAACGTCGCCTACACGAGCCAGTTCCTGGGCTTCCACATGGATCTGATGTATATGAACGAGCCGCCGGGATATCAGCTCCTGCATTGTCTCCAGAACTCGTGCGATGGCGGCGAGTCGCTGTTCGCTGACTCGTTCGCCGTCGCTAGACAGCTTAGCATCGATGATCCGGAGGCTTTCAAGGCCCTGTGCAATCTCCGACTTTCATACGAGTATAACCATGAAAACGATATTTATACAAATGATTGGCCCGTGTTCCAGACTTATGTGGATGAGTACACCCAGCAGCAGCGGCTGATGCACGCCAACTACTCCCCGCCCTTCCAGGCCCCGATGCACGGACAGCGCCGTCCGTTTAACCGTACCATGACTGAGATGCGGGCCTTGGATAAATTTGCCAAGATGCTGGAGGACGAGAAGTATATCTACGAGCTGAAGCTGAACCCGGGCGAGTGTGTGATCTTCGAGAATCGCCGGGTGCTGCACGCCCGGAGGCAGTTTAATACCGCTACTGGCCAGCGCTGGCTCGCTGGTGCCTATGTCGATGAGGACGCCGTGTTGTCCAAGTTCGCGACGTCGGCCCGTAAATACCCGCACTTGTGGCGCGATAGCCCGAGCAGACCATCTCGGAAAGAGGCCGAGGGAGAGGGTCAAGTCTAGAACAACTAAACTTCCAAAGAGGAATTGACTATGTAAAGATAACGAACAACGTGACGTACTAAGGCATTGGCCGCGAGGCTACTGATTTTATGCAAACATCTCGAATACATACGCATAGGGGGTATACAGCGGTTCAACGCATGTCAGAGGAGCTTAGATGAGCTCCTGTATATAAGCATAGCGTGATATATATATTCATTTGTTTTTTGGGTCTCTTTTATTAAGCTGTTGAATGGAAGAAACTAGACATGCAGGAAGATATTGTGCTGGAACACTGAACATAGAAAAACGTGATGGCATCGCTGTCCTATAATCTAACAAATCGTGTTTGCAAGCCGATAGAAAACAAGACATAAAGAAAACTATTTCCCGTATTCTATACATTCAAGCCGCAACGGGAGCCTTGTTGACAGAGTGCTCACGCAAGAAATCAGGATCATTTTCAATCTCGTCCTTGACCTGTTCACCAATTAGCACAAGAACCATTCAACCATAAAACCAAACACAGAGAGAGAGAGAAAAAAAAAAAAAAAAAAAAAGGGACAAAAACTCACAATATCCAACCCCCCAACCAACTCCCCACCAACCCACAACTGCGGGAACGTCGGCCACTCCGCAAACTCCTTCAATCCCTGCCTCACATCCTCATCGGCCAAGATATTAAAGAACCCATACTTAACGCTCCTCTCCCGCAGGATCGCCACAAGCTGCCGACTGAACCCACACTGCGGCGCACTCGGCGTCCCCTTCATAAACAGCATCACCGGCGCCGCCTTGACCAGCTCTCTGAGTCGCGCAAACAGCGCCTCCTTCGACTGCTCCGGCGTCAGCGCATCCCCGTTCGCGGCGCCGGCTGGCGGCTGCGTAGCCGTCGTGGGGCCCGTCTCGCGGGGCACAGCGGCCAAGGGCGGGGGGATTGTGGCAGGTGCGCCTGTCGAGGCTTTTGAGCCGGCGTGGCGTTCGATGGCTTCACGGACGCGGACGGCGTCGCTGCCGGAGATGGATTCAAGGATTTTGCCGTCGCGAGTGAGGACTACAAAGGGAACGGCGGTGACCTCGTAAGTTTCAGAAATGTCGGGGAGTTCTTCGGCGTTGATGCTAATGAAGGAGGTTGCTGGGGGCTGTGTGGCGGGGTACTGGGATGCGAGGGCGGAGAGCACGGTGCGCATTTGCGCGCAGGGCGCGGCCCAGGGGGCATGGAAGTAGAGGATCGATAAGGTTGTTGAAGGCAGGGACTTAATGTGGGAGTCGAAGGCTTCCTCGGAGGGGATTTCAATTAGGGCTGACATCTTGACGCTTTGCTTGTCTTTTGCTTGACTCTGCGGGTTGAAGGTGGGGTTTGGGGGCGGGCTTTGGCTTTGGCTTTGCTGTGGTAATGGTGGAAATCTCGGGGATTGTCGCTCGGTTGTAGGTTTGTTTGAATCTGAGGATGTTTGGGGATGAGATTGGAGTGGCGAAACGAAAAGTCGAAATTTGCGTTGCGCGTCGCCGGGGTTATAGTAAGTGAGGAGAAGGGAAGAGGGAAGATCGGAGTGAGGCGAAATTTTGGCCGCTTATCAGATCGAAAATCTGCCGGCGCCTGCGATGACTCGGCCTTTCTGTTCATCTGTTTGGCTCCGGTGGGGCTCGCTTCCGATGACACCATCGTTGAGACCCCCGTCGGGTTTAGTCGGGTTGCTGCCCTACAGCATTCTTTCTCTACCACTGAATAATTAATTAATGCTAGACCAGTTGTATTGTAAAAAGGTTGACCCCTAGCCCAACTTGATAAAACCATCCTTCCTTGATTCTAACCTTTCTACTCAAAATGGAAAAGCGATGATGAAACAACCACTGGCGGTAGGCACGACGAGTAGACTATCAATACTATCTGTCCCCTTCTGATCACCTTTATCTAAGACTCAGCCTTCTTAGTGGCCTTAGTCCTAAGTTTCATCATAAGGAACACTAGCCCATAGATCCCAATCACAAATACAACAACAATACCGGCATTCCTCCATCCATAAGACCTCTCCGCGAGGTTCAGTGTACGAAGATAATCCCCACCCTCGGTATATTGGCACACGCGGCAACCTGCCGTGTCAAGTGGGTTGAGGAGGTTCGTAGCCACCCCCATGCCGCGTTGATACGTCTCGAGATACTCACCACATGTTTGATTGGGAGCCGGGTCAAACACGGCCAGTTCATCCGGTGTGCAATGAACCGGTTTATCCCAGGTGGTGAATACAAGCAGGGAACTCATCAGGTAGTTGAAGGGATCGATATAGTACATCCTGTTTTGTTGAAGGCCACTATTAGATTACTGCTCAACTAGGGGTGGGTCTCTTGCAAACATAAAATAGCACGTACCAGTATCTCCAGAACGGCTGGATTTGGCTGTATGGGATCATCACACCGCAGAAGGAGACTAGGGTTGTGATCACGAGAGGGTTGACCAGAGATGCAAATACGGCGTTGGGGGTATAAGCGGCGATCATTTGCCCTATCGCTGTGTAGAGACACTCGTACATTACCTATGAAAATGGTTAGCTCTCGCATCAAGGAAGCATATAACGGGTCGGAAGATGGGGGGAGACTTACCACAACAAAAAACACACTGCCAGCGTGATACGGTGAGGTAGGAAGGCCGACAGTAAAGTACCAGCAGACATAATACAGAAGTGCGCAAACAAGCAAGTAAGGAAACTCGGAGACTATAAGACCCGTCACGAATGGAGCCCAGTGGTACATCTTGCTCTTCTTCTCGCGTGCCTCGAAGATATCGCGACGGTCAATGAAAAGAGGTTGGAGTTGGGAAATGACACCTGGCGCCACAAAAATAAAATTAAACACAGTAAAGAGGTTCTGCTGCAGGTCTGTAAGTGAATCGCCAATCATCCAGAAGGTGAAGCCGTTCAACAGTGCTAGACTTATATGCATCGCGAACTTGTTGTTAAGGTATTCGGTGTTGCGGAAGAGTGAGATATTCATACGATGCGTTACAAGCTTGGTTTGCGTCCACAGGGAAGCCGCAAATTCATGCTGCTCATCATTAACTGTGGTGTTTCGGCTGAGAGCCTCTGCAGTCATGCTATCCAGTTCCCCAGAGAGCTTTTCATGTTCTGGTGACTGTAACCAGATCTGGTTCCAATCTTGACCTTCGCCTTTCCCTGAAACGACATCAATCATGTGCTCGGCAGGATTTGCCTCAGGCGGGCAAGGGGATCCATAGCGGCCGAAGTACTCCTTAATAGCGCTCGCATTCGGACCGATGTCTCCGAAATACACAGTTTTACCGCCTGTAGTTAACAACAGGAGCTTGTCGAATTGCGTAAATAATTGAGCCGATGGTTGGTGTATAGTCACCAAGACAGCTTGCCCAGCTTCGGCAAGTTTGCGAAGAAAACGAACGGTATTATAGGCAGACTGACCATCTAATCCTGACGTTGGTTCATCAAGGAAGATAAGAATACTTGGTTTTGCTACCAATTCGACAGCAATAGTAAGCCGCTTTCGTTGTTCCACTGAGAGACCAGTTCCCGGATGACCAATAAGTGTATGTTCAAGGTCATTCAGTTCTAGCAAGTTCACAATTACATCGACATATCGCAACTTCTCTTCAGTAGGCGTATCGCGAGACTGGCGTAGGAGAGCTGAGAATTCAAGAGCCTCACGGACAGTCGCCAAAGGCTCGTGGATATCTAACTGTTCAACATAACCAGCTGAGCGTTGGAATGAGATCGGAACAGGCCGTCCATCAACTAAAATAGATCCATGGATAGTACCGGAAGTTTTTCGTTGTGCGAGAACGTCAAGCAGTGTTGTCTTGCCAGCACCAGATGTGCCCATTAGAGCCCCAAGCATGCCCGGTTTGACATAACCTTGTACGTTATCAAGAAGAACGCGATCACCCTCGGGGGTTTTAACAGTGTATGTCAGGTCTTTCCAGGTAAAGATGGCCTTATTACGGAGAAGGTTATCGCCAATGCTTTCACTCGATGCATCAGACCTGACAGTGGACTTCTCCGTAGCTCGCGCTTCCTCATCACCCGACTGCAAAAGATGCTTCGATCTGTGCTGTTGCTCCCGAGGAATAAGGAGTCTGCGGCTACCGTCTCCTAGCAATTTCCACCTAGAGGTAAAAAGGATGGTAAGCCCAACATAGAGCGCCCACCAGGCGCAGATGATGCCGACGTTGCGCCATATATGGCCATGGCTGAATGAAATGGCTGCGAGGTAATCATCGCCTGTGAGGCTCGTCGCGCCGGCTGCTGCGCCAAAAACACCAGCACATGATTGCCCCCCTGCTCCATCAATGTACTCGGGGCCACTAGGAATAAGGTTGGGACCATAGCACGGTATGTCCTGGGCATGGAATTCATTTCCAAGAAGAGCTTCGAAAGCATATGCCATAGGGTTGATCCAAAAGATCCACACAAACCACGGATGCATCAGGGGTTTGATAATCATATATCCCATGTAGACAAATAACGCTACAATCGAGAGGCCAGAGACCTTTGTCGCAGCGTCAAAGGTAGGGAATGCGGCGCCAACGAGTCGGAAGAAGGCTGTCATGGACATCGCGGTGATAAAGTTAGTGACCAGGTAAGTGAAAAAGGCCCCAGCCGTGGTCTTCAGACCAACCATGAAATACAGAACAAGCCCAAAATGTGTTACTTGGAATAGAAGCATGGGGAAATCCGCGACTATCTGGGCAATACAAATAGCCGCCGGGTGGTACAAGGCAAAGGAGCGGTGCTTTGCTAGAATGGGTCTGCCAGTGAATGAGTCGGTGACCTCTGATAGAGCTATAAGAGCGTTGTATAGGATAGAGAAGAACAGAGCACCACCCTTTAGGAAAAGGCCGCTCGAATTGTCCGGAGCAGAATAGAATAGAGAACCACCGAGGAGAGCTTGAATGAGTGTAGCGCCTTGTTTCATGAGTAGCGTCGCCTTGTCGCCTCGTTTGAGCTGGTACTCTCTGAGGATGGCGGCCTTGATCTGGGTGATGAAATCGGCGGTGACTGGAGATTTCTTGAGCGTGCCCCTGTGCTTCTCACGAGACACCATTTCCTTAAAGACAGCCGTGTTTTCATCGGCTTCCTTGCTTTTTGGGTAGATTTGGCACTCTTCCAACATCCTTCTCTTGACTTCCGTTCGCTCGTATACAGCAAGAATCTCATCGGCGGTATGTGGGAACTTGTCTTCGTATCCAGGCGCAATACGGCGCTCGGTAGGAACTGTTACACCCGTCAGGAAATCTCCTTGGTTGGAACCTGGGTCCCGCATAAAACCAAGGTCCTCCATGAATGGGACCGCGTCTTTTCGCCGTCCGTAGAAGATTTGCTTGCCCTCATCGAGAACGAGTACCTTATCGAAATGCTCGTAGATGCCGTTGCCCGCCTGGTAGAGTGTAACAATAGTAGCTAGGCCGAGGACATCGGTCATGGCTCTAATTGCCTTAATCCACTCGAGTGCTGTACTAGCGTCAAGACCTCGTGTGGAGTTATCCCAGCAGAATACACTCGCACGAGTAGTCAGGCATTCAAGGATAGATACACGTTTCCTCTCACCTCCTGAGACACCCCTGATGAAAGCGTCTCCGACCTTTGTGCGTTCGGTATGGGATATTCCGACAGATCGAAGGAGGAAATCCTTATAGAACTGAACGTATTCTTCATGAGTCGTGATTCCAGGTGGCAGGTGATAGGGAACCTTCATGCGAGCGGCAAACTTGATGGTATCTTCGACAGTTAGAGTGGGAAAGAAAATTTCCTCCTCCGAATTCATGATGATCTGGCCACGGTACTGTTGGGCTTCGACGGCGGACATATTTCCATAGCTGACGTCTCCAGTGACCTCCTCGTAGCCCTGTCGATTGTTGGCGAGCACGCTCAGCAATGTCGTGCAACCAGCCCCGGGACGTCCCAGCACGAGCAACATCTCTCCTGGCTTAACGCATCCATATGAGTCTTGAATGATGGTCTTGAGTTGGGTATCATTGCTGCCCTTGTGGAAGGGGAGAAGTTGGGATACAACGTTTTCCTTGAATGTGGCGTTGCCGCCAACACCTTTGACAGTAAGGTTTTGCCAGGTGATGCCCAACTTTCGCGGTTTCTCTCCACCAGCTTCGTCTCGTTCTCTCATTCTGTGCAGCTCGGGTGCCATGTGCCATGTCGCTTGGACATGCTGAACGGAGTCCTTTTCCGTCTCGTCCTCAGTATCTCGTTCTTCGCCCGCGACGGTGGATTTTGTGTCGCTAGTTGACGAACTGAGGCTCATTTCGAAGATTGGAAAGTGTGAATAGAACAACAGAGTTCCAGGATACGAATAGAGACTTAACACGGTTTAGAGACTTGATAGGTATATATAACTATATATACACCGACCCTAGGAACAGAGTCTACGTTGTTATCACTTGTTCCAGATCCCATTGCGTGCATTATCGGGTAACCTGAATACACAACAGGGAAAACCCTCCTTGTTCGGAAGGTAAACGAGACATATTCAATTTCTTAGCATGAACCCTCCGGATAAGAACATACGTAGTACATACATGCCTGAACGGAATGATTATTAAACCCTAGATATCACCCTAGCGTTGGAACCATGGGCAATAGTGGATGGCTCTAACCTAATTTTAATACTATAAATACGGGGCACAAATGAGTTTATTGATTTATAAGCTTCACGATAGGCTTGGAACCTTACTGCTGGTTCCCAAAAAAACCCTCCGCGGAGCATTAAAATGCCTGCAGAGGTTAGGCCCACCCTCTTTTCTCCATTAAATCCTCGCCATCTCGACAACCCTCCGCAACGCTAACCCTCCATATTAGAGTAGCATGGCTTTCGACCACATTCATCCATCACAGATGCGCTTTTCCTGTGAGGTCTGCAGGAGGCAAAAGACAAAATGCCAACGCATAAGACGGAACGACCCTAAATGTGCACGATGTACAATTCTTGGTGTAGAATGTACTCCTGGACAACAGGGGAAAGTCGGTAGACCAAAGCAGGGGACAGCTTCCAGAAAAGATGTTTCGAAACTTTCAGGTCCGAAGTCCAGCTCAGCCACCAAGCAAGCTTTGCGCCAAACGCGCAATCGACAGAAACAGCCGGTTGCGCGAGACACTCTGGGAAGGAGGCAAGAGTTTCCTCCTTTCGTGGGTGCTGAATATGGGCTCGGGTGGAGCAACATGGCCTCTCCGGCAAACCTGTCAACTCCAACTCCAATGTTGGTAACAGCGGCGCCCAATTGGCCAACAGTTGGAATAGTTCAAATCCACCGCAGCGCACTTACATGGAGATTTACAGACATCATTATTGACGACTCGGACTTTCCCTTGGCCAACTTCGACTCGACATTCGGCTCCTCACTCGACAAGGCCGCCAATAAGATTCCCCACGCGTCGGCTCCCACTGTGATACCGGGACTAGAAGATGCAGTAGACGGTATCGAGACTTCAGACGCTCTAGGCAAACTCTCCAAGATCAACCTCGAATTGCACGTTCGCGTCGCGGCAGCCGAAATGAACAAAACGACCCTAGACTTCAATAGCCTTATCTACCAAAATAGCCCGTTGTGTATCGACAACTATACACTGGCTGTGTTCACACTCAAGGCATCCCAAGAGTTTGTGCAGATCCTGACGCGGCTTCTTAACAGCCGGCAATGTCATGGGCTACCGTCTACCTCGCAGAAGCCAGTAAGCCTCTACCCGGAGCCGATGATGCTGCCTTTGCAATCGCACCAGGATAATGTCCTCAATTCTACCTCGGCCTCTTCTCCACCCTTCTTCTCCGCAGCATCACAGCCATTGCTAGCTCCGCTCGCTTTGACCATCATAAGCATCTTCACGCAACTCATTACGGTCTACGGGTTGTTTCTTGAGCACCTCTCTACGCGCATCGAGCGACTCTCCACTGATCCCATCACCCCTATCCCGGGTATTATATTTGGAGGGGTGCCACTAGAGACCCCATGTATGCAGGGCATGCTATTCTTCAACGGTGTTCTTCATCTCCTAGAAACAATGGAGCAGGCTCTAGGCATCAGCGAGCGTGAAGGTGGCACAGTAGGCTTGCTCTCGGATAGGCAGGTCGAGGTACTGTGGAGTGAGCTAGACGGGGGACTTGTTATCACACCTGGTGGTGGCACCATGAGGCCTGCTGACGTGAGGAAACTGCTTGGAAGAATGGCCATGATACTTAATCACTTTTCTTTGGTATATCAACAGCGACGTATATAATGCTGTGGCACAGGAGCCATCAACCATCCAAATTCCTGATTCGTATGAGCTAATTTTGCTACTAGAATTTCAAGTTGATTGGACACGGCCTGTGAGAGATTACTATAAGCCGGTTTCCTTACCTGAGTAAACTATATTGCCCGTCCAGTTTAAGGTCCTTTTCCCCCCTTGATTCTTGATCAGCATTCTGTGCGTGTACGCGAAGTTTAACAATACGGAATACAACTTAGCTCGGTCTAAGTTTCCAGATGACTTGCTCATCTTTACCTTAACGCTTACATTCTAACCTAGAGTACATAAGAAGTGAATTGAATTCGCCTCCCACGAGCCTCACGACTAATGAAGAATTTCACAAGGCCCGCGTGAATGCAATTGGGTAGCTTTCGCATCGTGAGACCAAATCAACAGGATTTAGCCAACGACGCAAGAAATTTATGATTAGAGACCATCTGGGGACAGAATTGATCTTTCATCCACACTTCTACACGCTTATTCTTGCAAGTTGGCATTAGCAACTCCGAAACATGGTGATCGATAAATAAGCCCCATTGACTAGGTAACTGCAGGAGGATTGATTACTGATCGAAATTTCTACGAACACTTCATGGGTTTTGCCCCCGGGATGTTCAGTAATCAGTAATATCTTGTATTAGAGTTAAGAGTGGGTACTGGATGCCTAACCCCAACTAACGGGACAACAACCCAGCACTTCCCCTCAGCGTCGTTCTTTTATTCTTCTGTTCTAGACTACACCAAATGTATTAAGCTATTCTAGGCGTGTTTGCCTATCGAGCCAGTCCTACCGAGATCGTTTCCATACTCCCAATATTTCAGATTTTATTAACCAATCGCATTCTTGAAACCCTATGTTAACATTTACAATTCATGTACCATATCCATCGCGAATAGTCATACCACCAAGCGGAAGATTACGCTGAGAAGCAGACTTGTTTGCTTGCAAATTGTCTACCAATGCACGTCTTCGTCGGGATCTGGGAGTCGCGCAGATATTGTGTTTACTCCAGAGCTGAGCTCGGTGGATTGATGGAATTACGACAGCACCGGAAGGATTATTCTCTATATGAAGGAAATCAAGCTCTTGGCGCACTCTAGGCCCGTATCTTATCGTATAGGGTAGCATGGCATTATTTACTTCATGTTCGTTTGGTTGCTTCTAATCTTTTAACTCCAGAATTAGTCAACTATGTCGGATGCTCTTTACACACAGAACATCAACGGTTGGACTGTACGTATGACATTGGGAAATAATTATTTATTTGTTAATATAACTGTCCCAAATTTGACGTAAACGAATGAAATCTACGCGTCGCTGAAATTGCAAGCAATGCTATTAGACTAGGAATCCGATGAGCTCTGCCGAGTTAGAGATCCATTGATCTTCCATGGCATCATTTAGGCTACAACGGTACACGCCTTTAGTAGTAGCAGATAGCCATTGATCTTTACCTACTGCATGCCATAGTGCATCATTTGTCGGCATAGGGAATCGTAGATCGGCCGCAGTAAGTGCCCCGTCGACTGTCGTCACACTGTAGCTGCCCACAGCACTATCTCGAGTACCTGCCCTGCTCAGCATACTGTGAAATTTGTACAGCGCTAGATCGAATCGTTTTACTTCCTCGATGCTAACCCAGACATATGAAGCAAGATCATCTGACTGATATCGTGCGAGCATGTTTGGATAGTAGAACATGCCTAGTCTTTGGCAACTCCCAATCAGTGAGTCCAGAAGCTCGCTGTCAGATGATGGGAGAGAAGGCTTCAGATCAAGCCCCATGGAGCCACCGCCTCTATGTAAGAGGGCAAAGATAATGTGCAATAGGATTGCTTGGTATGTCGGGATGGGCCAGGAACAATCACTGCAGGCGCCCTCTACACCAGAGGCATCCCATACCTCCTGCATCGTATTTCTTAATAAACGGAATAATCGACCATAATGCGTGGCACTGGCTCACCTTCTGTTGTTGTATAGCCAATCCCAGTGTTTTGTGCAGGTCAAGTGCGGCAGACTGCGCACTGCGCTCTCCACTCAACCACAGGCCGATGACCATCACTGACTGCGCAAGCAAAGGCGTTTCATTGAACCCGTTGAATGAGCCACGGTGAATAAATGGCCAATAAGGATGAAATTTCTCAAAATAGAGATCCACAAAGCATTGTTTCTTCCATGATCCAGCGCTGGGGGACGAACCTTGCGACGGGAGATGTGGTCTTTCGGTCAAGCTGCCACGAGAGTCATGGCGGTTCGTCCTTCCGAAGACACTGGGGAAACAGGGAATCTTGCGGCGAACACAGTCATGGCATGGTGGGCCGCCTTCACAGCGAGACTTCAGGCTCCGACAATTTGAACAGGCGCGTCTTGTCTGAGACACTGGTCCATCAACGGCATGTACCCGTTTCATATGTCGGCGGAGGATGTCACTTGACCAAGGAGTATGGACGTCAGAGATGCTATCTTCCAGTTCCAAAGTAGGAGTAGCTACCGCTTACTTGCGTCCAAATTCCTGACTACAGACTGAGCATGCGAAAGTCTGACGATAAGTACTATGTTGCGCCTGGTGGCGTTTGAGGTGTTCCCTGCGCCGATAGGTCGCGCTGCAACCTGGAAAGCAACAGTGGAATTCTCTTGTGGATACCGCACTACGATGCATAATATCCCGAGTGACGAGTCATTCCACTCGTTCTTCCTCAATAAGTTGTTGAGGGTGGCACGTAGTAGCAACGTAGGGGTTCTGGCGGGAGGTTGCGGTGGGAGACCGCGGTGGGAGACTGCGGTGGGAGGTTCCGGTGTGATTAATCCTCCCGGGATATCCCACTATACCCATCCCAACTGCCACCATCTATCCAGCGTTTGAGGGCATTTTAATAATACGAACCACCAATTATTGGCATCAGGACGGTTAGTCTTCATTTGTAATTGTTGAATGGATCGTTCTTAGGTAATGCTTTGACATAGTTAGCTCATGGGAGTATCTTATGTAAGTTATTATTGCCCCCAATGCTATATAAGTACACAAAGTACTCAAGTAGTCAACACTGACAGAGCACTTATCATATCATTAATTCAACCATATATTTTCCGCTTCAAGATCATGGCTCCTACTATCCTTATTGTTGGCGCGACTGGCAACACCGGCCGAAGTGTTGCTGAAACCCTGCCAAAATTGCTGAAAAGTAGCCATCTATTGTCTGGTCACCGAGTTATTGCTCTCACTCGTTCTATGGACAACCCAGTGGCCCAGCAGCTTGCTAAGCTGTCTGGTGTTGAGGTGATTGTACAAAACTGGGTGGAAATCACGCCTGACTGGCTCCGCGAACACCAAGTGGTTAGAGCATTCATTGCCTCACACAACGAACCGAATCAATTCGCCGAAGAATCCACCTTTTTCCTTGCCGCCCTCAGAGCTGGTGTCAAGTATGTTGTGCGTATCTCGACTACCGCTGCGAATGTTCGACCGGATTGCAACGCTTACTATGCACGGACGCATTGGGCCATCGAGACACTCCTAAGCTCGCCGGAATTTGCTGGCTTGCAGTGGACTTCCCTTCAGCCGAATGTTTTTTCACCACTTTATCTTTCTACTGCTGCAGAATTGATTAAACAATACCGCAAGACCGGAAAGCAGGACATACTGAGATTGATGGCTTCAAAGGATGCGCCGGTGGGCATCATCGACCCCACTGAAGTCGGAGTCTTTGCAGCTCATCTCTTGTCCGACGGCAATCCTACCGTGCACAACAAGGCCAGATATGTTCTGAATGGGCCAGAGGACATAACTGGAAAACAGATTGTGGATATGGTTGAGCAGTACATCGGCGTCCAGGTTGAGGAAGTCATCTATAAGGATGTGTCGTTCATTGACTTCCTTTATGAGCACCAGTATGCAGCGACTCATCAATCAAAGAACGTGATCTTGTCTATCAAACACGCGCCCGAGACAGCATGGGAAGGGCAGTGCACGGCGTCTACAACCAGCAAGGAAGTTTTGGAGCTCGCTGCACCAAAACGTACCCCTGCTGATGTGTTGAAGAGCTTACTGGAGGAGTAAGGACACGGTACGTCGGTTTTGACAAATGTTTTACATGGTGTCCAAGAATCGGCCCGTGTGGTTTTGCGGTCATGATGCCTTAGGACCAGGACCTGGGTCCTATGGGTGTCTTCACTGTATGGGATCGCCGGGATTTCCTCTTCGCTTTAGAGGAAAGCATGCTTGAAATAGTTATTGTATGTAGTGCCTAATTTAAATTATTTGGTCGTTATCTTTGTAATACCCTGACGAAAATGATATCCCTCGTTATATAAATTGGGAAGCTCTAGTCTGTACGTATATATGTTATCTTTTCATAGCCATGTGAGAGGTGATATGGAGTAATTAGGATCTTGCTACAGGTATCCAGGAGCGGCTGGGGCAATAGATATATGCTCAGTGAGCAATCAGTGGGTGTGCTCAGGGACCTCTCATATGCTGTCCTCATAAAAACGGCGGCACGTCGAAAATTTGCATAAAATTAATTCAGCTGTACATAATCGCGTTATTGCTATGTCTGAGTCATCAGTGCACGTCGATCTACTATCGGCACGTGATACAAAAAGTCGATTGATAAATCCCGATCCGGGAGTTATCCAGCTCTAGAGACCGATCATAGTGTAGGCCATTATTTGGCCAAGCTCATCTAAAGCTTTGCAAAAAGGAACGACACCGCTGGTTAGAGCCTCGCCATAACAGCCGTGCTGGCAACGGACATTAAAGATCGACACCCTTTCGCCGCTATCGGTCTCAACATGACAGGAGTGAAGAAGCGCAAGCGCACTGAGGCCGGTTACTCAGACGACGAACCCCCGGTCAATGACACGTCAAATGCCAGCAATGGCTTTGGCGTAGCGCAAACATTGTCTCTACTCCGCGGCTCCAAGCCTTCCGAGGAAAGTGAACCTACTACAGCTATGCAGTTGGACGATACACCAAAGGACAAGAGCGATATGCCGGCACAAAGACCTTCGAAGAAGAAACGTGTGGACGGAGAGAAGACCAAATATCCAGTTCTTACCTACGTCGATGGGCGACTACAATCCTCTATTCGGATCGCAGACTTGCAGGGCCTTTTGCTCTACTGTTTCGCGGACGGCATCGCACCGCAGTGGATTTCCGTCAAGCACTCCGGTCATGTTAGAAAGGTAGTGGCATTGATGGTGCCGGGTCTGGAAATCGGCATGTTTGATGGGACAATTCCGTTGCAACCACCTGCGGAGGATGTGTCAGGCTCGCAAACGAATCAGAACGACACTGCAGGTGCCGAGGGGCAAGAAGAGGATCCTAAAACGGCCGAGTTTAATCGTTGGAAGCAAGGACTGCCTCTCGAAGACCGATCTCATCGGTTTAACCCTCGCCCCTTGTCGCGCGATGAACTTCCAGATTCGTTACAGCCGCTGGCAGATATGTTTCCTCATGTTTGGCCGGTTAGAGCGCCCGGGGATTCGAAGTATAACAAAGTTCATTCGCCGCTCCAAGCAATCTTGTTGTCCGCTCTTCCCAAGAACAAGGAGGATAATCACAAGAAGGGTCCCAAACAGGCACGGATGGATAAAAGTTTCGTTCCCAAGCGGACTCCCATAACCACATTTATCAGTTCTCTCGAGGATCTCCGTGAAAACGAGTATGCTCTACATCCGGCACTTTTCACGACGGACAATGAGAAATCTGAGTTGATGCAAAGTCGCAAACGAGCCGGTCAGGATGCGGAGGCCGGGTGGGTCGATACCCATGTCGCAAACTTCGAGGAAGGCGATGTTCCCGAGGCTGAGATCCAGCAGGGAAGCATGACAGCAGGGCGTAATGTACTGGCCCTTGACTGTGAGATGTGTATAACGGAAGGCGGAAAGTCCGAGCTCACGCGTATAAGCTTGGTTGGCTGGGACGGTGAAGTCGTACTAGATGAGCTCGTGAAGCCGCAGCTACCGGTCATTGATTATCTTACCCGGTTCTCAGGGATCACAAAAGAAATGTTGGATCCTGTCACGACTACCCTAGCCGATATTCAGCAGAAACTCCTCACCATCCTTACTCCGCACACTATCCTAGTCGGCCATTCACTGAATTCGGATTTAAACGCTCTCAAGCTCACTCATCCTTTTATTGTCGACACTACATTCATTTACCCACACCCACGTGGCCCACCTCTCAAGTGTAGCCTGAAGTGGCTTACTCAGAAGTATCTCGGAAAGGAAATTCAGAAGGGCCAAACTGGCCATGACTCCATCGAAGATGCTCGCGCCGTGCTTGAGCTGGTGAAGCAAAAGTGTGAGAAGGGCGAGCGCTGGGGAACAAGCGATGCCCAAAATGAAAGCATCTTCAAGCGCCTGGCACGTTCTACACGGTCAGGCAAATCAAACCCAACAGGGGAAGGCCGTACTGGAGCCGTGGTTGATTGGGGAAGCCCCGAGCGTGGATTCGGATCGCAGGCGACCGTCGCAATCGGGTGCAGCGATGACGAGGATGTTGTGAAAGGAATCTCATCCGTTGTAAACGGAGATGACAGCAACGCTTCGGTCCCAGGTGGTGGCGTTGATTTCACCTGGGCAAGGATGCGAGAGCTGGAAATGTATCGAGGCTGGTGTAATCGTATGCCAGACCCCAATAACGCGAATGAGTCCACGACCCTAGTACCTCCCCCTGAAGAAACCACACCGACTGGCCCTCCTGCGTCCGCTCCCTCGGAGACTGCCCAGAAGAGTCTCGTTGATACAGTATCTCGTACAGTCTCTCATATCCAACAAGTTTATGAGTCTCTTCCACCGTGTACACTGTTCATTGTATACTCAGGTACTGGAGACCCGCGCGAGGTCAGTAGGCTACAGGCCATGCACAAACGCTTCCGGGAAGAGTTCAATGCTAAGAAGCCCTGGGACGAGCTGTCCGTCAAATGGACGGATACTGAGGAACAAGCCTTGAAAAGAGCTTGTGAGAGAGCCCGAGAAGGCTGCGGTTTCATGTGTGTCAAATAAATTCTATGTAGGCTTGATCCTGGTTTGGATATACTGTGGGCTACTGATATAGCGTAGATATCCCTGTACAGCACGAAGTGAAAAAAAAAAATAAAATAAAATAAAATAAAATAATAAATAAATTAAATTGCAATTAAATCAAATAATTCTTGAATAGTTTTGAGATATCCAGATCTCAGATAGACCAATCTAACCCGGCCACTGCTCCACTGCTCCATGTACTCGTGAAGAACCGACTTTTTTATACACCATCACATAAGAAACCCAAAGGAGTCCAGAAGTTCAAGACAAAAAGGAAAACAGCGAGTGAACGACTAAGACGGAAACGGTAATAAGGGAGTAAATAGGTAAATGGGTAATACATGAATAGAATTTCAGTCTAATTTTGAATCAGCGGGCCTCCGTTTCCATGGCCTCTTCGCGCTGCATGGCTAAGCGTGCCATCATATCGCGTGCGGCAACCTGTGCCTTTCGTTTTTCTTGCGCTTCACGTTTATTCCAATCATCAGTATGAGCACCATTGTTCTTTCCCGGCGGGTTTTCCTTCCCTGACCCTGTCTCTTGATCAAAAGACACCGGATCATCTGCACCGCGCGGAGTTTCCTTTTGGCTACTCGCCGATGTCTGTGTCTGGTCCTGCTCAGAGAAACTATTATTAAGACCCGTTGAATGCCGGGTTGGCGGCCGCGACCGACTGCGCAAACTTCGGGAACGACCCGGACGGGTTTCAGCTCCATTTTGGCGTTGGCTGGGACTGGTGCTGGGAGGTGCATTCTCTTTCTGACCGTTGCTACTGACGTTGGGGTTTTGCTCACTTAATGGTGTTGGTCTCGGGGTCTGGGTCTGAGAGAAATCCGGCTTCGTGGCTTGGCTTATGGATTTGCGTGGCCGTCCTGGCCTTCTTTTGTCCGACTCCCCGCCGGATGGTGGCTTCTCGGGAGCCTGAGACATACGGGGACGTTTTGACATGGTATGTTGTTCTACGCTGACGTGGAATTCCGGGGTACCCCATTGCGGACTTTGGTGTCTTGATTGATTGATTTCGACTCGGAAGTTCGGAGATCCTGGCGCTGTTGGCTCGTGCGGTGTGTCCATCGTTGCGTCGGTCTCGGGCCCCTTTAAAGGGATCTTGACTGGGGGCATATGTGGGTCTTCCAGAGAGAAGTCGATGCTATCTTCCTCGTCGCCATCGTCGAATGAGTCGGCGATCGGTTGCGTGCGGCCGCTGGGCCAGGAGTCCGGCCATGGACGCTTCCTGCCTGCTTGGAGCAATCCCGGGCTGCGGACTTCTGGGAGTGGGCCGGGAATCGCTAGGGCTGAGGTTTGCTGTTGCTGTTTTGTGTTCTGTTCTTCCATGTAACGGTTTTTGAGCTTCAATGCCTCGATTTCTAGCTTTAGCTTTTCGATCTCCTCAGACTTGGATTTCAGCTCCTTCAGGACTGTTGTGATCATGTTGAAGTCGTTGTTCATGGTGTTCCCTAGATCGGGAAACCGGCCGGGGCCATTCAGTTCGATACGGAGTGCTGTAAATGCGCCTTTCAGCTCGGACATGGTGTCGTGTAGGTTGCTCACGGAGCTTGAGATATGGTCGAGGCTCAGTCCATGGTGCTGAATCTGCTGCTCCACGGATGTAGTATAATGGTCCATCTCGGATGAACCGACGGGTACCAAGGCTCCGGGCTGGATGGATGTCCTGTCTCGTCGGGTCGGTTCCTTTTGAGGCGGGTGGATCAGGCGCTCGAGTAGTCCATCTTTGAACGCAGGTTCTACCGTGCGCATGGTCACGATTTCCCGGAACGAGACCTTTGATAGCTTCCAGAAGACATTAGGACTTGGCATCGTTAGTTTCCATGCATGCGCCGATGATCCCTCTTGTTCATTCGGTGTTGCTCCGACTTACCCGTTATCTAGCGAACACAACACGCCTAATTTTTGCTGGCAAAGCTTGCAGGAGATCTCTTGCAGGATACGTCCGCGGAGTATACTCAAGTCTGATGACTGCGGTACTTGTTTCTTTTCTGGCGAGATTGAGATGCGGTGAAGTTCAACGCTCAGCCATCCTGCTGCGACGGAATAAGAGTTGGAAAGCTTGGCCCATTCATTCTCTAGTGCGGCCAGGGAGCTCGAACAGCGCAAACACTGGCACAGGATGGCCGGGCGGGTCAATTTCGATAGATCCATGGTGAAAACGGATCCCAAAACCCACGAAATGGCGTCCGATGTGCCGTACGCCACTTGCAGAAGGGTTGGAGGGACTATGCGAGGACGTTGAAAGCCTCTCCCACGCTGCAAAAGTCTAGAGGGATCTCGACTGCTGACTCAGCCACAAACGGGGACACGTCGGCGGGTCGTCTAGTCCTAATCGGGTTATCGATAAGAACCGCACGCGTTTCCAAGTGTCGTCATTCTAAAACGCTTATTACTCCATTAATTACCCCGGCATGTTGTCCGACTAGGTATTCGTTTTACCGTATGGGCTCGTACGCGGTATTCTTCCGACGGTCCCCGCATGCGCTGTCTCGGAATGCCTCTATTCGGTAAAGGAACAACCATACAGGTATTCGTACCGAGTCTTTCTTTGTTGAGCCCCTCCTTCATTGTACGCTTTGTGGATTGTCAGCAGTAAGCGGACTTCATGAGGCCATTTTTTCGCTCGCTCATTCGACCACCACCTTTGCTTCGGTCGGCATTATCTGTTCAAAGGGTCGCATACGGTCAAAGATTCATTATGGCGAGCTTATCAACAGCTTCAAATAACAAGGCCAACACCTGGCAAGGTGCTGGGGCGGCGGAGTTTGACCTGAGAAGTAAGACTATGTCAATTATATGTCTTTGTAAAATATGCTAAAATATAGTGAATAAAAGGCGACACAATGACCAAACCGACCATATCAATGCTCGAAGCGATCACTCAAACAACGCTCCTTGACGATGTCTTCTGTGAAGACCCGGTGACAAACGACCTTCAGGCCTATGTAGCCCAACGCACCAACCATGAAGATGCCTTGCTTGTCATGTCCGGAACAATGGGAAACCAGGTTGCGATTCGAACTCACCTCGTGCAGCCGCCTTATTCCGTGATATGCGATCGCCGTTCCCATATCGTCTGCCACGAGGCGGGAGGAGTCAGTTCGTTGACCGGTGCAACGGTCCAACCCATCGATGCCAAAAATGGCAGCCATCTCACCCTGGAGGATATCCAGAAATATGCAGTGCTTGACGACGACATCCATCATTGTCCCACGAAGCTGATCAGTCTGGAAAACACCTTAGATGGCAGGGTTTTGCCGCTCGCGGAGGCTCGTAGGATTACAGAATGGGCGCATGCGAACGGGATCAAGGTGCATTTGGACGGGGCAAGGCTCTGGGAAGCGGTAGTGTCCGGGGCCGGTAGTTTACCGGAGTATGCCAGTTTGTTTGACAGCGTGAGCTTGTGTTTCTCCAAGGGTCTCGGGGCGCCTATTGGTAGTATTATTGTTGGGTCCAGGGAGTTTATTAAGAAAGCTAGGTGGTTCCGCAAAGCTATTGGAGGTGGTGTCCGACAAGCAGGGGTACTCGCTGCCGCAGCCCGGGTGGCTCTCGACGAGACCTTTGGCACAGACCCCCATGGTCAGGATGGGAAGCTCCGGGAAACGCATACTAAGGCAAAGAAGGTCGCGGAGATGTGGCAAAACCTAGGCGGCAAGCTATCACAGCCAACAGAGACTAACATGGTGTGGCTGGACCTTGACGCGGCCGGGCTGGGACCCAATGACTTGGGGGAGATAGGGAAGGAAAAGGGGCTGAAGCTGTTTGGCAATCGGATTGTTATCCACTACCGTACGTACCCCTCATTCTACGGGTTGCTTAGGATTATCCTTGCAGCGGACACTGACTCGTTCCCAGAGGTATCGGAGGAGGCCATTGCGCGTCTGGGCGAGGTGTTTGAATTGGCTATGAGTGGGAACTATCAACGTAGCACCGATAAAAGTTTACCGTACGGCAGCAGGTAGAAGCCTTAAGAATTCAAATGTGAAGATCTCAACGGGTGGTACATAAGTAAATAGTACATACAGCTAATTTCCTCTTGTGGGCATTCGCTCCCTTCAGAGGGGCTTATGCGATTAGTAATCACATCCCAATCTAGTTACATCGGACTACAGAGTACTCGAGGAGTTAAGTATTGAAAAGAAGATCTACCGAAAAGACGTGAAGATACTATAAAAAAAAATCAAAAAATATGATTCCACAGCGACTTGTCATTTAGATGAGATAGTAATCAATTTGTAAAATATTGTACCATAGCTATTTAATACTTTATGGCCCTTAAAAGTTGAGACCAAGATTTGATCTATAGAAATGAGGTATTCTAACTATTATATGTAACACAACACGACTCGAAGGGCAACATTATCCCTTCGGCTCCGTTTCTAGAATAGGGACGTGAAGGATTCGTATATTAATCAAGCGTGAGGTTGTGACTACTGTAGCATTATTTGGCAGGATAACTGTAACCCTTTCTTCTACCTGAAAGAGCATCAGGCTACATGTCGTCGGTAAAGCATACCTACCAGTATAACATTGTAGAGGACAACTTAATACCATTCATATTTGTGAAAAATCATGCCGCATTGCTTGAGTATTAATTTAAGTTGTTCTTGTAGTTAGCCGGATAACAGTAGATAGTTAACCTAGATGGAGTTTACACGCAGCTAGTGCAACCCTCTAATATAGTGCATTTTGTTAATTGTTCTTAACGATCTGTTGTGCGCAGTCCATCCTTCCAGAAGATAAAATATTGAGTGACGCCATCCTCGCGGTATCCAGAAAGGACAACCATACCGTTGGGATCCAAGCTCGCCCTAGTAAAATACCGGGGGCTTCTCCAATTAGGGGCAATTTTCTTCGCATACTCTGCTGAGGCCTTTTGGAACGCTTGGACTCTGTCAGGGTTTGTTGTAGAGAGATGGTTCTTGATAGAATTTAGGTAATCTGTGATGCCGTTAGTTTCTCGCGCCAGCACTGATAACGGGGGCATACTCTTTAAGTGAGTCATACTCTTTTTTGTCGAACTTGGTTTCTTCTAGTTGAAATGTACGCACAAGATTATCGGCAGTAATGGCATCATCGTCCTGCGAGTCGTGCTCTTCCTCAGAGGGATCAGCTTCATCTTCGGAATCTAGAAACTGCGTTAAAGGTTTGTTTGTAAGACTAGAATGGTGGATATGCACCGGATGAACGTTTGGTCTGATTTTTGTAATTTGGCAGTCTACTTCGTAGACAATATCATCCACTTCTTTTATAGGAAATTGTCCGCCAAAATCTCGTCATCGGAGAAGATATCCTCCACATTATTAGATAGCAGGACTTCAAGTTTCGAACATGTGGTGAACTTACAGTAAAGATACGCATGATGAACACAGCGTAGACAGTTTCGGCGGAGTTAGCCAACGGGAATTGGAAATGATATTTCTCGGTGGAACGCAAAACAGAGCATGTACCGTTCAAAATCTGGGGAACAGAAGAAGAGGAGGAGGAGGAGGAGAAAGAGAAGGAGGAAAGACAATAAAACAAAGTGAAGGAAGAAAAAAAATAAAAAAATAAATAAATTGAGGAATACTGATCTCTCAATTCTGCAAGATTAACGCTTCGGATCAGATAGCAGTACCCAATTATGGCAGAGTCTCGATCTCCACAATTTCCATCAAGGCTAGCTCGGCATCTACTAGATCAGACTAACCAGTGAGTCAGTGACCATACATAAATCTCAGCTGCCTTGCCTCTTTCTGCGGAACAGAAATGTTCACATGACCCAGATTTGATTGCATACAGAATAAGTATGACATGCATCTCTTCAGCCCTCACGGGCGAACAGGTTGACGCATACTTCGAGCGCATCCAGCTACCAAAAGCATACCATCGGAATCAGGACCCCACATTAGATCTCTCCTTCCTGTCCAGGCTTCAAGGGTATCATGTTTCAGCAATCCCTTACGAAAACCTATCCCTTCATTATGCGAAAAGCGTGAAGGTCTCGTTAGATGTCGCTGAGCTACACAAAAAGCTTGTCCAGAGACGTCGCGGTGGTTACTGCATGGAAAACAATATATTGTTCCACCATGTCCTTCTGTTTCTGGGATTTGAGGTCTACCTCGCCGGCGCACGGCTCTTTCGAGTTGGCGATGGGAAATCAGCGGGCTGGTCCGGCTGGTAAGGTATTCCAATTGACTTGTATATGGGTACATATTGATAGGTATCAAGGGAGCATTCTGTGAACATTGTCACCCTCGGCCCGCAAAGATACCTGGTCGACGTGGGATATGGAGGGAATGGTCCTAGATCTCCTTTACCGTTGATCGAGGGTCCTGTTCACGAAAACATTGGAACCCAGACTATGCGGTTGGCGTACGAACCTCTGCCTGGGTCACGCCAGCGCCAGTGGATTTATTACACCCGCAATGCGGAAGACCAGCCGTGGATCCATAACTACGCCTTCACAGAAATGGAATTCTTTCAGCGTGATTTCGAAGTGATGAACTTCTTCACTAGTTGTCACTCTGACTGCTTTCTCGCCTCACATTTGCTTGTGGTTAAGTATCTTCGTGAAGGGGATGAGGTGTATGGAAAGATTGTCTTGGACGATGACAAGATTAAGAAGAATGAAGGTGGGAAGAACGTGCTGGTTCAAACGTGCATGACCGAGAGGGCACGAGTCGAGGCTTTGAAGGATCTACTTGGGATTGAGCTGACCGAGGAGGAACAGAACGGGATCCGAGGAAGGATGTCGGCACTGGCGATGAGCGATAATTAAAGATATCTAGTTTACTGGATAGATAGATGTGGTCATATAGATATAGTATAAAAATAAATTCTCAATGTTATCCATTTCCCTAGGGTATGATTCCTGAGTACAGACTGATTTCGAATTCTGCATTAACTAGTAAACGAAGAGAAGTATGCAAATAGAAAGAGTAAGACCTAAAGTTTCCACAGATGTAATCGATATGTGATAGTGAATCATATCTCGGGTTGATAGATCCAAAAATCCCCACTGCGGCATCCACGGTTGGTTCCCGCCCAATATCCCCATCGTGCATCTCTATTGGCTGGAAGTACTCTGTCCGCCTCAGGCAGCTAAAACCTTGGTGCCTGGGCAGCGCCTTGTGGATGCCTGGGGCCTCTTCCACCCTTCAAATAAATTGCGGGATATTCACTTCAGCCTCACTGCTTGTTTCGTGGACGACGACCCTACCAAGACAGCATCCTGTCGCGTCCCTGTTGCCGGATCGCCCCAGTAAACGCAAGCCATTGTCACAGTCACGTTCTGGATTGTGCAGTGGATGGTGGATGGGGACTTCGTCAACTGTGTAAGTTTTCGAGTCCTGTCGCTCCTCGTTAATCCAGAGCTCCCGACTAATGCCATCAACTGTTTCACAGACATAGCCCTTTCCCTCCTTTTAATCATAGCTCGAACTTCCATTTGTCGTTCCTTTGTTCAATGAATCCGGCCCACAACATCGTGTGCGAGCTTGCTTGTGATTGACTATTTGGCCGGCAAGGTCGGGGTCTCCCTGCCTACGAATTTACCTTCCCGATAGCCGTTGTCATCGAGGCACTACGCGTTGTAGGAATATAATATTACCTCAAAAGCTTGGTGGATATTTCTGGTGCCTTTTGGCTCAGTACAGGCAACTCTTGTTCCTAGTATCAAGTCCGTGCACATAGTTTAACACCCCCAGTGGAAAGCTAGGGGGTTCATTGAAGCGCACCTGTTATTGGTGTTCATTTTTCGTTGGTTTTGCATAAGGTAAGGAACCTCCAGATTCTTCCAACAGCCAAGACTATTTCATAAAACATATTCTGAGGCCTGAAGAACTGACCCTCTAATAGGTTCATGGTATGGAGCCGTGTTAATGATTGTATTGGTTCTGCGAACATCTCTTCATATTTACACATCAACACATATACCCTAATTTATCCACTCTGTGATAGTAGTTATCTCTTTCTTCTTTTGCAGTGTCAGGCGATTTCTCGCCAGACTTTACCATCTCCCACGCCAAATGGAAGCGACCCAAGAATCTACCCAGCCATGCACAGACCCCCGCCGCATGGGCTACAACAACTCTGGTCTCCATGAGCAGGACGTGTCAGACATAATATGCATCTTGCATCCTAGTTCCCCTGCTGCCCACCATGCGGTGGCCGCCTCTGCCAGTTCTGCACCCCAGCACATCCTCCAGCGGGATGAGCTAGTGTATGAGACTTCAGCAGCTCTGGACATTGGGCTTAGGCTGTCATCGAAAGTGCACGATTTAAACACTGGCTTTTGCTTCGGGCGGAATAGGGCTCGTTGTGATCTTCTCCTTGCCCGTGACCAGAACTCAAAACGCATCTCAAATCAGCACTTCCGTATATACCTCACCGAAGACGGGATCATTATGCTCGAGGACATATCTACCAATGGCACCATTGTAGACAACTGCCGCCTTCGCAAGAGCCAGAGAGAGAATAGTCGAATGCTGACCAATGGCTCTGTCATTCAAGTGATGAATGGCGACCAAACCTCAGACGAGGTTAGGTTCGTCGTCCGCATTCCAAACCGAGAAGGGTTCTCCATGCAGTATACGGAGAATCTGCTACGCTATTTTGAGCGGATACAGAAGCACCGGGCAGGAACAACGCAGGTCAAGTCACGTCAAACCTCGGCGCAGCCTGTTTTGCAATGGACGGTTTCCAACACCTACGGGATGCACTGGACAGGCGGGCCTAAGTACAATGTTACTGGTCAGATAGGGAAAGGTGCCTTTGCCACCGTGTATAAGCTTGCTACAAAACAGCATGGGGCCGTGTATGCAGCTAAGGAGCTTGACAAGCGACGTTTCATGAAGAATGGCGTCTTGGACCAGAAAGTGGATAATGAGATGAAGATTATGAAGGACCTCAAGCATGTAAGTGATAGAATCTTCCTTTAGGCACAGGACTATCGTTTGGCTGATACTTTTCTGGACAGCCTAATATTGTTCAATATATGGACCACCACGAGCATGAGCGATGGATCTACATCATCATGGAATACGTCCCCGGTGGGGAGTTGTCGACGTACCTGCAATCCACTGGCAAGATTCCGGAGGACATGGTCAAGACGATTTCCCGCCAGGTCTTGCACGCGCTACAGTATCTCCATAAGCGGAAGATCACACATCGGGATATCAAGCCGGATAATATTCTCATCTCCTCGCTCGACCCTCTAAGAGTTAAGCTGTCGGACTTTGGGTTGTCCAAAGTAGTGCAGGAGGAGACCTTCCTCAAGACCTTCTGTGGCACATTACTTTACTGCGCCCCTGAAGTTTACCCAGAGTATGATTCCTATCGTCGCGGTGAAGTCAGAAAACGGCGCAGATTAGGTGATCCGTAAGTTGCCCTAGCAGCATTTCACGATCGAACGTACACTAATGGTCAGACCCCCGAAAACCTCTCCGTACAGCCAATCCGTCGACATGTGGTCGCTTGGCGCGGTCCTCTACCATATTCTTGCTGGTGTTCCTCCGTATATGGGCCGGGGCGATGACAGAGGAGCTCAGATGCTACGAACGATCATGACCACCGACCCCGATGTTGATATTTTGCGCAACGAAGGCGTGTCAGAAGAGGGTATCGATTTTGTTACCCGACTTTTGAACCGCGACCCCCAAGCCCGTCCGACAGAACGAGAATGCTTTCAGCATCCATGGATTGCTGAGGTTGAAGATGTGGATGAGTACGATGACGACGAAGTAAATGCCAATATCCGGGGTGAACTTTCAGACATCGGTGAGGATGCGGAAGAGGAATTGGATGCATCTCAGCTATCAATCCACGACGAACCAGAACCCAAAGACCCAGCTGAGCAAGAGGATAGCGACTTGGCACAATCCAAGCGGCCGAGGATTGATTATCCCCCCACGGACGTTCGTTACCCATCTCTGCCCCATATTGAAAGTTTAAAAGAAGTCCAAGTTGCTGCTGATACAACACCAAAACGCCTCTTCGGCGAAATCACCCCATCTGTGTTAGGAAGCTCGGGTGCGCTGGGTTCTAAAATGAATGCGTTTGAAGGAGACAACTTCAGCATTAATGACTTCATATCTTCAGCCGGTGAGTCGATGGTCAGCGACGGCAACAGCCTTAACTCCATCCTTTCCCTTCCGGAGGATCCTATTTGTGGATCCGCACCAAGCTTGATGGGAGCTGAGAACCTTGTTGGGCAGCTGAACATGAATTCGTGGCACCCTGGCACATCAACCAATCGTCCGCCAGTCGTCGAGATACCGGCACAGCCAACTGGAGTGAAGGTGGGGGATTCTGCAGAGAAAAGGGAGGCGAAGACAAAGCAGCGAACCAGCCCTGGTAACGAAACCCCTAAACCGGCCATCTTCAGCCGACGGATTGAACTGCCCATGCCTGATACCGCCAGTGAACGCTCGAGCCCCGAGAGTATCGCGCAACATGCCAAGGACGAACGCCCTCAAACCAAATCGATTCCAGGGGAGATTTTCGACATCGAGCTGGCAAATACCATTGATGCTAGAACCGGCCAGCCAATCTTAGACTATCCCGAGAGAACAGGTGGCGATGCTCCAGCCGATCCAGCGCCGACCACGAATCCGAAAATTGTGCTCCAGCCAAGGAAGCCTCCAATTCTCCTAGGAAAGTTGACGACACTTCCTGGGTCGATTTTCGAATTGACGATCCCTCTGGAAGATCGAATGACATCTTGGGGCCGGGGTCCTCAAGCGACCGTCTGCTACCCGGACCCCATGGACACGAGAATCCCAGCATATGCGTTGGAGGTGACATTTTGGGCCCCCGCCATTGAGTCCAAGATAAGGGCGGGTTTGGATTGGATGTCTGTACCTGGTGTGATGGCAATACTCTCAACGAAGACTCGCAAGTGCATTTGGGTGAACGATACGGAGCTGCGCCGAGGGCCGGAAGGGGATACCAGTCGGGAAGGGTTTCATTTTGGCAAACTATACACGGGGGATGTTATCACGATCTATCAACATCGCCACAAATTTTTGAAGTTTCGATGTGAGTTCTATCATGGGGACAGTGCTTGTACCCGACCGGAGAATGAGAAGGGGTTCACCGTGCGCAAGGTCCTGGTGCCCAAGGACGCGGTTGCAAACCAGCTTCCTGCGCGGAAAGATCGCAATGAAAAGAAGTGATGGAGGATTTGATTAATTTTCATATAGACGACATGTATGGCGGTGATGTGGGATAGCATTTAGGGCTTGATGGGTATTTATTTGCACATGATTGTTGTTTATTTTCTGGAGTTGGTTGGCATCTCTGCTCCCATTGTTGGGATACATCGTTATGGAGGCATGGATTGGAAGATTGGGTATATCCACGACATCACGTCAGCAGGCTTGGAAAAGGAACAAGGCAATTGAACAAAGTTCAAAAAAAAGAAGAATATGAGAAAAGTACATATACGTTATCGCAAAAGCTTTCTCTAGGTAGAACGGACATTGGATGTGATTAGCATGGGGATATAGTACAATATAAGTATGACTAGTGTACATTGGAGATTTGGTCCTATTTGACAAACAATTCTTTATACAGATACAAATATAGCATCTCAGTACAGTTACGTTGAGCAACCTACAGAGTGAGACTCTATACGTGATTGACAACCCTCAATTGACATCCATGATGTATTATCATTACTTTCTCTTGCTACTAGTTCGCCGTTCAATTTTTCTTTTTGAAAGATACACTACGGAGTAAATTAAACGGAGTAGTCCATCACGTCATCTCCCGAAGCGATGTGAGATATTAGGGCAATTACTTCGAACGTAGCATTGCATTAGTGTCTACGATAGCCACTTTTAGCTTCTAATGGTAGGCAGACTAGAGAATAAGTGTACGACACTAATGTTAGTTAGTCCGGTCCCTTTTCTCCCCCATTTTCGCTTATCTGTCGCGGTGTTACCATGTACGCATGTATGTACATTATTTGCGAGTTCCGCCATGACCTACGTACAATCCTAGGCATTAGTGGATTTTCAGACAGAGGCTTGCTCTTGCCATTGAGTGATCAGTACTATAGCTTTTTCAGAATGCACTCGGCAACCTTTCCTCTATCTCCAACATTGAATCTCATCCGTCAGCCCGAAGCATCTTCGAGCCAATTAATATTGTGGATAAGGTGTACCTGAGCCGATTCCAAAATGAGCGTCTATTAACGTTAGTAGACGGAGTTATTAGCAGATTTCTTGAGTACAACGGAGATGAAGATGACAGGCGGTGGGACAAGTTCCAATGCATAATATGGAAGCACCTAGTCAGCTCTCCGAGTACTGGTGCTGGGTTCCAGAATGCCCTCCAAAGTCAGGTGTCGCTACATCTACGTCTCAGCCGAGGACCATGAACACTGGACCCAAACCCACCACCAAAACAAATACTCGATACCCTGATTCAAAACCTCATCGCCAAGCAGGTCAGCCAAGGCATCCTCACCTTGAGACAGGTCGCATTCAGTAAATCCGACATTCGGATACATGAGGTCGATTCTCAGCCCGCCACATCCATCGGCGACGTGTATAACTCCCTGCTCCAGGAAAGATGACCCTGCGTGGCCCAGAGAGCGGCCTCGACTGGAGCAATGGACATGTCACGACATCAGATTATATGTGGGGCCCAAAGGCCGATTACTACTCCTACCTGCTGTATGTTTGGTTTCATCCGGGCTTGGCATGGATGTGTGCTGACTGTTTGTGACCCAAGGACCCAGAGCCTGGCGGCGGACATGTGGTTTTCCATGTTTCGGCCGGATCCTATGAGTCGGGAGGCTGGTGAACGTTACCAATAGATGGTTCTGGAGAATGGTGGCGGTCGGGATGAATGGGTTCTTGTCGGATTTTTGACGGATGCCGGCGCCGAGGATGTAGTTGAGGAGGGATCTTGGGGTAGGACTAGATTCGAGATGGAATGTGAGGTGACAGATGTGGTTATATCTATATCAATGATCGTACATGCGTCTGTCAGTATTTATTTGGGTATGCTGTGATTCCAGAAGCTATATGCAGCTGAGGCGTCCAATCATTAGGGTTTGTCGGAAGAATGTATGCGTGAAAGCTAAGCCTTTGGTATAAAAATAAAAAAAATAAAACATGAGTAGCAAGTTGTCGATCGCACAGACGTCACTGACTCAGTATGTAGCAATGCTATCTATATTATCTTTAAAGTAATTGATCATTGAGTCTCCGTATCTTCTCTGAGCGTTACTTAATATCGTAGTGGATTTGAGATACTACGACTCGTGCTCACTAGTGGAGCCTTAATGGACAGTAATCGGTATCCGGATCAAAAGATACTGAAGAGAGAACGCGTGTTATCGTTGTCGTGATCAGAATGAGGTGCTTCCAAACCCCGACGACCTTGATTTTGAGGAATGTAGTTGAGAGATCTGGAGTTCTGGGCCTCGGCGGTGGCCGGTTGCAATCAATGATCGTACTGTAAGTAAAGTATGGGGAATACAGTCTGTACAGTATTAATACTCCAGTCCCTGCCAAGAGGACCAATTGGTGGGGTGACATGCGGATCCAGTGACCAAAGCGAAATGAAGATAATTTCTCTTTCTCTCCACCACCAAACCATATTGGCCCGTTCAGACGGTGTCAATTTTAATTTAATTTGCTTGTCCTCTGCTGAGAACTAACTATGTTGCACTCGTCAAAGAGGAGAGGTGAAACCTATCTCCAACTTCATTTCCCATGGATGGGGAGGTAGCGCTCGACCTCTTCTGTTTCTCCTACTCTATCCGGCGGATGAGGCCCTGACTGACTCGAGTTGTTCACCTTGTTCCTAGTCCATTTACCCAGGAACTGCCCGTTCAGGCGGTCCTTTTGTTGGTTCCCTCTCGTTCAGTTCCACTGGGTTGAATCTTCATTGGACGGAAACGGGTTCTTCTGTTCACGGATCCTTTTTCCTCCCTTTCTTTTATTTTTATTCTTTATCTCTTTTTTCCCGGTGTAATTTTGGACTGGTGAGATAGGGTACCACTTGGCGATACGAACGCCCCCATTATCAACTATTCCTATTCCGTATTTTTTGATCCAAACTCAACTTTGAGGTCTCACTTTTTCGACTTGCTGTTTTCCTGCTCATCTGGACGGTTTTCTATTTGATCTCAGAGCCACACCTCATTCGATTTTCCTTTCTATCTTCGAGTTTCCGGCCTCTCGAAGAGTCGCGTCCTGGTGACGCTTCCTCAACATCCCTTCCGCGATATCACTCGACGTCGTCGAACGTGAACCTCACCACCACAATCGCTCATTGATCTAGTCGCTTCACGGGCAATTGTGCCCGTGCGCCTTTGTCCCTTCTTCCCGAAATCCCCGTGAACTCAAATCCCCGCCCATGTCCCTTTCTCGATCACCCTCACCCCACCCAGCGGGCGGGGGGTGGTCCAGTCCAGGCCTCACGACAGGCAGTGGCAGTTCGACACCACACAGTGGCTTTTTGTCGCCGAACCCGTTAGGTCCGAACGGGATCTCGTGGGCAGCCGCCAAAGCGAAGAGCGACGAGGTTCGAGGGTACCCGTCTTTTTCTACGAGGAATAACGGTTTCTTTTCCCGGTCGAAACGTCGCATCTCCGCCACTTTGCCGAGTTTCCGTGTAAGCTCCAGGTCACCGAATGGTTATATTGATAAAGACGACTTTGGACGCGGCCGTCCATTCTCACCAGGGCGAAGTTGGCGTTCCTGTGGGTTCGGTAGAACTATGTTGCGCCGCAGACGACTACGGCTGTTGATTGCCTTAATTCTGGTTTTGGTTGGGTATTTCTACTTTTGGACAGGTAAGTTGGTCATGGCGAGCTTTATGAGGATATTGCACGGACTGACTCGTATCGGTAGCTTTCCTCGAGCGCTATCGACGATCATCGTTTGGCGGCGGAAGCAAGTTTGTAATCATTCTCGAATCCAATCTGGAGGGCGGCGTGATGGAATTGAAGGGAGCCCGTGAGTGGGCGGTGGAGCGCAACAGCATTCGAAATAAGCAAGAATATGCGAAACAGTGGGGATACGAGCTGGAAGTAGTGAACATGTTGGCGAAGAAGCGGTATTCGCATGAATGGCGCGAAAGCTGGGAGAAGGTCGACATTATCCGCGAGACCATGCGCAAGTATCCCCACGCGGAATGGTACGTTCTACTGCAGTTGGGTACCCTAGATGCTGGCTGACTATTGCTCCTAGGTTCTGGTGGGTGGACCTAAATACGTGGATCGTAGAGTCCTCCTATTCCCTGCAAGACCATATTTTCAACCGTCTGGGCGAAATTTCGTACCGGGATATCAATGTCTACAATCCGTTGAATATCAGCCACCCGCCGACGGGGGCGTATCTTGATGACGTTTCACGCTCACCGGTGGGCGACGGAGACCCATCATCAATCCAGATGGTACTGTCGCAAGATTGCAGTGGCTTCAGCTTGGGTTCCTTCTTCATGCGACGATCAGTGTGGTCGGAGCGTCTACTAGACATCTGGTGGGATCCCGTCATGTATGAACAGAAACATATGGAGTGGGAGCACAAGGAACAGGATGCCCTGGAATACTTGTATACCAATGAGCCGTGGATCCGCAGCCACGTTGGATTCCTACCTCAGCGGTATATGAATTCGTATCCGCCTGGCGCCTGCGGGGACGGAGGCGATCCAGATATTCACTTCGTTGAAGGCGCAGGTGACTTTATGGTGAATCTGGCCGGCTGTGGCTATGGCCGCGACTGCTGGTCAGAGTTGTGGGAGTATCGCCGCATCAGCCAGGCGATCAACCGGCCATGGCGGGAGCGCGTAGAAGACAAGGCGACAGAACTCTACGAGAAGTTCTTTGGGCGGCAAGATAATTCGCCGCAATCATAAATGTCACCCCGTTACACCACGTAAATGGCTCGTGCATGATCGGCCGCGGATGATCTTTGGCTCGTGCATGATCGGCCGCGGATGATCTTTGGCTCGCTGTATATGTCGCCAGATGGGTGATTTGATGACCGTATTGTACTTGCTGTGGGACAATTCTGACGATATTCCGGCGTATTTGGACGACATACTTTTGTTACACATGGCTTGCATTTGGATGTACTGTACACTGCCCGAAGAAGGGCTTCATTTATCGGCAAGCGTTTCTTTTCTTACGAGATAATTATGGCTATAGACAGATGAATCTTAATCGATTTGAGCATGTTTTCCTTCATCAATCGGGGCTAATTGAGAATAATCTCCGGAATGCGATGTATATACACCCTCACGTGATACCAAAACCACCTGCGCGAAAGGTCCCTAACCGCTCCCGTAGTACACTCAAGCCCCCAGACCGCCCAGACAACCCACCAATCACCACCCCCCAATTGCACATAACTCCGGAACCCCGACGACATCAGAAAAGGCACATCCAACTCTCGAATCCGAGACCACCAACTCCCCAACGCCCTCCCCGCGTCCAGCACCCCGGCCAAACCTTCCCACCTACGAAGAATCAAAATCCCAAAAAAAAGCCCGCCAAAATGCCCACCCCTGAATCCGCCGCCTTCCTCGCCAAGAAGCCCACCGTGCCCCCAACCTATGAGGGCGTCGACTTCGAAGACAACGTCGCCGTCCACAACGCCCGTGACGCTATTATCCGTGAGCAATGGGTCCGCAGCATGATGTCTCGTCTCGTCGGTGAGGAACTGGGGAAGTGCTATGCGCGCGAGGGCGTGAATCATTTGGAGAAGTGTGGGGCTTTGAGAGGTTGGTTTTCTTTCTCTTTTCTTTCTTGATTGCTTGCTTGCTTTGTCTTGGGATTTGAGGTCGGGTTTGTGGTAAGGGTTGTTGATATGGTTCTGGATGTTTACCCTGGAATTGGAATTGCGAATTGGCCCCATGGACCTGCTGAGGAGGATTGAATGGGATTGTTGAAACCGAAGCCGAAACTGGATATATGCTAATACTGGACCTACAGAGAAGTACTTTGAGCTGTTGAAGGAGCGCAAGATCAAGGGTTACCTGTTCCAGGAGAAGAACTATTTCGAGAAGAGTGCTTAGGTGGATTTTGTGCGCTGGAATGGAATGAATTGAATTGAATTGAATTGAGTATAGGACGGGTTTTATTTTCTTTGTTAGGTTGTTTTTTTAGATCAATTGTATCATTTTTTCCCTTTTCTTCCTTGTCTCTTTCTTTTTTGATTGGATTGGTTAAAATTGGTTGGGTTGAGCTGGGTTTGAGCTGGGTTGAGTTCGGGGGTTATGGTGGTATCTGGGTTGAGGGAGGTAGAAGCTGGAGAGGTTGGGTTATGGGTTTATGTGATCATAGAATGGCTGCTGTGACTCAAGTCTCATATGACTGCTTTGACTGTACTAACTTCGGCTATGTGCTTATATACTATGTACCATGTACACGTCTATACATCATGTTCTCTGCTCATAGAACAGCCCCAGGGTATCAATAATAAGCACTATCAGTCCGTTCAGGAACTGTGCTCGGCGTATCTCTCGCCAGAGCAGATTCCTCCTCGCTATCATCCACATCACTGCCCGGTCTAAACTCGTCCTCCACCGGCGGAGCACGCATGCGTACCAACTCCTCATCGTCCAAAGCCTGGAGTCTATAAGCTCCCGGCGCCGAATGAATATCTCGACCAGACGGCAAGTTCACCACAAGATCCGCCGACGGCGGAATTAGCTGCGTATTGATCTAAACACCCCTGTCAGCAAAATACCCTCACCACTATATTGCAGGCAAAAATAAACCCACCGTATCATTCATCCTCACCCACTTCGTCTCCAACATCTCAATAACCCTCCCCTCCTCCTCCCGCCCAGCATTATCCCCAGGCCCCAACTCCCCCTTCTCCATCCTCCCCGCATCCTTCTCCATTTTCCGCTCCTCCCTCCGTTCCATCCACCCCTGCTTTAACCTCGAAAACCCCCTACTCTTCACTTCGTTTTCCTGCTTCTCCCCCCTAACCCCAAGCGCCGCCTTCGCAGCCCGCAACCACGCAATCCCCTCCCCAATCTTCCCCGCCAGCTCCGCATCAACCCCGAAAAACCGACACGCGCGCGCACGCGCAACCCTCCCCAAAACCCGCACATACTTGATCAAATCCTCGTCGATACCAGCCCGTCCCTGCGCTCCAACAGCCCCCAGCCCGGCAGCTGCCTGCTCCGCATACTCCGCAGCGCGAATACACAATCTGGCGAACAAGTGGGCGCGCACCTTTGGGATCTCCGGTGCGCGCACCATCCATTCTTTGTCATTGGGATTGCGGGCCTGGATACACGCCGAGACATAGGAGTCATCTTTAAGGACGGCGAGGAGGGTTGCCTCCGCCAGGGCGAGGGAAGCTAGAGCTGCTTGCGCGGCGGGGTCTAGGTCGGGGACGATTCCCGGGGAGGAGGACACAGAGCGAGAGACATGAGCGAAGGCCGGGGATGTAGCGAGGAGGGAGTGGATTGCGCTTGCTTGCAGGAGGTGTTTTGTAGCTGTTGTTATGGCCGCGGTGCGGGCTTCTGGGGTCGGGGTTGTTTGGGCGTAGAGGATGCGGGTTACGGTGGTGTGGGCTAATTTGCTGAGCACGTAGGCGTACGTTGTGAGGACGAAGGCGAGCTCGTATTCAAGGCCTAGGCCTTTTGGTCGGGGCTGTTTCAGGGTGAGGGAGGCGGAGGTGAGGGTGGGGCGCCATGAGGGTTCGGGTTCGCTGTGGAGGGCGATTTCGATTTCTTCGGAGGGCGTTTCGGGGAGGCGCGTGCTGGTTAGACTATTTGTTATGGCGGTCAGGTAGGGGAGGTATTCAGTTAGGGTGGTGAGGAGGGTCGAGAGGTGGGCGTCTTGTTGCGGTCCGCGGGGTAGGCGTTTGTGTGTCTTTAGTGCTGTGCGGAGGGCGTGGCGGGCGGTTGAGGCGGATTGGGGGAAAGATGGGTGCGTGGTTGAGGTTAGGTGGGTTTGGAAGGAGAGGTGGGAGGTCGTGGGGAGGGTGAAGGCGTAGACCATTGTGTGGTTTTTGGTGGTTGGTGGTGTTTGTGAAATTGAGAGTTAGAGATGAAGTTAATTAAGTGAGGTTCGGGTGGTTTGGGCGTTGATGTCATGGCGGCCAAGACTTTGGGTTGACTAGGGCAATGCAAGGTTTGCTACAATGGAGCTTGGATGATTGGTGATTCTTTTCTTATTATTGGTTTTGAGTAGCTCGTCTCTCGCTTGTACTCACTCATTGATACTATAGCTATAGATTCATGGCGAATTGAGTGGTATATCCTTCATATGGCCCGCTTATCACTCTGCTGGTAGCCTCAATCTCATACCCTTGTTTGAATTGCATCCAGTGCAGGATATATGTGCCGACACGGCGGACCGCCATATCTGAGGTCTGGACGCGTCCTCGTGCGTCGAGAAGATCGGCCGGATGCATAAACATGTTGGCCATCCGTACGGGCTGGAAGAATGCACAGTCGAGCAAGCCGGTGACCAATTGTTCCCTTGGTCAAGGACAGCCGTGTTGCCTAACAGACCTTCTGTCCTCATCGTCCGTTACCCAGAAAGTAGCATGAGCGTATGTATAGGAGCAAAGGAGACCCCGACATCTCCAATAAGCTGGTCCTTCCACCATGGAGCTTCCGTTGTTCGCAGATTTCAATCCTCAAAAACGAGAAAAACATCCTCTGTAAGCGCGACTTCTTCACACATCCATCCCCTCCCCATCCGACAAATTGCTCGGCGCACTACTAACCCCAGACGAATCACTCTCCGCAAAATATGGCGCCCGCGACCGCACCTGTGATCCCCATTCCTGGATACTTGGCGCACCGCCCTCAATCACAATCGGATGTTCCTCAGCGTTCTTTCCCAGGACAGTGCCCGCATATCTCGACTCCTCTCCCGTCTTACTATGCTTTTTCTTCAACACCGTAAGATAGTCCTCCTTCTCCAGGAAATCCGTATCCACAACGTCACCCTCGCTCGGGAGGAATCCAGCAATGCGTCGAATTTCCCGATTCGCCGGGCCCGTGAACCAGCCCAGAAACCCTTCTAGCCCTCGCATGTCTTCGTCGCCATGCCAGTCTTCTTCCCACTCGCGGAGTTGTGGTCGCAACGCGCCTGCGTCTTGTAGAGCTTGGTAGATATCTTCTAGGGTCGGGACGGGGTTATTTGGGTGGGCGTTCGCGGCGTGCGTGGTTGCGGATGAGGCGAGAATCATCACATAGCGGGCTGTGAGGTCGGCCATGGTGTCTAGGACTGAGGGACGGGTTGCGTGGAAGCCGGCTGCACGGAGAATCTGGATAATGGGTGGGCGTAGCAGAGCGTTGTGTAGATTTGGACCTGACATGGTGATTGATTTGTTGAAAGGGACTTGAAAGTTGTGTCGTGGTGTACTTGGTAAATGCTGGGGGTCTGGATTTCGTTGGAAGACGAGTTTTTGTTGTCAAACAAGAGAGAGACGATTCGCGACGCTGGCTGAATACAAGGGAAGAATTGTGTTTCTAAATTGGTGGAGTTGATGGAATGAAAGTGAAAGAAAGGCGGAACGAAAGAGTTCAACGGCGTCGCGTCCTTTCCTTTCCGCCTTTCGGACCTGTTCCTCTCTTTCTCCGCAACCACAATATCAACCAGACGTCCTCATCATACTCATCCCTCACACCACGTACACGCATACGTTTTTTCCACTTTCCCCGGCTTTAGCTTGGGGTAAAGCACTCCGTGCCATTCGTTGAATCTATAAACCACCCGTCATGTCTGAAGGTCGCCCGTCGCTGAAGCTCACCTTCGGCAAGAAAAAGGCGCCAGAGGAACCACCCAAGAAACCAGCTCCCCCTCCACCATCAGAAACCCCTCAACGCAAGCTCACACTGAAAATCGCACGCAAGCCAACCACAGAAGGAGAACCAGAGAAAGCAAAGAAGAAAAAGCCATCAAAAAAACGACCAGCCGATGAACCCGCCGTCAGCGAGCCTTCTGCATCCCGGCCCGCGCCAGAACAACCAGCAGGACCCAAGCGTTTGAAGTTGAACCCTTCCAAGAAACCCGGTGTGCAGTCGATTCGAATTAAGAATAAGGGTCTGGTTCCTAATCGACCAGTTGGTGTTGGATACGACTCTGAAGCGTCGGATACGGAAATCGACCCATCTATCGAGGAAGGGTTTATCCTACGTATGCTTCCTGGGGAGGAATGTGAATATCTACGACGTGCTATCGCTGAGAGACGATTTGATCGCTCGGAGTTCTCATTTAAACCGCTTACCCGCGAAGGACGACGCGCCGTTTTCAGAATTCGGGACAAGCAATTTGCTGCGGCTTTGGTGGATTTGCCATGTATTATTGAGGGTATGAAGAGTTGGGATCGTCGTGGATGGTATAAGTCGGGGGATATCTGTCAGATGCTGTTGGTGCTGGGCCCGGTTGCGAACGAGAAAGAAGCTATGGAGTACCCGCTCCCTCCTGAGGTCGAACACGGCGATGATAAGACTCTGCAGTATGCTCATGGTCTGACACCGCCCTTGCAGTGGGTGCGCAGGCGGCGGTTCCGTGAGCGAGTTAGTACTCGAACGATTGAACAGGTAGAGAAAGCTGTGGAGGATTTAATAGCACAGGATGAAGCCGCTGTGGGCATCCCTCGTTACGAATTAGTCGATAGCGCGTCGCTGAACCGGGCTGAGGGTCTGGTGCAAAGTGGAGAATACGACGAATACGATGACGAGCAGGACGCAGAAGGTGAGTGGGACATGGGGATGGAAGAGGCGCCTGGTATCTTCGAAGACTTCGAGGACGCTCTTGCTGCGGAAATGGAGGCTGCTCTGGCTGCCGATGATAATGCAGCTCCTCCCGCTCCAGCTGCGACTCCCGTGGACAGTGGGGTTTACCAAGCTGGCACGCCTATGGCAACGAAGCCGTCCACACCTGCCGCGGAGTCGTCGGGCGACGAGAGTGATGAATCTGATGGAGACGAGCGCCGCGCGGCTGAAGATGGCCTAGATGAGGAGCAGCTGGAGCAGCGGCAACAGATGCAACAGCAACGCGAAGAAATTGCGGAATTAGAAGCGCTTATCCGAACGGAGACCGCCAAATGGGAGAAGATGCAAAACCAAATTTTGAAGAACAAGCTTGCCAGACGCATTCAGGAATTGAAGAAGGATCTATCTCTGAAGAAAGTATCTATCGGAGAAGGCGACGAGGACGCTTGATTCTGTTACGTTTGACTCATACGCTTCTGTTGGATTGTTGAAACTTGATACCCCGGCTATATTAGTGTTGCAAAATCGAATGAGTTCACTTTACGACTGTCTCTTTTTCTCTCATATTACCCATCTCATCTGTTATTGTAATTGGGTGGGGGCTAAAATAGGGTGCCCTTTAAATCTCTACTTAAATGACTGCAGATACAATGTCCCGTGACTAGCGCTTAGCCCTAGATAAAAAATGGTGAGTCACTTGTCATCCTACATAAATAGACCAACTTTCACTTTCTATATGTTTCACTTGCAACCGTAACAATGGCTGAGAACATGGCAGCATCTAATCAAGAACAAGACATCAATCCTTGGTCCGTCGAAGGCGCCCGGGATGAGAACGGCGATGTCGCCTCGATTGACTACGAAGCTATCTCCCAGTATGTTTGCCGCCAGCGCATCGTTTGCAGTATACTAACCGCCGCAGAAAATGGAACACATCCATTATAGACCAGAAACTCCTCGAGCGCTTCGAACAGGTGACTGGGCACAAGCCGCACCGTTGGCTCCGACGCGGCCTGTTCTTCAGCCACCGTGACTTCGACCGAATCCTGAACCTTTACGAACGCGGCGAGCCCTTCTTCCTCTACACCGGTCGTGGTCCAAGCACCGGCAGTCTACACCTGGGACATACGATTCCTCTGCAATTCACAAAGTGGCTTCAAGACGTCTTCGACGTACCCCTAGTATTCATGCTCACGGACGACGAGAAGGCCCTGTTCAAAGACAATCTCACATTCGAAGAAACAATGGAATACGCCAAAGAGAATGCCCGAGACATCATTGCTATCGGGTTTGACAAGAAGAAGACCTTTATCTACAGCGATCTCAAGTATCTCAGCAACCACTTTCTGATGAACGCGTGGGAGTTCTCGAAACTCGTGACTTTCAACCAAGTCCGTGGCGCATTCGGCTTCAACGAAAGGTATTATTGCAAGCTAGACTTTACCTCTCTATTTTTGGTTTGGACTAAGCTAATAGCGAAATAAAACAGCACCAACATCGGCCGTATCTTCTTCCCCTCGGTTCAATGCGTAGCCGCCTTCGCGACGTCCTACCCAGAAATTTGGACGGATGATCCACAACCAACCCGCACCCAGTCCATCGCCAACATCCCCTGCTTGATTCCCATGGGCATCGACCAGGACCCCTACTTCCGCTTACTACGGGATAACGCGCATAAGATGCGCTTTCCGTCGCCGAAGCCGGCGCTCATCCATTCCAAATTCCTCACTGCGCTGCAGGGTCCCGGGGGAAAGATGTCCTCGTCGAACCCTAACTCCGCTATCTTTATGTCTGATACTCCGAAGCAGATCAAGACGAAGATTAACAAATATGCGTTTAGCGGTGGGCAGGTCAGCGTCGAGGATCATCGTCGTCTGGGGGGGAATCCGGATGTGGATGTTTCGTATATCTATCTGACGTATTTTGAGGAGGACGATGTGAAGCTCGAGGAGGTCTATAAGAGCTACAAGAGTGGTGCTCTTTTGACGGGTGAGTTGAAGAAGATGGCCATTGAGGCTTTGCAGGAGTATGTGCGTCTGTTTCAGGAGAGGAGGGGATTGGTTAGTGACGAGGTTCTGGAGGAGTATATGCAGCCGAGGAAGTTGGTTTGGGAGGGGAATCAGAATCCTGTTAAAGAGAGTTTCTGACTGTATGGCTGGGAATTGAATTCTCCCAAAGGGATTGAAAGCCAACTACTATCTAGAACGTCTACAGACACCGTCCGGCCGCAGTCCACAAACACCAATAGCTCCGGTATACACAGACAGAGTTTATCAAATCTACATTACACTACCGTCCAAAAAGTCCCTCCAAGAGCAATACCCCAACATAGACATAATTAATCACCTAACAACCGCACTCCCCGTCCCCTCCCCAACAGCACTCCCAACATCAACCTCCTCCTCCCTCTCCAATTTCCTCCTCCAAGCCTTATCCCTCTCAGAACCACCCTCAACCCCCTCCGGCTCTGCAGGCGACCGTCCCACCCTCTCCCCAAGCATCCGATCATGCTCCTCCCTCTTCCTCCCCAACTCCCTCAATTCCCCACCATCCCCAGCAGAAGCAGAAGCAGGACATCCCGGCCCCAACGCACTCCCCACAGGCCCGGCATGAGCCCCCGCCTGTTCACGAGCACGGGTACTCTTCCCCTGTACCCTTGCCGCGATATCCCCCTCAGCTGGTTGCTGCTCTACCCCGTATTCCGTGTCCACGTTGGCCGCGGAGTGGAGGTCGTGTGGTTGCTGTTTGCGTTGGGTATGCTCCGAGGGAGCGTCGCTGTTGGAAGGTCTGGATTGCGGACCGCGGGTTATGGTTGGTACGTTGTCACCGTGGTGGCGGGTGCGTTGTTCTTCTTGTTGGTCTTGTTCTAGGGGGGTTTGTGATATGGGGTTTTTGGGTTGAGTGTAGGTGGTGGCTTTTGGGGGTTGGGGTTGGGTGGACATTTTTGGGGAGGTTTTTCTTTGATAGCTAGAGTAAAGGTATGTGTGTATATTTGAGGTTTACTTGTTAGTGTTGAATGGATACTGGGGGAAATTGAATGAAGGTTGAAGTGGTTATATTGATGCTTGATGTGGATGTGACGTCATGGGTAGATAGCTGATTTGGATGAATTAGGGCTTGGTTTTGTTGTATCAGATGGTCAGATTCACAGCAAGGTGGATCTGTCTCGGGAAAGCTTAACTGAATTAAGAGTTTTAGGCCCTATAATTACTTCTGTTAATTAATAGTTTTAGGTGTTTGAATATGAAGTTCGTATCTCATATATTCTCGGAAAGAAAAGTGCTACTGCAACTAAACTAACTACTCCAAAGTAAACATAAAAAAGTTTTACGAGATGTAACAAAGAAAGATGGAAACCTGAGCTTGTATAAATGCCTTCCGTCGCATCTGTTGCTATAAATATTTCTTAGATTAATCCTATGGCAGACAGGCAGGCAATTGGAATATTAATTAGCAGTAACGGCTGGCGACAGGACAAGCTGATGTTTGTCGATAATGATATCCCACAATGCAGACACCATCCTCTGTAATAAGTCTAATACCGTGGAAGAAGCTTTCATTGACAGCCGAGCTAGATTTCAAGGTTCTTGGGACAGTAGCAAGATCTGGGAGGTTGAAAAAGGCAACAATCGATACATTGACCTGCTCTTTATTCATCACCACATCATGGGAGGCTCGCTCCTGTGCTTTATTAGGTAGCTTAGAGCACGTAGGAGGTATCAGGACTTAACCACCGTCGGGGTTCAGTCTTTCGACTATCCAAGGGCGTATCGAGCAATATTTCTCATTCTTGTTTCCTGCTGGGGAGGACTGCAAGGTCGGAGAAGACGAATTCTGGAACCTACAGTATTTCTCAAGATTGACGGGTGACCATCCTGAGAGGATTGGATCAATAACCACACGATGTTTGAGCTGAAAGGCTCCTAAAGGTGCTGCGTTGAATAAGGCCATTTGGTGGAAGAAAGCCAAACAGCTGCAGTGGAATGAGGGGCAAGGGAGCCTTCTTATAGCCCTAGTCCGTAAGCTGCAAACCTTCTGCTGCAGTGAGTTTACACTAATCTAACTGGTAAATAGAATATGTCTCTGTGAAGGTTGATCGCCTTCATACTAGGACGCCTTGAGTCGAGTTTAGGTTCTCCTCAGAGATGGATTCGCCGGGTATAACTTTATATATACATGAGTAAAGAAAAATAATTAAATAAACAGGATGGTGGAAGACAGACAGACATGCATCGCAATAGCACTATTGATTTATGCCACTTCATTTAGGATACTATTCAGGTTATCCAATGTCAAGATCCGCACCTGAATATTGCCTTTCATCACAAGGTCTGCCAGGCGGGTGCTGTGAGCTCGTAGGTCCGCCGCCAACTGCTCTTTGGAAGGTTCCTGCGTCGTCTCAGGGACCCCATACCGCAGGATCCGGATCTTCTTGTCTAGAAAATTATCAGTAAGTATCAGACTTAATCATGGCCGCGGGGTCTGGTCTTACCACTGTGTAAACTTAGTTCCCACTCCCATCGATGGATATCGTCAGCATTGGTGAAGCGATTCCAGTCCCCCGGGGCTGCCAGAATAATGACTTTTGGTACACACAGGAAGATGTCGGAAATCCGTCGCACTACTTGATCGGGGGCCGTGTTCCGTCTCATTTCCCACTGATCCAGCCAGACTCGACGACTGTTTTCCTTTATCGTCTCTGCAACCCGGCGCGCCATAATGCGGCCACGCTCGTGCACTCCATCCGGTGAGGTCCATCGGTAGAAGATGATACAGTCATATGCGTGAGAAATAAGTGGATGGGACTTGATAGTCGTTATGCTGGTGCTCCAGGGGCTGCGGAGAGAACACAGCTCTTCTCGTTCAATCATTGTGTATACTGTGTCGTTGTCAAAGATGTTGAGAGGCACTTTTCAACAGCGGAATGAGCCGGTTTTTAATTGCACCTGAGCCTGTGTGTCTCCCTTTCTACAGATCTACATGAAAATTACCAACACTAGGCCAATGGGGACGGAGGGAACTCTATTCCCGCTAAAATCGCCTGGATTAAACTATTTTAATCCGTGTACACGGCAGTAGGATGCCTAACAGAGGCATCCTGAAGGGTATCGTGTGCGTAGGAGAGAAGACACGATAAGGACTACAGTGCATGATGGCCACTAAGAAAGGAATCTTCTCGCGTTCTAATCGATCTCGGCTAAGTCCAATTTCACGCTCAGCCGCGCCACATCCACAGCCTGCATGCCTGACCCACGGATGCATTTTCAGCTCTCCTCGCGATCTTTAAGAGAACCGCTCCACAGGAATCGGTACGATCTCTCCGCAGTAGATCCACTGCCGATCTGTTGACTCGTCAGAGTCATCAGTGGGCCCCACTTCAGCTTCATGTTAGATCTGAGATGGAAGGCTTTCTAGCACGCAAGTTCCCTAGCGCGAAGCTAGTAAGGTTAAATTATTCAAGGATACGGAAATAATCTGCATCACACTGACTCATGAAGGACAGAAAATTTTCAGAGATTTTGACTCCTGAAAACCCATGTTAGGCAGAAGGTGGCTGCCTGTCTCCTTTCCTTTCAACTAACGGGGTTTTCTAATGCACACCGACTTTTGATATTCACGCGTTGTTCAGGTATCAGAATAGAATTCTTGAGTAGAACCGACTCAGCTGAAAGAAAGAGCTCGCTTACTAGTACTTCAATTTCTGTAAGTTTTGCCCCCCAGCGTGATTGCCGGATTCGTTTTCAATGTGGAGACAATCATAACCCATCGACAGGTGAACTCAGCTATGATTAGCCCGCAAAAGTCTGGAGTATTCCCCGACCAATCCATTTTCACGATTCCATACCCCAGCTTCAAATACTATGATGGCTGTGTCTTCCTCGAATTCAGTTAAAAATGGAACATTGTTAGTGCTGGCTGCTTGTTCCTACAACCTAGGTACCAGTATTTCCTATAAGTAGTGTCTCTATCGTATGCTCTATAGAATGAGCAACGTTACTTATACTCATCCTGGTAGAGAGCGATACAGTTACGTGGCCCAAATACCATTTGCCAAATCCCTCAACTGATTCTGTATGCTTCTATTGGCGTCGATCTTTGATATAGCGAGGATTTCACGCCAAAATCGAATAAGGTAGGTCACAGGTGTGATCGATGGTGTAGTGTTTATATACTTAATATGAGATAGAGTCTTATAGTAATAATTATTTTTTGGCAAGTAGTACATCAATATTATGGGAAGGAGTTATACCTAAGATATACAAGGATTTGGGATAGACTGCAGTATGATAGAGTTAGTCCTAGAAATCTAGAAGACAGCTAATGTATATATAGACACTTTATAAATAGACCATGGTCCACTATGTCTGGAATCCATGCTAGAGTGGAAGATCCTCGTTTAGTGCCCTGTCAGATCTCAGATCTTAGGGACTTGGCGTGAAGACCAAAAGTGTAAATATCATATAATCCCAAGAAAGAGGAGAGAAGGTCCTATTTACTTTACAACAACACCAACCCCAACTAGACTAACCCAATACCCCTAAACCCCATTCCCCTCAAAAAACTCCTCAAGAATCCGATTCACCTCCTCCCTCGCTTCCAACTGAATCCAATGCCCATCCGTTGAAACTCTCCTCACCTCAAGATCGCCAGCACAAACAGCCCTCATCCCCTCCTCCAGACCAGGCATCTCCAACCTTGATTTACTCGGACAAATCAAGAGAACAGGCATAGATAGCGAAGGGGCAATATGGGCCTCTTCCTCATCCTCTAGGTTGATATTCGAGACTAGAGCCCGGTACCAATTCAGTGCTGAATCGTGGTTACCGACTAGGAGTCTTTGGTGGGTTTTGAATTCCTGGGTTTTGTTAAGTTTGTTTCTTGGGACATTAGATCCTTGTGGGGAGGGGGTACTTACTTCTTCGGTGATGTAGGGAGCTAATGGGGCTCTGTGGTCGGATAGAAGCCATTGCTCTATTGCTCCTGTTGGGCAGAGGTGCGAGATCCATAGTGAGGGTGAATGGGGATAGAAGAGGGTGAAGAATGAATCAGCCTATATTACCATTTGTTAGCCCATATTATCCCATTCTCATAAGTTAGCCCCGATTCAATCCCAGCCCTAATCCTAGGTTAAACCAGAGCCAGGACCAGAGCCAAACTCAACCAACCCCTAAAAGTAAAGAAAAGAAAGAAGACTCACAAACCGATCAAGGAATCCTCCACTCCCCTCCCCAGCAAAAAACCCCACATACCCAAACCTCTCAAACCCCAATATATCTCTCGTAACTCTATTAACCATATCCAAATCAAATCTCTCCCCAGGCCTCATATACGGCACATCCAAAAACACACACGACAGCAACCTCTCCGGAAAGTAATCCGCCAATCGAGACAAAAGCGTGCACCCCGTATCATGCCCCACGGCGTGGACTTTATCAATCCCCTCAGCGTTCAGGATGGAGATTATCTCCGCGGCCATGGATTTGGTTTTGTATGCGGCGAGGTTAGTCGGTTTGCTTGTGCCGCCGTAGCCGAGGAGGTCAGGGGCGATGACCCCGTATCCGAGAGATGAGAGGTAGGGGATCTGGTGGCGCCAGTCGTAGGATGTTGAGGGGAAGCCATGCAGGAGGAGAATTGTTGGTTTGGGGTTGTTTCCGTCTTCTTGGGGGGATGGGGGGTGATGAGTGTAGGTGTATGTGTGTTGGGTTTTTGGGGGAGTGTGGTTTTTGGTAAGCATTTTTTCTTTCTTCTCTTTTCCTTGACTTTCTTGTTTCTTGGGAATTTGTGAGATTTACTTCTGGTGGTGTGTCGGTTGTTGTTTGGAGTTATGGATGATTCTCTTTCTTGGGGTTGTCAGATCTATATAAATAAGGTTGTGCATGTCAGCGGAGAGTTTCGGAGACTTGGCGATGCGCTTATGGTAGGGTGCGTTGTGATTGGGCTTGAGGATCCTTGAATTCTGGAGTATGTTTGTACTATGACTTTGCTGTAAAGTATATCTGGTTAATTAATGCTTTGAGTCAACTAGAGGCAGCTAAATCACATATGGTTGAAGGAATAAACCACTGGGTCCGGAATGCGTGCTAGGTACGTTTCATGCCCTGTCGTATCTTAGAAACATGCCATGAAGGCCAAAAAGCGTAATATCTAGGCTATTCTGAGTCTCCTATCTGTTTCAGGGATAAATGATGAAACTTGCAGCAAAAGTGAGGTTTCTCTGGAGATGAAATTAGGGCTAGTGGGATACAATCAGTGAAGCATCTCTCTATTATGCTTATTTAGGACTTCAAACCAACAGTTGCGGGGATAGCTCAGTTGGGAGAGCGTTAGACTGAAGTTTACTTCATCAGATAGCCCATTTGGGTATCTAAAGGTCGCTGGTTCGATCCCGGCTCACCGCAATTCTTTTTTCTACCTCCTCCGTGGAGGTAGTAGGTCTTTTTAGCTTCTGCTATAATCGTTTTTTGCGCATGTTGTATACCTGATTGTTACTACAATATAGCTTGTTGTGTACATCTACAGTCCGTACTTTGTATCATGGTGATAGGCGTCTTGGGGATTAAATACTCCTCCAAGATAGTGTCAGTCGATTGATAGTATGCCCTGTGGTATGATCTCTAACTACACTTCTCAGGACGTTGAAGTCTCCGACATCTAGCAAAATTGTATAAAATAATAAAAAATCACATCAAATCCATCAAATAAATAGGCTCTAGGTGATCATATCAATCATGTCTACCACATCGCTGGTGGTATCCTTATAGACGTACAACACGACATCGTCTGCTATAAGATGTCGCGCGTGACCGTATGATTATTGGTCTACTGTTGAATGTTCAGTTTCTCAGCGGACTGAGAGATCTCCGACACTCCGTCGGCAGAAGCAGCCTCCTTCTCCTTCTGCTCCTTCTTCTTCTCCTTCTTGGCCAATTTCTCAGCCTTCTTAGCGGCCTTCTTTTTGGCTTCTTCCTCCTTGACCTTCTTGGCCTCCTCGTCACCGAACATGTCACGCCACTCGTTGGCCTTCTCGGGCTTAATGTTGCTGAATAAGTACTTGGCCTTGCCAATCTCGTGGTTGGGCTTGACGGTGTCTGCGTTCCAACGATCGGGGATCAGGATAGCCTCGGTACGGAGGATCTCGTTGATGCTGGCGGCGGTTTCGGGCATGTAGGGGGCGAGGAGGGCGGACATGAGGTGGATGAGGTTGAGGGCAAGGCCGATCACAGCGGCGCACTTGGCCGGTTCATTCTCGGCGAGCTTGTTATCAAGGCTGTTGGACTGGAGGAACAGGTTACCCTTCTGGGAGATGGTGAGGACGGTGTCAATGGCGGCACGGATCTTGACGGCATCGAGTTGCTGGATGTACTGGGTGAGAAGTTCGTTGACTTCCTCCTTCCAGGCGTCGAAGGCAGGCTCAGTGTAGGTGGTGTAGTCGGGAACGATGTTGTCGTAGTTCTTGGAGTTAACGAACTTCACAACACGGCTGACAAAGTTACCCAGGTTCTTGAGGAGAATGTTGTTGTTCGAGCTGATGAAAAGGTCCCAGTTGAACTCGCTGTCACCAGTCTCGGGACGGTGAGAGAGCAGGTAGTAACGCCATACGTCGGCGGGGATGCCAGTCTTCTTGGCCGAGTCTCCGAACACACCGATGCCACGAGACTTGGAGAACTTGCCACCCTCATAAGTCAGGTATTCGGTGGTAGAGAGGTGGTGGACCTTGAGCCACTTCTCCCGAGTACCGATTTCAGTACCGGGGAACATGACGGAGTGGTAGGCAACGTTATCCTTTCCAATGAATTGGTAAAGCTCAACATCCTCGGGGTTGCGCCACCACTTCTCCCACTGGTCGGTGTAGTTTGCGGTAATAGAAACATAACCAATGCAAGCATCGAACCAAGAGTAGATAACCTTCTCCTCGTAGCCGGGCAGAGGCACCTGAGTACCCCACTTAATATCTCTCGTAATGCTGCGCTCTTGCAATCCCTTCGTCAACCAGGATGAGGTGATGTCCTTTCCGTTCTGTGACCATCCTCCCTTCGCCGAAGACTCGTCGAAGAATGCCTGGATCTCGGGTTGTAACTTGTCCAACTTCAGGAAGATATGTTTCGTATCCCTCTTCACGGGGGTGGCACCGTCGAGCTTGCAGCGAGGCTTGATAAGATCCAATGGGTCCAGAAGCTGACCGCACAGGTCGCACTGATCACCATAGGCATCGATATACTTGCAGTGTGGGCATTCACCCTGGATAAAGCGGTCTGCCAAGAAGGACTTGTGCTCCTCACAGTATAATTGTGTTGTTACGTGCTCGGACAAGAAGCCATTATCGTGAAGCTTAAGGAAGATATCCTGGGTGATCTTAGTCTGAAGCTCGGTGGTTGTGCGGCCGAAGATATCAAAGCTGATGTTGAACCATTTATAAACTTCAGCATGGAGGGCATAATATTTGTCGCAAAGTTCCTTGGTGGTCATGTTCTCTTGGATGGCTCTCGCTTCGGACGTCGTGCCGTACTCATCGGTACCTGAGGGACCGGGACAGTTAGCATGACAGTGGCAGATGAAAGGTTTGATAGTGTTCGCGCGATAGTATCGAAGACTTACCGCAGATATAGAGGGTGTTGGCACCACGGCCACGACCATATCTGGCAAAGACATCAGCCGACAGAGTCGAACCTATCAAGTTGCCCAGATGAGGGACATTGTTCACGTATGGCAGAGCGCTAGTGACGAGGAAATTGCGCTTCCCGGATTCGGGGAGAATGGGTTTATTTTGTTCCGTCATGTTTCCAGCCGATCAAAGGACGTAATGCTCTCAATGGTGAGTGGGCTATGGTGTCCTCAAGGTAGTCAGGGGAAGACTGGGGTTGGCAGAAATTCGGGTTAGTGGGAGGAGAAAGCCAAAGTAGTGTGCGGGAAAGAAAGATAAGCACATTCAAACATCCAAAGTTCTTTTGCCCCGCAAAGGGAGATGACTCATGGAATTTATCGAAGGAAACCCCTCCATTGACTATGGCTGACTCAGCATGTTTGCTAACTATACGCCCTACAAATGATCAGTCTATCCCATACTCGGGGTACAATGTCTTCCACTTAGGTATTTTGAATCGTATTAACTTAATAATAGAGTAACACTGTGTTATGTAATTTACATTCATCTCTAGTGTAAATCCTCATCACTTCGTGTTCTGCGGCCGTTCAATGCCGTCTCGGCACGGGAGATATCAATAGAGACTGCACTCCTCCAAAGGGCCAGCAATGATACGAGCATCCTAGAGGCCCACACGGGGGCACACGGCTGCATGGTTCATGCTAAGCGTGCTATGAAGGTACCCGGTAGATCAATTGACTCAGAACCAGCCTTACTAGGCTGTCGAATACTAGTCTATACCCAATCCGGAATGATCCAGGTCCGAGATTGGGGGTCTGGGTCGTTTACGAGTCTTAAGACTGAAGGAAAAGGAAGTCGAGTGAATCGACCAGTGGCTCTGTTCCCGTTATTAGACGTAGTAAAATTACCTATCATTGGTAAAAGGGCAGGGATACGAGGTACGGCACTACTGAATGTTGATATATGTATATGAATTGCGGTAAAAAACGAGTCATGACAGTGGGATGAGGAAGAATATAGCAAAAAGATGTTGACGAGAGTGGGATTTGAACCCACGCCCCTTTCGAGACTGGAACCTTACTCCAGCGCCTTGGACCGCTCGGCCATCTCGCCTTTAGTTGTTTAAACGATGATATATATAGCATTATAATCCAAATTGGATTTGGAAGAGTCTTTCGCCCGCACTTAGCGTCAGCTTCAATTTCTACAGCAGGGCGTCCTGTATAAACAAAAACATAACAACCTAAACCCAGACCCTTCTTACCCAAGAAACCAATTATTCTTCTGCACCATCCCACCCACTCAAATCACACCTGAAAGTTACCACCATGCATCCCTAAAGCGTGCTGATTAAGAATGGCCAAGGTTTACTTGAAGCACTTATAAGATGAGCAGTCCTTAAAACATCATGAAATCACCACGGCGTATCCTTTTCTGTCCTACACTCTGGAATAGAAACCTCCAGTGGAACAATGCATATGTCAGACTCTGTGCAAGACGATTGAATAATTCCAAACCAAAATCATTCCGCAGGACTACCCTTGTGCATTGAATGTGCGTCCAGCACATATATATATCCCTTCTCTAGTCTAGCTATGTCTATGTTTTGTTGAATAATAAAAAATAGCAAACCCACCACCACCAAGTTAGGGACGCCCATCCACCACAAAATACACGGAGACTCTATACATCACATCAATCAATTACTCCATATAAAGCTATAGACCTGAAAACAGAATCCAAGGTGACACCGAGGAGACTTTGAGCTAGAACAATCGCCCGGCTCTGAATAGAAACATGGCATGACCCCCGACGCTACCTCTAACATGTTCCTCACCAGACACATATGAAATCCTATTAGACTAGGCATTTGTTGGCCCTTTGATCTACCACTACTGACACACTTAGTCTTCTAATGAACACACATGTATACCCAACCCGAGTCGGTCTTTTATCGCTATATCTCCATTGTCTATCATTGATGACGCAAAATACATGATCCTCCCAGTAAAAAACAGTACTATAAACCACCTGCATCATGAGATACTCCAGCGGGCATGGATTCAAGATATCAGGAGCAACCTCAAGCCAGGCTGGCTTCCACCGGCATAAGATAGTAACACTGCAAAACTCCCAGTATTCTGGGTACCAACCTGCAACTTCCCAATCAATAAGCGTGATTTTAATAGCAGGACACCCGTCCTCATACGATCCTGTCCGCTCAACCATAATATTCTTTGGTTGGAGATCACCACGAGTGAAAAGAGTGCGATGGCCATGTAGTGTTGTATCAACCATCCTTTGTAACAACTGAACATACTGGGGGTTCTCGCTTTGACTAAGCCTGCGTAAGAGCCCTTTATTCATCTCTTCCTAAATGGGCCCGAAATTGCTGGATCAAGACTCTCATTCCAGAACACGGCATTATTGTAAGGTCGATGATCCAAGCCACCGAGATATTCTGGTGGTGGAATACGGCGCAGGTCGATAATCGCAGTTCTAATTAACTGACAAATGTTGGCTTTCTCGCTGGGCGTGAGGGACGGAGAAGTGTTTGTAAGTTATCACGGGGATGTATTCCATAATAATGAAAGTAATCTTGATTTCGGGCTCCTTGATCGTTGCATATACTCTTGGTACAGGGACTTTACTGTTTGCGGCGAGGAGCTTTATGATTTCTGCCTCAGCGGGTGAGATTCCCAAACTTGACTGCAAGGCGGTTCTTCACCCGAACCACCTTGTAGGAACTATCTGCAACGTTGAGAAAATCAGTAGCTTCTCTGATTTGTATAAGAGTTAGTAAATCGATAGCCTTCGGATCAGTCCCGTTGAGCATTTTGGCGGTTATTTGAAACCTAATCGATCAGACAAACGATGAGAGGTGGCGAATGCATATTGTTGTCGGTAACAACTCGCAAGTAATGATGCAAAGTAGTCACTGTCGGTGCTCTAATGGAAAATAGATCATGTTTTTAAACCTATTTTAAATCAAAGGGCGAGATGGCCGAGCGGTCCAAGGCGCTGGAGTAAGGTTCCAGTCTCGAAAGGGGCGTGGGTTCAAATCCCACTCTCGTCAGCATCCTTTTTTGCCTTTTCCCTCTCTAGCCTTCACGCAGGACAGCCGAGATATGCACCGAGAGAAGGGATATTCTTTTTGACAGTCTTGTCATAACAAACAAATCTTTATTTGGTATGGCCTCGCGGCCGATCGACTATGTACAATGTGAAAGCCCAAGCCCAACCGCCGCACAACACCAAGGATATTTGAAACTGCAACGACTTTCCCATAACTACAAAGGCTATCTGGCAGTGAACAGCCCACTCCTCTATTCTCTACTATAATCCATTTTCAACCTTTTACATTCCCTTGGAGACCGAATATAGCCTTACGAGAACGCCGCCTATCTATCACCTGCATCACCTAACGACTTTATCACTAGAATGCTGCTTTAATTAATATCTCTCTAGTCAGGCTCGTATGAATACCTAATTTATAATGTCGTGGGTTGACTATAAGCTCTTGGCATTCCGGAAAACTGCAGCCTTTCCGATAGGGAGGGAGGGTATGATTAACTAAAGTAAAGGATGGGATGACTACAAAGTACCATTTCCCGCATTTATGTGTAGACTTTTCCCAACCAACCTATTGCACGCTTCAGTACAGATAGCCCGTGCGTAGTCATTGGGTCTTCCGGTATAAGTACACTGCTGTCCCTGTTCTGCATGTCAAGAAGTCAATGTGCCTTAGGGTTTGCACGGAAGCTTACGGAGCTAATAGTTTTTCAGGACTGAAACCTATATGCATGGGATTATTTGATCGGTCAGTCTAATTAACGATGCGCTTGGTCATGTAGGTACAAATATTCGATGTCTGTGACCATGTTCCTGCGAATATTAAGGCTTCTCGTCTTCTGATAAACATTCCCCTAAGTATTTATGACATCTCCTCACGCCGCAGCCTTGCCAATGTGGAAAATTGACGGCTTGGCCAACCACCTGCCCTAACTATAATGCGATATGCATAGCTTGGGCTAGTTTAGCGAATTAATCGTAGCCACGAAAAATGCTATGAGGCTTCGTTAGTTTGCCTCTATTACCATACCTGAATATAAAGGGATGGCATTTAGCTGAAAAATTAAACGCAAAACACCTCAGGTCGGGGAGGCTGGCGTGATTATCCAAATTGCACAGCCGCCTCTATCACACCAACAGTAGCACAAGGCTGCCAAGTCCGCGAGGTTTATGCCTGCTTTAAAAAGCCTTGTCTCCTTTACCCCCGCTCCTCTATTAAAGCCCGTTGCTTGCATCCCCGCACCTAGACGCTTCAAGAAGTGTAGTTTGATAAACCTCGACAGCACAATCTACCTAAGGCAAACGAAACTCGCCCCAAAATGCGTCAAAGTGCTTTCCTACGCCAGTTCTTCCTCCCTCCCACGTCCGTCAAAATCGGCCGTTTCCTTTGTAACATCGATTGCCCACACCAAGATTACCACGACTCAGCTCTGCAGTCCGAACCCCGGTCATAGAGAAAGTGCAAACCCGGTATTCTGGCGGTGAGGCTCTGAGAAACACCAACACATTCGCCTCCGACCTCACTGCCCTGCTCTCAACATGGATATCAACACGCACGGCAGCTGCGATTCAGACATCTACAAGCCAAGTGAAGACATACTATCTGGATAACAGTGAGCAGTGGTTTAGGGACGCAATTCAACAAAAAGAAGTCCGAAAATGGATGGAGCGGGTTATCAACGAGGGCGAGCCCATTTATCTCGTCGTTGGTTATCACACAGTTCTGGATGCACGGATCGGGATGCAGAGGTCGGCGGGGAAGAGATCGGTGGCCAGCTGACGGCTCCTATATCTGCAGGTCTATCTGCGTCGGATGTAGTCGTGCCGCTGGGAGGATTAGTCGATCCTTCGGTTGGTGGGTCTAGAGATCATAGTGAGAGACTGGAGATGCAGTTTGAGGCTCCCGGGGAACAGGTTGTTGCAGTGCAGTATCGCAAGGCCAAGTTTGAGTTTCTTTCGTCGAGGAATGTGGATACGGCGGCTCTTAATAAAGTAGCTAGGTGGAAGCGGTATGATCGTCCTCGATATTTACACAGTGAGGCGGATGATATGGTGGAGGTTGAGTTGGAGGATCTGTTGGATTCGGATGGGGAATTTGAGGAGCATAGTATTGGCCCAGAGACTATTTTTTGCAGCCTAAATGAGGACCTGTAATTTATATAGAGATTTCATAGAAGGACTGACATGATCTAGAAGTACTCAGATTCTCCTCACCCTCATGATCTATAGTGGGTGTAGAGAGATTGATATTTTTGCATCGATACAAGTAAACGGCATACTTAACCTCGCCTAGACGCAGGGGCGCTTCAAATTGGTGACGTGGCTGAGGGCGAGGCTGAGATTACCTATACTTTCTAGTCAAGGGTGCCTAAGATCACCGGAATACAAACAACAATTGCAATTGTCTTTTCCTTTCACCCTCGTCTCCCTCTCGATCCTTTTGTTTTGCATATTGATGCCGACCAAGTTGACATGCATACCGAAGTGATTACCGCCCAAGCCGACACGGATCTAGCCCAGTTAGCTAACCAAGGGCTTTTACTTGAAGAGCAGTATCATCGCACAGGAGATGCATGAACTCTTCGTGCGGCTATTGGCGTATTTCAAAAGCTACTTACTATCACACCTCAGGACGACTCTCGGTTGCCACAGTATTTAGAGCCTTGATTGCGCAATGCCAGATATTTACGCGATTTAATCCCTGCTCAAGGTGATCTTGCGGAGACGTATTTTATCTGCCGCACGGTATTAGAACTCATTGGGGAAGTCAACCCCATTCTATCACAAGTGAGTGAAGTGGAAGCTAGTGAATCGCAAGCCAGTGAAAAGGGAGAACGTAAAGCAAATCACATCTCTCCTCGGACCGAATAGTGAATCACTCTGGCTATCATTGCCGGAGCCTTTCATGAAGAATACAGACAAAGGAAAGAAATTGAAGATCTCGACCGGGCAACCGCTATATATTGGCGGATCTTGGATGAGATTCCTAAGAACATACCGATATTTGCGTACTTCTTGGATTAACCTCGCTAGAGCGCTAAAGGAAAGGTATTCCCATGACAACCAAACAAAATATGTAGATCTCGCAATTGACGTTTCTCACCAGGCCGTCCAAGCGACAAATGAAGATGATTCAGAATCAATCCCTCGACTTGAACGTCTGGGACACCGCCTCCATGAACGATATGAGCGCACGGAAGATATTGAAACTCTACAGGAGATACAGCAGTTAGGCTTCCACGCAACGCAATTCGTGCCGAAAGTCGATACCAACATGGTAATGTCATTGTACAACTCCGGAACAGCGTTTCTTTTATATTGAGCGCGGACGGAGGACAAGGACGCACTGGAAAAGGCCCGTTTTGTAACAAGACAATCAGTCAAGTGCACGCCGGAGGGTGACGATGCGTAAATAGGCTCTGTAGCCTGGGGCCCTGCGCGTAGGCTCTGTTCAGGCGCACAAACCGAATAGAAGGTCTTGACATTGGGATAGATGCATTGCGCAGGGCAGCGCAACTAGCGCCGAGTAATCATCCCAGTCAGTCAAACAATCGTTCCCTGCTACTCGGTGCCCTTTTTATGCGCTTTCAGCTTCGAGGAGATCTCCAAGGCATTGATGCAGTTATATCGATGAGTCATGAGGCTACGACTGCTGGGCCTGGAGAGAATACTCGTAGTGCTTGGGCTTTATAGGCAGTCGATTGGATTTCAAATGCCATATGCACTGGGTAAAGTATGTTCATTTTGACGTCTGAGTACGGGACTATACAAGAGTTCAGCTAATCATATATCAAAGCCTTTCGTTTCAAAGGCACAGGGTTTGCCTATTCTTGGCTTGAAGAAAGCATCCTCTAGAAGTGATGAGGGAAACTTCAGTTATTTTTCGTTAATATAATTAAATAAGAGATTGAAAATTCAACCAAGGCGAGATGGCCGAGCGGTCCAAGGCGCTGGAGTAAGGTTCCAGTCTCGAAAGGGGCGTGGGTTCAAATCCCACTCTCGTCAACATCCTTTTTTGCTCTTACTAGTGTCTCCCACCTTCATTCAGTTTGTAACTTATCCTGCCCCTGTAAACGGAAGGCAACACTAGGAAGAATCTGGAAATACTTCACAATATAACATTAAATTGACGCGGCCCTTATGTTTTGCTGTCGAGCGTCCGAGTTGTCATGATATAATTTGCGGTTAATTTGCATGATAGCAATTACTATTCTTAGTACTTAGAGCGTGATGTAAGGCAGCTACTGACATGACAACACATAAGCGGACAGACAGTGGTAGTAACATTGAATCCGTCCGCTATTAGAAGTGAAGAAATAAGAGATAGCCCAATATACGATGTCTCCGCTGCGCAACCTTAGTAGACAACACGGCGGACCGTTGCTCATTTTGTATGATTTTAGGTGCATGAGGATCAGACAGGAAATCACTTCATGAAGTTCCAGGTCGGCATTGGCATCCACACTGCCACCATCCCCTTAGAGCATTCGAAGCATGCATGATATTGATTAAATCAGAAGATTACACACAGGGATACAGTTGGTGTAGAAGAAACGAAAAGAGTGGTACCATGCTCAACACTACCTAAGAAGAACCTTTCTTAACTCCAATATTTGTAGCTCCTGGATAATTGGAGATTGTTCAGCCTCGGGACGCTCTGTAAGCCCCTCGATAAGGCTTTGCCAACAATCTTGTGGTACTGGACCTCATCGTCATATGAGTCCGGATGTTTCCGAAGTACTAGAACTTGTGATATACCATAGGCGAGGTTAAGGATGTTTCCACAACGAACATCGCATTCCGTTAAGCCAATGCTCTCTAGCCCAGAACTAGTGGAAAAAACAAAACGTGTTTCCCAGGAAGTTTGCAGAAATGCCGATCGCCCATTTTAAAGTCCTCCCCTACCACCTCATGAAACTCATCGGCATTCTCAACTGCCTTCAGCTCAAGGAAACGCTCAAGAGAGAATGGCCTATCTAAGTCCGCGTAGATATAGCGTGTTCTGAGCAGTGTATCTGCGAAGCTTCCCAAATCATAGCCAATTCTTGTGTTTTCGCTTTAGAGAATCTGCGTGGGCTGGGATTTGCTTTACAAAGTGTCCGGTTGGGGAGTATAAAATTGGTCCTCGCTTAGAATGAAACCTACTTGCGTGGACTGTATTTGTTATTTGTAAAGTACTGAGATGATCTGTGACAATAGGCAAGCAGTCTTTCCCTCTATCCCCGAGATGATTTGCTGGTATAACACTATTCCACCAGGTGTTATGTATAAGGCGACGAACTTGGTCCACTGTAACAAAGTCTAATATGCACAAGGGCACTGGATTCCTGTTGCAGAAGCCAAACTTTTGGATAATTTCTAAACCTTTCCCAACATTTATGATATAAGCTGTCATTTCACGCAACGCTTGATTCAAGGTCTTCTGATGATCCGGAGGATATTCTTTTCTCAAACTCGAGGTGCCTCTTCTTCGTATCTTGCATTACCCCACATATTTGACTGTTTATGTGTAGTAGCCATGGCTGGGCTACAATTCGAATCATATAGAATCTGGATCACCTTACCTGTGGCTCTTATCGCTGGAGTTGTGATTTATGATAATGGTCAGCGTCCGGAGAGCGAGGTCTTACTGGTTGTGTTTCACAGTGCAGAGCAGTTCTCTCATGGCACTGTCCGAGCATGGCGATGGAAGAAGCGGGTGTCTTACCTCCAGGACTAGATGTATCTAATCTTGGAGACAAAGTCTGAGCCTATTTACTCTGTACGGACAAAGGATAGAAGTCAACTTCGGCTAAATGTCGGGGGACCGGTCGACGATCATATCCTAGAATGATGAACATCGTCCTAGTGCGGGGAAATAACCGGTATATCCGAACAGCAATATGACCTAAGACAAAACAACACCATGCAAACCCCATGCAAAATTTTAATATGGGTACTATGTACTCTGATGTCAGAACTGATGGCATCTATCTTTGGACCCCATGCCCCGAGTCATGGACATGCGGGGACGGAGTCTATATTGGGCTCGGCCGCCCCCACAAGCGTTATATTTCCCTTTCCTTACCCCGTAATGCGGAGCTCTCGGCGATATGTCCGGTCCTAGTATAGTAGTTGAAAGTACGGAGGAGCCAGATAGACATCTCCCCACTCGGCAGCACAGAAGCAGTACTTCGGGGATCCCGGTGGATGTCGAGGTATACAGCCCAGTGTGGTGACTTCCGAAGCCGTTATTCACGCTCGAGGTCACATATTCCGCCAGACGGCCATTCACGTTCGGAGCATAATCCAGAGACAGCCCGGCCCAGGGCGAACATGGCTTCCATTCTTCCGAACAGCGAAGCTACGTCCAGTTCAATTAGATACTCGAGACAATCGGTTAAATCTTCGCTGGCAGAGGCTACGCGATCGACTAAGTGTGCTTCAAAACAATGTCACCCCATTGCGGGGAAAGCAAATTCCTTCGGAATAACTCCTTGCGTCTGGGCATGTTTAAAAGATGCGCCAAGACACCCTATCCATGCGTAAGGGGAGTCGGGCCCTTTACCACTACAACATCTACCGGATCGAGTAGTATCTCCTGGGAAATGTGGCTCTTGGCCCTAGGATTCTTGGCACAACAGGGCCATCATTATTCTTGGCCCCAGGGCTTGGCACAGATCCATTGCCTCCATGGGAGCAGCGGGGAGGGGGGTTATTTATTCGAACTGGATCACCCAAATGGTGCAGGGCAGACGCACCGTGACGAGTCCACCATTCCCCCTATGGCGTCTCTTGCGACCACCGGCTGGCCAGGAGCCCTGCCTGATTGGTCTAATTTGAATGTGCTGCATCGCAATACATTGGCCCCCAGGGCGCACTTTTACCTCTACCCCAACGAGGAAGCGGCCCTGACATTCGATCGTGAGGAGAGTCTCTTCCACAGCCTGAATGGGACTTGGAAGTTTCACTATGATGCCTCCCCATTCGTGTCCCCCTCCTGGGACAGTAACGTGAATGATTGGGATGATATCGTGGTGCCTGGTATGTGGCAGACACAAGGGTACGGCCGCCCACATTATACCAATATTGACTACCCTTTCCCTGCTACCCCACCGAACGTCTCATATATGAACCCAACAGGGTCATACTGGCGTGAATTTGAAGTCCCCTCGGACTGGGACGGGCAGCAGATTCGTCTTCGTTATGAAGGGGTGGACAGTGCATTCCATGTCTATGTCAATGGCGAGGAAGTCGGCTATAGTCAAGGTAGCCGAAACCCTAGCGAGTTTGACATCACTGAATACCTCTCACCTAATGATGCCAACACACTTGCGACTCGTGTCTACCAATGGTCTGATGGCTCCTACCTCGAGGATCAGGACCAATGGTGGCTTTCAGGGATCTTCCGAGATGTCTACCTCATACCGTTCCCTCAGTCTGCTATTACAGACTTCAGTGTTATGCCAGAGTTGGATGATAGTTTGGAGAGTGGCACCTTAAATGTCAATGTGACTACCCAGGGAGCAGATGGTGACATGAGTATTAAGGTCCTACTACCGAATGGTGAGGTATTCGACAGCTGGTCAGGATCATCATCAGATCGCTACTCCAAGAGGGTAGAGGGTGATGATTTACACCTCTGGTCTGCTGAAACTCCCAACTTATATACGATCCTAATCGAATTCAATGGCCGGACCATTAGCCAGAAATTTGGGTTCCGTCGGGTTGAAATGAGTGGCTCAAACTTTCTAGTCAATGGAAAGCCCATTATTATCTATGGGGTTAATCGCCACGAACATCACTATTTGTCAGGGCGAACTGTTCCTTACGAGGCAATGCGCGCAGATTTGATTCAGATGAAGCGCTCGAATATTAACACTATTCGCACTGCTCATCAGCCACCGCATCCGGCATTTTTCGATGTGGCTGATGAACTGGGCTTCTACGTGATCGCTGAGGCAGATCTCGAATGTCACGGGTTTATCCGTATTGAAGACACCGAGGAACAGGCGGCGTCATGGTTGTCTGATAACCCTGAATGGACCCATGCATACTTGGATCGGGCCCAGCAGGTGGTAGAGCGGTTCAAGAATCATGTATCCGTGATTATCTGGTCCCTTGGGAATGAATGCTTTTATGGTCAGAACCAGGCGGCCATGTACCAGTGGATTAAGGAGAGGGACCCCTCACGAATCATCCACTATGAACAGGACCGGGAGGCCGAATCAGCAGATATCTATAGCCATATGTATTCCAGTCCGAATACTATGCTTGAGCACATGGCGAATCACACGGATAAGCCTCTGATTCTTTGCGAATATGCGCAGTAAGTATTACTTCCAAGATAGAATAAATTGGCTGCTGACAATGGTCAAAGTGCCATGGGCAACGGCCCTGGTGGACTAGAGGAGTACGTTGCCCTGTTTCGATCGGAGCCTCTCTCTCAGGGAGGACTCGTCTGGGAGTGGAACAACCACGGCCTGTTAAAGAAAGAAGGGGACCTGGAGTATTTCGCCTATGGTGGTGACTTTGGGGACGAGCCTAATGATGCCGACTTTATCATGGACGGTCTTACCCTCTCTGATCATACGCCTATGCCCAGTCTGCTGGAGTACGCTAAGATCATCCAGCCGGTCACTGTACGCTTGACTGAAGACTCTAGCCAGATGATTGTGACCAACCATTACGACTTTGTTGACCTCAGCGGACTGAATGTGTTCTGGCATATGGTCTATGACGGCCGGACGACCAACCGGACTGAACTAACGCTGCCCCGTGTACCAGCCGGAGAGAACCGCACTGTGGATCTGCCACTAAATACCGATGACGTCTCCCAAGAAGCGTGGCTAACGATCGAGTTTGAACTGAAGGAGAATCGAATCTGGGCAGACCAGGGCCACATTGTGGCCTGGGACCAGCTCTACCTGCGAGGGACTCCTGACCAGCGCTCAATGGCAGCTGTTGAGCGTGCTATGTCACCCTCTGCGCGCCAGGCCGGGCTGCAAGTAACTCAGGACCGAGCAAAACTCAACATCACCACCGATGGGATGGCCTTTGGATTTGACCTCCTGCAGGGCAATGTCACCTGGGAAGTGAATGGCGTCAGTATGTTCCAGCAGGGGCCGGAGCTCTACTTCTACCGAGCAATGACTCAAAATGACGAGGCAAGTGAAGGTGACGGCGTGGAATGGGATGCGGCCAAGGTCGGTATGATGCATACGCAGGTTCGGGGTGTGACATGGTCACAGTCAGAGAACGAAGTGACGGTTCACTTCCAGATCCGTGTAGCCCCGAAGGTGCTTGAATGGGGCGTGGAAGCCGATCTTATTTACACCGTATCTACTGGGGAACCGACAATTCGTGTTCAAGCTAGGGGTGAGTTTGTGGGTAAGAACACGCCGTCTGTCGTTCCCCGCATCGGACTTATGGCTGTCATGTCCAAAGAGTTCAGTGATGTGAGCTGGTTCGGACGAGGCCCAGGAGAAAACTATAAGGACTCGAAGCAGGCATGCCGCATGGGTCGATATGAGTCGACTGTGGAGGACTTATTTACGTACTACGACTACCCACAGGAGAACGGAAACCGTGAGGACCTGCGATGGCTGCAGGTTTCTAACGGAGAGGTGACATTGGATGTGCGTCGTGCAGATGAGGGGGCTTCATTCAGCTTCACGGCTGGACGATATATGCCATTCGACCTGAATGATGCAAAGCACCCTCATGATCTCAATCCTCTCAACGTCACTGTGCTCAATCTCGACTATGACAACCATGGCTTGGGATCCGCAACTGTCGGTCCTAAACCATTCGAGAAGTACAAGTGTAGGACGGAGCCATTCGATTTTACATTTGTGATGAGCTTGGCCTAGGGGATGGCGTTTGATTTATGTGTTTTAATTCGGATGTCACCTTCGAGTGGCTTCAGTCCTACCTCGGGGTATCCAATAGTCTATGAGACTAACCAATCAATCAATCAACCAAGATTCGATTAACTTGTTGGATCCCGTCTGTAGAGGCAACAAGCTACTCAGGCGCTTCAGCCGAATGTATATATTGTCTAGACTGTAAGGGTCTTATGACTAACCCTGACCGCCGATTAATTTCTCGATAATTCAACTTAATACGTAAACTACAGCACCGGTGTTGCACCTTTATCCTAACTCTATAATTGCATGCCTTAACTCAAAAGGTCACCAGATTCTCTGGATAGAATTGAGCTACTATACGTCATCGAAGAGGCAGCGGATATAGACGCCGACGTCCCCGTTCGATGACCTGCTTGTCTATGCAGAAAGGGGAAGGTATACTGCACAATCATCAGGCGGATTTACCATTGAATCTTCTTCCGGTTGAGGCATTTCGGAAGATGTAGTCAGGGAAGGATACCTATAGTAGAGTAAATAATCTTCTCAATGTACGCGGAGGCACCTTGCTGAGAAAGTAAAAAACGGCTGTATATTTAAGAAAGGGAAGATCTATTTATAATGAAAAGAGCTTCGCTTGTGGTACAAACATTCCCAGCAGCGTCCCTTATTTCTGCTTTCACGAATACCTTCCGGCGTTCCACCTTGACAATCTCCGCCCGCGCCATGATAAAACCTTGCGCAAGAAGGAGCTTATGATACGTCGTGTTCAAGCTAGCAGTGCGTATCCCAAGACCACGATCAAGGCCCAATGCTGCTACCAGGCCGCCGGTCAGTTCGTCCATAAGTGTTGCGAGAAACCCTCCATGAGCGACCCCGTCTTTTCCCGATACCCCGGCTCCAATCTGCATCACGATATATCCTTCGGATTTAACCCCCTGTGGGTCTTGCGACGCTCGATATAAGAAAGTGCGATCCTTCCACGCATCGTCGTGTTTGGTGGTCTCTCGAAAAGGGTTGGATGCGCTGGTGTCGATCCTGAGATCGGGATGGCTCAGCCAGGCAGCACACCAAGAGGCTGATTGGAAGTAAGAAAGAGGGGTTGACATGGGTATTGATTAGGATAGGCGGACTTGATATATTGATTTTACGAATAAGGAAGTGTGGTGGTGTTTATGCTCGATAAGTGCACTCGAACAGTTTATGTACATATAGGGACCGGCAAGAAGCCGTCGGCATTGGGACTCGCTCATATAGGTTGTGGATCGGCACCTCGGGTCTTCCTCGGCTACTAAATATATACACTTATCTTATACAATACCTAGTCATTATGTACATTTCTAGCACGATGGAAAGGCGGCTAACTCGGCATACCCCGCAAATAGTAGATTCTTATCGACTGTCGTAGTGAGGCATGCCCCAAGCTGATCCAGTACTTAGGACAAGATAAGCCAAAATTAATTATTCGTATAAATTAGTGCTTTGTTAGTAGTAGGGAAAAGTAAGAACCAGTCTTCTGTCTACATAGTATTTATTGCCTACCCTTTTGCCTACATAAAGAGAGACGCATTATAATCGAATACAGCTCCTATTTGGGGTTCTTCTCGGGTCGTCAACGGCCGTTTAGTATACTAAGCAGGTTTCATTGACAATTATGTCATAAATATGCTTGATATGCATTAGGGACTAAAAGGATCTGAAATAGCGACGAGTTTGAGAGGTCCGGGGTCAAACCAAGGCGGGAGAAGATGTTAAGATTTTGCACTCTTCAGGAATTCACCGTGCGCTTTGATCTTTCAAAGATATCTGTTTACCTGATTGGATCTGAAGAAGTCGTATCCGCTTGGGGCGAGTTCAGGAGAGCATTGAATGGAACTCCGACAATGTTCGATATTTGCGCAATGGTTAGCTGTTATCCTAAATATTCAACTCTATAACCTGTCGTCGCTGTGTATGTCATAGGACATGCCTTCACGCAGTCTCTTGTGATCGCAGTCCAGCATATAGCGGACAGCACTCATCTGAATATCCCTGGCAAAGATCACCCACGCCAAGGTTTTGTTGAGTGACCTTTACCCTACATCGTATTATAGAATGGGGACTTCGAGATAGAAGCGCCGGGAAGTGGCCCCTCAGCCAGTACATCTAGAAACAGTGGATCTATATCTTCATATATAGCACAGCCATCTTCTCCGTACTCACACGGGACCATTTTAACTAAAAAGACATCTCCTCGATAGTGGCGGTGGTCACTATTGCTAATATGGCTGATCCAGGCGGATGCTCGTTTCTGCCGTGAGCTCACCCATATCTAGATCTCGAGACTTGCCCTCTTTATCCTTGATAAGGCAATTCAGAAAATCATCAATGTTTTCACCATCTCCATGCCGCCGCAATCGCTTGCCAGCCAAGTGGCTCACAATCTGGCCGACGTTGCGCCCACAGTTCCACCGCGAAAGGCAGCACGAGGAGAGAAAGCTAGAAACCTGTTTCAAGACGTAGTACCAATCTAAAGTACCAATAATCTTCGACTTCACCCGAGCTGCTTCGTGTATATCCGCAATGAATCGATGTGCGCGATCCTCTTCACACGGACCACCAACCTTGACGACATTCGACCCGGATTCGAGCATACCAAGCCGTTCACTCAAAGCGATATCCGCAATTGCATCGACCGTCAAGAGGTTGAACCAGTATCTGACGTTGACCATACTATCTCTCGGTTGGCTTGGTCCATTTTTCCATGCCAGAGAATGTGCTCTCCTATCAAACTGGGCCACTAGCTTTTCGACTTTATTAGCGATTTTGAACTCCCAAGATTCCAGGTTCTTGGTGGAAAAAGCGTGCGATAGCATTCGGCGCTTCCGGTTATGATCCTCCCGGTCAATGACGTTAAGAATGTTCATGTGTCCCTCGCCGTTCTGGAGTTTGTACATTTCATGCTTTTGGCAGGGAGATCCGAAGCCATAGATGTCCTTGATCGCCTTAACATCCCGGAACGAGAGTATATTAGGTGCAACACGGATGATAGGGTGCTTTTGATACTGATAATATAACTGTCTTGTTCGGAATCTGCGCAGTCTCTCCCGTATGGAAGCCAGATTTGTGATGCCGGATAGGATGTTTTGATTCGGATACTTTCGCAGTTTCTTGCTATCGTAGAAGTAAAGGACCAAAGGTCCCAAGGTAAAGAAAACAATAGCCACAATGAAAAGAGTTTTTAGTGCCATTTTATATTTGGGCCAATGGGAAATGATTGGAGATGATGTGGGATGGATTCAGCAACGGCTACCAGATCTTAGACATTGAGAGATGGTACAACAGCTACATGAGAGTCTGATGGCCTTTATAAGCCATTGACTGTCACACTCATCTGCATCAAATCTACCTGACCTCCCGCAATAAGATTTGCTTGCTCTGTGAAATTGATTGTAACGGTCCAAGTGGTACAGTCCTGCCCGTGAGAGCTACCTGATAGGGAAAGTTAACCGCAATAACCCTCTGCGTGCTCCATACGTTGCTTGGAATCCTTTTATCTCCAACCAAAAATGGTCTCCTGACATCAAACTCTGCCCTTGTGGGGTGGTTCTTGCTTGCCTTTTATGGAGGATTATACCGGCAGTTCCAGCCAAGGAATGTCTTTTGATTATGCAGGTGAATGCATATCTTTTCGACTCGTGTTGACGTTCCGTGTATTTTACCTCAAATGGTATAGGAGCCGGAAAAGGTGGTGGATCCTGCATCGAAATGAATTTGCAGCCTAACTATTGGGCCACGCTTGTATTTAAATATCGCGTCAAACGCACGGTGAGTGGCTCACCTTGCCCATGCCCTACACACCCCCAAGGTCATTCTATAGAAGAAAAGTTGTTTTGTATTTCGCCTAGGTAGTTTTTAAGTGTCACATAAGCCGGAAGGAGTTTGTCTAGGGAATTGAATCTATGTTTAAATTGCTCTATCTGTTGTACTTTGGGCTGTTAGCTGCTCTCCGATCGAGATAATGTAAGGCTTACTACTAGTAGACTATTTAATTAACGCACTATAGTCTATTATAAATCTCATCAATCCATTTCTTCTTGTTTACCTTATCCGGGGTTGCAGCCCCCGAATTAGTAAGGGGGCCTCAAGCCTTATATAGCTTAGATCTTGTCGTATCCTGATATTCTGTGGTCTCTGGCTTTATATTGTTTCGAAGGAGTTGGTGTTCACTGACTTGTTTGTATATTGTTTGGATAGGCTGACAGCCCTTTCCACTATGATTCTCTGAGTCAGGGTATCCAGGAATAGTTCCCTCACCGGCATCGTCGACTAGGGGCAACCTACTTCACTAAAGCTAAAGGACAAGTACGCCTTCCAATTCACCCTAAGGTCACCCTAGTCTGATCCTTGGCCCCGTTGAAGCCACACGTCGGGTGAAATTTAGATGCTTCGAACATGATTCAAGATAGATTACTTTGAATTGAATTCTATTGAATTGAAGTGTATCAAAGTGGGTGAATGTATCAAACCTTCCATTTTATTGTCTGATTCTTCGTCGTCTTGCTCCTCTCCTTTCCCACCCATCACCACCACCATCTCCATCGATATCGACACGTCCACCAGCTCTTGCTTTGGGTATTCAGCTACAACCCTCCCTCATGCCTTGTGGGAGATCGTCGACGGCTGCTGCCGAGAGGCGCCTCAACCGGCGCAGAGCGCCGGAATATCTCACAAATGATGAGATTGTAATTAAGCTCCATGGCAGTTATTCCCAGAGAAAAGGCTAATAAGAATCCGGGACCTAGCAAAAGGACTTACGAAGTCTAGAGCACGATATTGTATTAGCCCAGGATGAGATAAAGAAAAAGCAAGATCGTATTACTCTCCTGAAAGCCGAGCAAGCTCGGCGTAATGTAAGTGTACCTAGACTGTTACTTATCATTGTTCTGTTAAGACATGGGGCGTTGCAATCCTTGACCGCTAGTGCTTTATTGGGAGCCCAGGTCGTCAGTTTACCGGGTCATACTAATCCTCCTAGATAGATATGAGTGACCCTGCCGATAACACAATGAATACCGATCCTCCCACCCCGGCCCATAATCGGGTCAGAGGGTTGGGCACCTTCGTAGGCCCGATGCCTCAAGATAAATATTTCAATGATATATCTTTTCAGTGTCAACAGCTGCTCGACCGCCTGCACTTAATCACTCAGCGACCAGTGCCTTTTGCGTTCTGGACCGTGCTGTTTGTCGATGTTGCGAAGTTGATAAAGTTGATTCTCGAACTTGAAACAACTACGTTTCTTCAGTTTTCTATATGCATGTATGTACCGTACTCTATGGAAGATAGGTTGCTCTTCATGATGAAGCATGTTGCCTACAAGAACGGAAGCATTGCCTTGCGAGACAGAAATAACGCTAAGGACGACGTCCATACTGTTGTGGAGGAACCTTGGGTATACCTTCCCAGATCGTTAGGGCCTGAGACTTTTCAAATAATACATGATGATGAAAATCATCAGAGTTACGAAAAATGCGCTCCTCAGCTCTACGGGCTTGTTGGAAATGAAACGGGAGTGCAAGGCCGATGGCAGACTCATCTTGGGGAAGTAATGTCAGCAGTGTTCCAAGAACAACAATTCCAATTGGCTTTTGCCGACTTCGTTTCCTCTGGAAAGGACTATAATAGAAATAAATCCCCATCTTGTTGTGATTAATGTCACACCCGATATTTTGATCTTTGGTGAACTTAAAGTGCCCTGGGTAGAGGACCATGACCTCGACGAGGCAGTGCTCAAGATTCGCAGATTACGGCGTGATTTTGGTATGCTTCTAATCTTATTATAATAGCTCTTGCTATCTAAATGTACTAACTGCTATTATATAGGCCAGATACTCGCATATATGTACGACCTCGAAGTCAAATTTGGGATTCTTTCGAACTATGAGCAGACTCTCTTTCTTAGACTGCACCAGGATCCTATAACTGGCTGGCAAGTCCAGTACAGTCCGGTCATTTACCACAACGCATCATACTCCCCAGGATATGTTACTGTGCGCCAGTGTATTTGGTTCCTTGCCGAACAGGCTCGTGCCGGTTATAAGGCCAGTAATCTGCCTCCTAGAGCACAATGGATCCGCGACTAGATCCGACCAAGTTGACATGGCTACCAAAGCGATCCTAACCAAACAATGTCTCAATACTTATGTGTATTAGTATGCTACTGCGGTATAGACAACTAGTGATTTGAAACTGTTCTTGAGGTATAATTGAAAGTCGTTATGCCTTTGCATTCGCATAATAAGGGAAACCTAGTACATTTTGGATACAAGGATAGAACCTATTCCAAGGCTTCAACATTCCCAACTTTGATTCTTCGACTTGATATGTCGACCACACAGCAACACATTTAGCTTGAACAAAACAATATCAGTCTTGTATGTCTCCATAATTTCTGACACTTAGTTCTTCCGGCACTATTCGCAATGTAAGTTATTATTTCAGAACTTTTTATGTATATGCTTCGCAGAATAAGTCACTTACATAACCCCAGCACCCTGGGCAGTCAGCAGTGCAATCGAGGAGTGGACAGCAGTCGAGTCCGATGGACGGGTTGCAGCGTAATCCAGGTCTATCTTGACAGCTAATTACAGGTGCATCCTCATAAGGAGAGCCCCACGATCCTTCAAAGTATCTAGGGGCCGCACCCAGTGCCACAGCTGTGAATAGAAGGACTGAAACAATCTTCATAATGTAGTCAACCGATGTGTGAGGTAGTCAATTGATAATGTTCGAGAGAATGAGTTGTAACTATGAGCTTTCACGTCTTTGCTTGAGAAAGAGGAGCGTCTTTATATGTCCTCAATTGGAGGCAAGCACTAGTGTCATAGAAATGTCATTTCTGGAGTCAACTCATCATCTAATAGCACCTACTATTTCTTACCTCGTGCTATGGCTCTGGACATCTGGTAGTTACATCACCTAATAACATGCTGTTGCCTATTTTGAAGTATTACTTCGATACCGATACGAAAGGTTTTCTTCCCAGACACCTTCTCGCCCCAGTAAGCTATATGATATGTGGCGTATTCGTTAACAAGATCAGGAGAGCTGAGTCATGATGTACGCGAAATATTGACGGTCAGCCTGCCTGAATGTATGACTGCATTGTCGGGTCCTACTTGCTTAGGTGTAGTAGCTCGGAGTTACATCCGGCAGCTGCCAGCGGAATGAGATTCCAGATCCATGGAATCTTCTGCCGCTTGACGCCGAGCGAATGCTAAGAATTCTGACAGTTCTTGGGGAAGTGGGGCTCAGGTTACATACCGCTGCATTCGGCTATTCTCCACTCTAAGCTAGGGTTGTAACTCTCGTCCGTCATTCTTAAAACAATCTAGACAATCCACTTGAGCTGGCTCACCACAATCAAAGCAATACAAGGTCCAATACGTCATCACTATCCGTCTGTTAGTGGTAGCTCCAGCATTACAACTGGTTGCAAGGCAGAAATCTATTTCTTTTTTCGACTTCTTCTTACCTGTCTCTCTGCTGCTTCCTCCCCTTCCAATACGTTAGTGTCTGTTTAAGTATGGCCCAAAAGTGGAGAGTGTAGGTATAAATTCGACTTTGTTAAGTCGTATTCTTCCGAGGACCCCTTTCTGTTGGTTTCTGGGCTATCGTGTGAATCGCCTAGCGCGGTGGAGCTGGACGACAACTTACCGTGGCACTTGATGCTCCACACATTCCACAGAAGCGGTATAATTAGAACCAAAATGTCTATATGGATGGAGCGGGAGTGGATTTGGTAGTGGGTATCACTCTCTTACTGGGCTTGACTCTGAATGCAGAGGAAATGTGCTCGAAAGGCTGTGAATAATGGCAAGCATTCAGAAGATATCATAAATTCGTCATCCATTATGAAGGTTTATACTAGTTCATTGTACACCAATCTTGTTGAATTGGTAGTGAGTTAAGTCATTATAGATGTAGGCTTTCTGTTATTAATGCTTTCATGTTGGTATCAATACTGAAACTAAGCTACCGGCGTAAGTGAATCGAATGCTAGTGCTTGACCATATATCGGAAGCACCGGGATCGAATATTGCATCTAGAAGAATATGGGCTTACCACTACTTGGGCACTAATAAGATATATGCTGATATTTACTTTTCCTACCAAAGGATCCTTCAAAGATCCGGAAATTACTCCCAATATGCATGTCTCGTAAACTTGGACTTACTGATTGGCTTAAAGAACTGAATTTAGTTGACAGCAATTCCATCATCACTAATGGATCTATTACTTCTGTCTCTCTCCCTATCTTTCTGATAAAACTGTCTCCTTGTTTTTTTGGTATAGGTGCATCACCAAAGCTTTCTTCTGCAAAACTGCAGCGGGTTCACATACGTACAATACAACTTTGTATAGCTCCTTTCCTCGGGAGTGGGCTCGATACGTCCATCGGTCTATTCTAGATGGAAGCTTCCCCACGATAACCAGTATTATATTTGCAGTGTCAATACATATACCCTTCAAAACCTCCGCCTCTTAGAGACAAAATATAATGGTAGCGAATCATAGCCAAAAGAAAAGTCCTGCATGACACCAGGTGACATCTCTATCTGAACTAAATTATGGTCACATCAACCAGAGAGAGCCCGTGAGACATACCAGTAACGCTGCCCCATGAATCCCTCGATAGAGGTCATCAGTTCTAAAGACATAGATGATGCTGAAGGCTTAGGTATGTAGATTCCAAAAGCGGTCATATTAACAGAGCCCTTCTCCACACGTGTGTCTATGTAGAGCTTCGGTTTAAATAGCAGGACAGAAGGAAGGTTTTGCAGTATCATTCTAGTTTCATATATATATGAACAGCAAGGATGCGAGTGCAAAGGTATTAGATTGATGAGAGGGAAGAAGTATCTAAGGACCAGCGAGATCACCAAGAATAATCAAATCGTAGGGAAACATCATATCTTTAGCGTCAATCATATGCTTGCCCGGGGCAAAGATGTTGGTAGTGCGGAAGTAATCTAAATCTGGCAGTTTCAGGTCATATTCATATAGCTTCAAGTTAGCCTGGATGTTCTGATCGCCCTTTGTGCCATCTGGCTGGTTCTCCTTCCCGAATTTGATGTTCCAGGAAATCATGTCATCGTGGAGGGTCGCCAACTCGGTCGAATTCTGGATGCATCGAATACCTATCAGCAGAGGGACATGCGGGCGGAATGGGATGTCAAAACTTACATCTTTAATTGAAACATCAAATTTGGGATGGAACGGCTGGACGTGTCCACCATGAGGCGTTGAGATGATCTCATAGTAATCAAGCGTACCCTTGCAGTTCCACTGCCAAGAATACTTGGTCTTGAGGCTCGAGTCATCTTTAATCTCCAGGTGCAACGGGTACTTGTCGAAATCGATACTGAGACCTTCGGATTCCAGCTGGATACTCCCATAATTGTGCCACTCTGCTGCTGTTGTGAGAGACTTGCTATACTTCATTTCGAACAGGGCGCCAGTTTTGTCATCTCCCGAGCCGACTCCCCCTTTTTCCTGGACCCCGTCGCTGCCAGTAAGGTGGGCGGCCGATGCGCTTTTTCTAATTTCGGTGAGAAGGAATTTCTCAACTAGGATGTACCGGGAGATTACAATACTGGCGCCGAATCCACTGGGAATCGGGGTGTAATGGACACCCCGTTTCAGTTGGAACTCCCGTGTGTCAGCTCCCGGCCCACGGCCACTACCTTTGGTGTTGATAAAGACATTGAGAACACCATCTTGACTGGCCAATGAAAAGGATTTGGGCGTCAGCAGGTCAGACGCGCTCTTGTGCTTATCGTTGGATACCTCGGCTATTGATAGGGAGATCAGTTCATCGCCTGACAAATCATGGAAGTGGTTTTCAATCTTCGTTCGTGCGCTTTGCAGGGCCTCTTTTTGCTTATCCTTGGATCCGGGATCCCCTGCGTTTGTGGGCTTTTTGTCGATTATTTTCCAATCGTTCTCATCGTTGGCGAAATGGAACGTGATGTGGAAGGACGAAACCTTCCCGTCTTCAAAATGGAGTACGTCTTCTTTTGCCTTTCTAAAAGGTTAGCATCATAGCGGAAAATAGTAAGTTCAGTCAATATAGCAGGGCTTACAATTGTACCTCCTCCATCGCCGTGGATTGCTTTAACTGGGAGTGTTACCTGGAGGGAAAAGTTTCCCCGATCGATCGTCAGTGGCTCATCGGGAAATTGCTTCGATGTCGAGGTGCCAGAGATATCCATTGTGAGCCTGGCACGTGCTTCATTGGAGCCCTGATAGAACTCCAGGGTGGGGTCCTCAATGGTTAACTTGAAGTCCTCTTCGAATTCATGCCCGGCAATCATTGTGATCACTTTGAATTCGGCACTAGCGACTCTGTGGGTCTTTGCCCAAGCTGCCTTAAGATACTTTTGGAGTTTGCCTTGATCGTAAGAAACGAGTACATCCCACTTGTCCGTTGTCTCGCCGCCCTTCATGGCGCCATGGAGGTTTTCTTTACTAGCTGAGGACATCGTTCTAGGGAGAGGGGACAGAAGCGGTATTCTCTTTAAACGGTTTATACTTGTGGTTCGAGGCGATGGTGTGTGAGAGCGCGAAAAATGTGAGTACTACCATTGAAGGACAGGCTAAGAGGGAAGTGCATATCTTATATATTGTTAAAAGGAAGGCCACAAACAACTAAGAAATGGAATGGCTGTGTTGAAAGCCCAGGGAATCAGGCATCTCGCACTGCCAGTAGGAAAGCCCGTGTTTCCCCCTAGTCCTAACTCTTTACGATTTTGCTGTTTCACATAATGGAAAAAATACAATTTGTGGGTGCTACTTGACGCACTATCCTGCCTGTGTCCGGGCACAGCCGGCAGATCCCGCGTATTTATGCAGGATTGCCTTGAGTTGTTGGCGCGTCTTTGCATTGACGCCACGCATATTTCAAAACATGGCCAATCATTTAAACGCCTATAGCTCAGCCATTGCTTGTTACTTTGAATTCAAAATGATATTTCATAGTCAGCACTATGGAAGGTAGAGGAGAATCTACTTTTTATTTTCTTTTTAGTTGATTAAAGGTGGTAAAAACGCACATTTTGAATATGCGAAGTATCAATTTCCCTCTATAAAATGGTGTCTTCATATTACTCGCTTACATTATTTTGATTCAAACGTTATATAATAAAGACTAGTTGAGCTAGAAGTCTTTAAACATTAGCCATCTGTCGAAGGATGCTCAGTGTGGATGCAAACAAAAGAGCGCCCCGAACCGAAGGCAATGTTACATACGCTAAATCCTGCAGGTATACATCTCAACTTCATCACACTCAGAATTTAACGAGGGGTTGAGATTGGCAGCCCACGCTGCATGATATGGTAAGAATGCATGTTGTAAATGCATACGTTTCTTCCCTGGCTGGCGCACTCGCGTAGCCATCATTATTCTATTTGACAAAGCGACTCCATGCAGTCATCACACCATTGTGATTCTGTGATTATGTCTGCATAAACTTTCAAACTATTACTTCTTCTGCTACACCATGTTTACCCCTGTCTTGAAAACAGAGACTACTGGTCTAACTGGTCTATGTGTCAATACTGTCCGCATATGCAGAGGTAGGGGCCAGTGTGCTCGAAGGGACCCCAGCCAGCCATTACACCATCCTGATGCTGTAAATTGCCACATCACATTTACCCCTCTCTTGGAACGTAGGGATCACTGACCCAAGTAACTATGAGTCAATTATGTATATGCAGACAAGGGCGCGACATCCGGTATAGGAGGATGATCGACAAGCTAACCTGCCCCACATCATGTGCTGAGAGGGTACTTTTGTCGAGCTGAAGGTAGGTAGGATCGGCAAGATAGGCGATGGTTGGCTGTGAATGCTCCACGAAACTCTTCAATGCACAAAGAAGTGCATATTCATCTGTACCCGTTGGACCAAGCGAGCTCTGTGTCCCAAATATGCCTGGTTTGTGCAGGGTTGAGCGATGCTCGTGTGTTTCCTAGACGGTCCGCGGGAGACGCGGTAGCTGTTCGCTCATTCTACACCTAGCTTTGTGGCTACATCGATTAGCTACAGGTGCTCGTATACGATATCGGGGCTAGCGCTGTGGTCTCCCACTTCAAGTACAGTACGTAGTCGTGGATTGAAGTCAAGGCACGTTGGGGTAGGTGGAACAAATCTCGTATGATTTGGTCTAAGCGCTAGATTGTCGGCTCGATGAGCCTTGTGGCATATCACAACATCTATCTACCGCTGTCTAAAGCCTTATACTTAAAATCAAACTCCAAGTATGCCTCCTTGACTGGCGTCAGGTTGATGTGCTTGTTACTCTTCCTAGTTATCTCAACCCTCCAGTTTGTAAACGGCCCGACTCGGGCATAAGTATCGTGATTCTCTAGCGAGATCTGGCCGTCGGAGCTGATCACACCTGTGTCGACAGCGTAGCGGAATAAAACAGTGAGTGGTCGATGCGTAAACTCAATGGACTTTCCGTTATGATCCTTGAACTTCTCGGTGCCTGTGTGCGTGATCTTGACTTGCAGCTCCCGATCAGATGGGTCATCTCGCTTTTTGTTACTGTCTTGGTTTCCATTCGTGATCGGCTTAGCGCCGACAGCGTAAAATCTCACGGTCAAGAGACGCACGTCGTATGCCTCGCTGAAGATTGGATTATCCAACTGAACTGTAAGCGGTGTCAAGACGACATCCTCCTCTGGATCCATGGATCCAATATACCCGGCATCGTCGTGGCTAAGGTAAACCCTGGCCTTGGTTCGCGTTTGCTCGTCCTTTCCAGCATCATCCAGATATTGCTTGTATGCCGTGTACAGATTGGTCTGGATTCGCTCCAGTGTTTCATGATTCAGCTGCGAGTAGGGGGTGTCGTGTAGCTCCTTTCCAATGATATTAAGATCGGCAACTTTTTTCAGCGCCAGGAAGCGCAAGGCTTGCTGCTGCTTGTACAGCCATATCTGAGCGGAGTATACGTTCTCACGGTAGGTCTTCCTGAGAAACCCAGTCATTGCGGGGTGTCCTGCATCTAGGCTGTTGTACTCCTCGCGAGTAATGTCCAGTCGGTCAAGCTGCAGTTCCTCTCGCTTCCTTAGACAGTTAAGCAACAGAGTTAGGGTGGCGTTGTAGTGCAGGACAGCCGAGTTCCGTTGCTGGACGACATCTGCTGAATTGTTAGTATGTAGGGTTTCCTATCCCTCGGCGGAAGACGTACCGTAAAACTCCTTGAACTTCTTCTTTACGTCCTCGTAGTCACTCGCAGGCACACTTTGGCGAAAATCACTGACAAGCGTTTCCCAAGTCTTCTGGGCCACGAGGATCTTTTCTGCGCCCGGGTCGTCGAGGTCAACATGGCCATCCCTTAGGACTTTATACCTTTCTGTGAGGTCCTTAACACCGCCTTCGAGATCATGCAGCTTTTGAATTAGATATGATTTTTTCACTGCAACGCCATCGTCGCGCAGAAGATCCTCCGTTCCCTTGTCCAAAAGGCTGGCGGTCTGGAGAGCAGCCATAGCCTCGCTCCCACCGGTGAAAAGGACTGAGTTCATAGCCTCAACAAAGTCATGAAATGTGACGCCAAATTGCTTGTGCACGAAATCCTCCAAATGCTTCATTGAATCAAGTAAGGCTTGTTTCGCCTTGGCAATTGCATCGACCGAGAATCCGATCTTATTGGTCGTCTGGGTGATATCATCCTTTGCCTCGCTGATCAGCCCGTCATTCAACTGCGCAGCCTGTGCCAGGACGTTGGATCGTTCCGTCACCTTGGCCAGCCTTTCTGTGGTCTTCTTATCCTCCGCTAGATATTGGAGGAAAAGACTTTCCGCATCCTTTAGGTATACTAAGAGATGCTCTGCGGTGTCCTGGTAGGACTTGAATGAGAGCCTCGGCACCTTGTCAGCATCAAGTCCAGCAAAGGCTCCACCGGAAAGGATCTTCTGCTTGGTGGTAGCGGCCTCGGTGCGGATGGCACGCAAGCGACGAATAGCATAGGGCTCAACCGTCGATGGGCCGTTCTCGACGGTGAACAGCCTCTCAGCGCTTTTACGATATGCCGCCCAGAGAGGTGGCTCGGGGGACTTCTGGACATGGGCGAAAACCTGCAGCCGATGGACAAGACGGTCAAGAATAGTTACCGCCGATGCCAGATCCTCCCGAGTTCCGCTAAACCTGAGCAGGTCGACTTTGGCAAGCATCATCTGACACTGAAAGGGATGCGCGAAACAAACATCGGTTTGGAGGATCTGAGCCCCGTTTTGAAGCGGTTGGACCAGTCGTTGTCCGGGTTGTCCGTGGTCTCCGTCCTTGCCAGTCACACCCTCACCCTTCGAGCCGAAACCTCGATCGCCATAGTGAATATTCACTGCTTGTGTCAGGTCACCCTGCATGGAGCTACGGTCTCCTCCTACGGCATTGTAGAGTTTCTCGGCCACCGCCATGAACTCACGACGACTTGCATCCAGGACGCCTTGGACCGTTTTCGCCCACTGCGGCAGCGTATCTAGAAACCCACTGGCCTTTACTTCTGGCTCTGTTAGTAACCTGACGAAGGTAGATGCATCACTTTTAAAGTCCGCCGGCCACTTCATATGGCTGTTCAGGAGGTCCCCGCAAATCTTGCCCGCGGTATCGCCCGCAGACGTGTACAAGGTATCAAAAAGAATTTTGACATGGCCGCCATTGCCACCATTTCCCCCATCCTGCCCTTTAACGCCGACCTGATCCGGTGGAGAATATCCTCGACCCCCGGTTGCTAACAGTTTCGGTTAGACCTTACGTCAAAATGTGGTTTGTGGGTGGACTAACATAGAAAGGTGAGCGCCTTCGCAGTGGATGGCATCAGCTGCTCAACATAAAGGTTCAAGTCGCCTCCATTGAACCCGTCTTTGTGCTTGCTTCCCCCATCGGAGCCGGGAAGAGCAAATCCACATCCACCAGAATTGCCGGATACATTCAGATTATAGGTATAGATGCCGACTTCGGCTCGGCTCGTTTGAGCGTTGATTTCAGTCCGCAGAACGCTTGTGAGATCAAACCGCTCGGCATAGATGTCGAATGGAACCAGGAGTCCGGTATGAGGTTCATACTTGTCTCCCGACACAGAGAGGCGTATCTTGGGTTTGGCCAGGGGGAACTGGACTGTGTCCGGGTCGTAGGTTGTAGCGTACTTCATTGGACTGTGAGACTGCGGCCTTGACTTGTTGAGGTGTGCTTAATGGGGTTGCAAGAAGCAGAGGGTCGCCCACAAGACTGCTCGATATAACAAAGGTATGTTCCTGGGAGCATTCCAGTGCTAGAAGGCTGATTCGCCTCGCTGAGGAAGGCTATGGAAACTGCGCTTAACCCCGTCTCCGGCCAAGGTGACTGGACTCTAAGCGGTATGCTGTCGGCACCTGCACAATAATGGTCAGCATCCCTCCAGGCACTATTCGCCCATACAGGATGCCATCAGCCAGCCACTCATAATTACAAATGTTCGACGCAGCCCAGGAAAACGCCACCGAAAAACTGGTTTTGAGCGATTTTCCAGCCAGGCAGGAAGAGACCAATCTGGTGGGGCGAAAGTAGTTGCATATGCATTAGCAAGCTGCATCGGAGCTGCCGCGTCCCGGGCCTAGCCGGGCGGGGAACCATCCCCATGCATCATGGATGGATGACAGCGCATGGTTGCCCGAATGATTGTCTTTCTAGTAGGGCATGCTGGCGGCCTTTGCCACATCGATAGTTGAATGCACGTTGGACTTCCCTCCGTCACGGGAAGTTGTCGTCCAAGAGCCCTCGGTGACTCAATTTTAAAGCGGAATTTCATGAACTTCGGTACTCGGAAGACCCTGCTCCATACAGTCTTTTGGTGAACCGCACCTTATGAACCTGGAAAGCAATCATGAGTGACCCTCGTGACGTTACGCCCGCCCAGTTCGGTACGGCTTCACTTATCTCGAGTATCGACGGCAATACTGACATTGAGGATAGAGACCGCTGCAAAGCTGTTGAAGGAAATATGTGCGTCGGAAGACGACGCTTTCATGGTTGGCCTGCTGGAGGCGATTGTCCAAAAAGATCCGGCCGGCTATACTTCTAAGCATAGTTACAAGATTTCTAATCCGACGGATTGGAAAGCTGTCAAAGCAATGGGAACTCCAGGACCACACTTCAGTTTGCGTCTTGCTGGTGGAGCCTACCGGTTCGCTAACAATGGCCTGGGGCTGTCTGAGTTGTTTGTAAACTCCTCCACGGGGACTATCCATGGTACGTGCTTGACTCTCTCTCATCATTCGCTCCGCTGCACCAAATTAACCGACGGCAGTGGATGGTGAGCCCGTGCAAAATCTGAAAGTTCACCAGGGGGATGTCACCTTCACCACCAAGGATGGGAAGAATTTCAAGATCCAGTTCCAGTGCGCGCAGCTTCCTGGAGACAAGAGATCCGACCCACTATTCAAAGGGGACACCTGGTCAAATGACAACGAAGCCTCGAAGACGACCGTCACGGGAACCAAGTTCCACCCCTGGGGTAACTCCAGTGAGAAGGACATGGCGGACCAGACCGGTCGGCTGATGGAAGAGATCCCACCACCGGGACCCGGCATCTCTGAAGCTAAGATGCTGGCCGCAGCCGCCGTTCGGGTTGATGCCGCCATGGACTCAATTTCCGTATGTCTCGATCTGATTCGTGGTCATCACGATCCACTCTCCAAAGGAGGGATGGTCATGGACGTATCTCTTGGATCCGGAGGAGTATCTATACCCGTCGATGTATATCTTGGTGGATTTGGCCTCCTCATCTGTACCGCAGCGGCCGGCGTTGGGGGATACCTTAGAGAAAAGGATGAGGCACACAAATGGGAGAGCGCGGGCGGGATGGCGTTCGCTGCCGGTGCGGCCTACCTCGTGGCTAGTATAGTAGCACTGACCAGATATAAATGCATCAATAGGCCCTCCTCGGAAATGAGGTCGTTCATCAAGCAGTACGGAGCCAAAGGGGAGCCGGGAGAAGACGAACATCTATTGCAGACGTGGGACCTAATCGAGAAAATAGTGACAGAAGAAGTGGACAGGCTAAGCACCGATGACTTGAAGGACGAGCCCAAGACCCACTTCGAGAGCATCCGAAAGAGCATAGGTAATGAGTACCGAAAGAAGGTCCGGGGTGATGTCGGACTCACTGCTTATCGGAAATTTCGCACCCTGAGGCATCTGGCGCGTGAGGAGTACGACAAGGCGTTTGACGAGGAAACATCAGCTAAGTTTGACGCCGATGTGAGCAAAGGGCTTCTGGAAAAGTTGATGGAAAGGAAGATCAAGAAGCGAAAAGCAGAAATAGAGTCGAAGACGTTAGGAGACCAGATCATCGAACTCAATAGGCAAAGAAATGCCAAAACTATTGCGAGGGATAAAGAGATTGGCGAAATGAAGCAGCGCGTATCCGACAAAGAGGAGCAGAAGAAGGAGGAGGAAAGGATCAAGGAAAAGTACGCGGAGGAGCTTCAGCCCATAGAGGACAAGTTGAGAGAGAAAGGAGAGGCACAGGAAAAGGCCGAGAAGGACAAACTCGTGGATGTGGAGGGCCCCCTCAAGGATATCAAGAGAGAGATTGAAAGAAGTCGCCAGACCGAAAAGGAGGCGCAGGGGAAATCTCATACTCACGGTAAATAATGCTAGCTGGGGTGGAACATGTGCCTCAGCCATCAAGATCAGCATCTACTTCCGGTCACCTTCCAAAGATAATGTCGGACGACATCTTGTATTGAGTCAACCTAGTAATTTATTCCTTGGTTGAATTGCCCCTGTCTATATAACTGCGCCAATGATTCGAAGAATTCGAATGTAGTTTTCATTATCCAGGCCATCCATAGCTAAAGTATAAGCTTTATACTATATGATGATTTTACTACTTGTAGACTGAAGATTTCTTTGGAATTACTATCTTAGCTACAGTAAAATCCCATATAGGGGGGCCTGGGGGGAGTGCTATATAGAGATTAGCAGGATTGGGTAGGAGAAGGAGGAAGGACTTCAGGGGTCAAGAAGCCACAAGAGTATTCGTATAATTACAGGACACGTCGCGTAGTCGCTTAGTAGCAGTAGGTGCAGGACTTAGACTAGATAGGAGAAGATAGGTCAATTACCATGCACTGGGCACTGGAGCACGCGGAAATATCAGATATAGACAAATCAGAATGCACGGATACCCACTGAAGGGCAGAGTCCACTAGGGTACAGAACTCTTAGTCGAATCCCCGGGCGTAAGATGGAGCAGCTGACTAGCAGCCGTTGGTTCTTGATGAGGCTGGTCCAGAGGGACTGTAGATGACACCCTGACAGGGTAGTCTGGGTTATAGCCGATTTTCATTTTCTCTTTTGCAATTCAGGTTGACGTCGGGCTTTCCTATGAAGCTAATATCGCTAGCAATCGAACCAACTAGAAGACCCCCAAATGCGTCCATTACAGACTGATATGACAGAGACTCCATGACTTGAGCGTTGCGCACGAACGAATTATTTGCAGTCGGTTTACCATTGTCGTGATTGTCAACACCGAAAATGAAAACAATAGGATTGAGAACTGTTTGGTCTGCCACATGAATTGTTTGTTCACCATTGACGAAGGTAAGATTGGCCTGGTATGACGCGTTGTGGAGCATACAAAGAATCGTTGAATTCTGTACAGCTTTGTCCATGTCCTCCAGAGCTTCGTAATATTCGCTATATTCGGTAGCACGCGGAAAGACCGCAACAAACAGAGATAGAGGTGAACCGTCAATTAGAGGCTTTGATGCAGTCGAAACCAATGTGAGACCATCCACCGGGCCCATGGGCTGAGGGCCAAGCTGATTCCACCGTTGGGTGAACATATCACTTCCATTCTTCTGATAAAAAGGAACGAAATCTACCGGGTTATCTGTCTCTGGTGCCCAAGAAAGACATATGTACCTCGTAAAACTCTGCAGATCTGGTTTGACCACCTCGGATCTGTGTATAGCTTGAGCAACATTTTGGGTGATATGAGTAGCAAGGGACTGGTTTACTTTGTCACAGACAATAGCAGGACCATAGAACCCCATTGACCACGACGAGTTGACAGCTGGAGGATCTATTTGCAAGATGGTGCCTTGTGTTGCGACACTGTTGACCACCCTTTGAGTTTCTGCCGTAGGGCTCTTGTAGAGAGTGGCCCAAAAGCCCGGTCCCCTTGGATTTATGGCTAAGGCGGAAAAGAAACTGGCAAAATTCGCGCTAGTAAAATCGACACGAGGGATACGTTTCAACACATACACGTTGAAGGGAGCCAATTGCACGCTTAACGTAGCGGGCGATATGATTGAGGCTACAGGAAGAAGCCAACAAATTACAGCAAGCGTCATGCTGATTGGAGAATGCCTCCATAATCGTAAACTGGCAACTATGAAGCCATTCTTGAGAACTGAGAATAGATTATCGATGATATCGATTCGAGTCCTTTCGCCTTGAATGGACTTCCAAGCAAATGATCAAAGGTCGTCGAGACCGAAACCCCGAGAAAACTTTTCGCCAGGAAGGCAAAGAAAGTGCCGAAAAAATATAAAGTTGCTGGTCCGATACGTGTAAAGAGGATTTCAACGAAGCGAGTGGCTGGGCATTCAGCACAGGTTTCCCATTTAGACTCTAATAAAACATGATATGGCCAATAGCAAAGGCGACAGCAGCCAGAAACGCTGCTATCATTAAAAAGGCAGCGGAACATTATAAGTTGATCGGAAACACCGCCATGATTTAGCGAGAGTTTGGATAGTGGGTGGGTGTCAGGCTGTATACGACTCTAAATGAAGCACTGGGGCGGGAAGAAGACGGAAATGACTGATCCTCAAGAACGCAGATACTAATTAGATAATTAAGTAGGTAGTTAATTGGTTATCTTATGGGTAGTCCAGGGTCTGTTGGGGGCTTTGGGTCACTGAGCACAGCCTGGCGCGGAAAAACAAAACATACAGCTCATGCATCTGATTGTTTCCAATAAGGCGGCGAGCAGAGCGCCATATACGAAAGGCCAAGAGGACTCAACGTGGAGTTCTCTCCCCATAGCCAATCGCCTCGGTTTTCAAGTACTCCCGCCTGTTAGGTGACAATCGCATGAGCTGAAGTAATTTCCCATGGTTTCTGGCCCTGCCTATTGCACACTCACCATCCTCACCAAGGCAATCACTAGTTCCTCCACCAGGCTAGTTATTCATTACTAAAGCTGACATAGTGTTGGTGCCGCAGCGAGGCTGACTTAATGTGGAGTGGTGCATAATAGAGCTTGCGTGACCTGCGAATTCCATCAGCCAGCTGTATATAACCCTTAACATCTACTCTTTAATGGTAATCAATTGGCGATTAGGTCATTCAAAATACCAACACCCTTAGCCGCATGTGATAGTCACACAACTTGCGAAAATATAGCCACAGCCAGCCTACTGAAAGGCCCTAGGCCCAGGTTCTCTGCCTGAGGCAGCGTTGCCAAGTGCAACCATACAAAGACACTCCGCCCAATAATTATTCGCGGCCAGCTGTTGTGTGTTTCCCCTTTTTCTTTGTGTATTTTAGTTGGCACCATTTCCAGTTGTAGGTGTGGCTGGCGAGACAGTCAAAATACATGGGTGGGTGGAATTTGGAGGCTGTCCCATGGGCCAATTGGTTGTATGGTGTGTGGTGGCGGATAATATAAGCATATCAAGCACATGTTGAATACTAGTTTCACCTAAATAAGATGCGCATCTTCTTTATCATGTGCAACTTGTACACATCTTGACTCCGGGTAAGTAGACCAGCCGGGATAACCAGTAAGCTATCAAGGGACTCCAATATAAATGTAAGGAAAGCTAGGGAGGAAACCATCTAGTCTTTTATACGGGTTCTAATTATGAAGCTGCGTTTCAAGGCATTATTATCCTATGAGCTACTTGGTTGAGCCCCAGCATGAACGGGCGATGGGCAGCATGAGATCTCATTGTTAGTAGTAGATTATGGCGCCGAGTCAGGCGGGTATTATTGGGCCTTTTAGCTGCGGAGGGACGAAAAGCTTTTGGAACTGAGATAATTGATACATGGTATGTTGATTTAATGGCTAGCTTTAGGTTTGGGTAGGAGCTCGGATGTGGTTTATAACTGCAAGAGGAGGGTTTCAAGGGTTATAGAAGAAAGGGTTGATGGAAAAGAGAAGAGACAAGGGAACAACAGTACAGGCAAGACTATAAAGAGGTAAAGAAAAGTAGTAAGGGAAAGAAAAAGCAAAAAAGATGTTGACGAGAGTGGGATTTGAACCCACGCCCCTTTCGAGACTGGAACCTTACTCCAGCGCCTTGGACCGCTCGGCCATCTCGCCCTTAGTTGTCAACTCATAAGAAATTTTGACAATATAAGCCAGGACTTCATTTTGATGCATGACGCGAGGTCAAGAATATCTCAACCATGAGCTCGAATATGAGGCATAGCCTTGCAATATCCTAGCATGTAAAAAAACTGTCATAACACTGCTTAGTTCAGATTGTCTCAAATCTAGTACTTTGAAGGGGCCGAGGGTTCAATCTGGATATATGGTAGAGCGGAGACCCAGATATATATTTTATCTGGATGAACATGAACATGATATTCGACCTCTCTCAGGGATAAAGCGAAGCAACAGGCACTCATATGTTCGACATCTTTTATAACTAAACTGCACAGCAGTTTGATATTCAAATAATTAAACAAATAGAAGATAGCAATTGTTCTGTAAAAGCCGTGAAACACGGTCTCAATTAAAGTGTATTACATCGGGCTGCTAACAGAATATCATTGTATAAGAAATAGTTTCTAGTAGTAGTTGTTGCTGTTGTTGTAGCTGTGATTAGCAAGTCCCTTGATTCTATTAGAATTTAGAACCGCCGTACTCCTTACAGATTTCAGTAGTACTGCAATGATTATGACTTGCGGATTTAGGGCTTGGCTGCATACTGACGAGTCAGGTCGCGAAAAGGGTCGCATATATCTAATACGAAATTGGACCTCGGACAGGGATATTAATATTCATATCGGCAAGGCTGCACTGTGGTACATCTATGAAAAAGCCTTTCATTTACCGGGTAAGAAAAAGAAGCTGTGCACCCCGTCAGCCATGCCACCAAAGGACAAAACTTTGTTACATCTTCATATGTAATGTCTTCCCAGCAAGAACCGAAGCCCTCAACAACCACCTGCCCAGAAAATCTCAGAAGCAACAGTCCGGATTGGATCAATCATGCTCCACAATCATGGGAACCTGGTGTTCTAAAACGATTGCCGCTGCCGGGGATTTCAGCTCTTTTGGGAGTGTTAGCTTGTCTGATATTTAATACTACGATTCTTTTAACGTCCAATGGAAAACCTCAGAACAGCTGGAAAGTCCAGCCATCAGTTCTTCTTGCTATATCATCTACTTTCAGCACCGGACTACTACGATTTGCCCTTGCAGAAGGTGCAGCCATTACCTGGTGGAACAAGGCTATTAACGGATGTACGGTATACGATCTCCACCGAAATTGGAGCTTCTCCAACAGCATGTATGACATGATAAAACAAATCAGATTCTTCAATGCTCTGGGACTTGCCAGCGTTGCATCTGTGATTGTTGCCATTGACAGTCCACCATTTCAAAGAGCGACGACTGTCGCTGTGCGGCCGGCTCAAGTCAATATGCCTCTTTCTGTTGGGATTGCGCAGCAGCTTCTATTCGGCTACACGGGTGCTATACAAAGACACATTAGTAACGATGTGACGCGGATGACTCCACCCTCCCAGAAGGTAGTCTTATCTTATAATTCTGGGGAGCAAATGTACCTCAATGATACCGGCTGCGCGAATGGGAACTGCTCGGCGACCATTCGGGCAGCTGGGCTAGCTGTCGAATGCTCTCTCGAGACCATTCCCCAGGACTTTGGAAATCTGATCTACGGCGCGGAAAATGGAACGGGAGAACCAATTCCTTCATAATACAATGCAACAGTGGTGGGAATGGGGGACGCTCAAAGGCTCATGTTTTCGACAAATTTCACCTTCGATCCTTTGCGTCGACCATCCAGCTTCAATTTCACTGCAACTTATAAAGACCAGAAAGACTGCAACAGTCGGTTGCAAGTAAATCGGTGCGGATTTCATCTAGCTACGCTGCTTTATCAGATCAAAATTGTAGATGGTGCTATTGAGCTCTCCTCATCGTTGGAATACCTGGGTAGATCCCCCGAAACCATCGCAGTCATCTACGATACGAACGAACACGAAGACATAACTACCAATAGTACTATTGGTGGTCTCTACCTAGCAGCAAATGACCTTCTCCAGTCAAAGGCCGTCGGAATGCAGATAAATCATGCCTGGACGCTGAAACATCCGGTATGCTCGCGCAAGATCACCTCACATGGGTAGACGAGCTTGTCAGCTGTCAAGATACGTGGAAAGATCCAATCCCTCAAGTGGTCGCCGAGCTCCAGAATCTTATGTTCCGTACTGCGCTCTCGGTGCCGAATAACTCCAGCCGGCCTCTACGTCTCCTTCAACACGGAGAAAAAGTGATCCAGCAAAACCAGACAGTCAATGTCGTCAAGCTGCAGGATGTGTCGGTATTCCAGGTCCATTATGGTTACTTGGCTGCGGGCAGGGCTGTTATGGGCGTATGTCTAGTTGTAGTGGCATCGACGTTCTATGAATGGTGGAAGATTGGTCGGCCAATCACCATGAGCCCGATTGAGATAGCAAAAGCGTTCAATGCCCCTGTTTTGAAAGCAGATGGGGTAAATGGTGACTTGGATAGGGTACTACCTATAGTTGGTCATCGACAAGTACGGTATGGCGAAGTAAGATATCGTGATGGCAACAAGATCTTGCCCAGTAATGATGTTGGTCCACATGAGATTGTCCAATCCAGGTTGGAGTTGTCGTATCTGCATCGGACAAACAATCCTCAGCAGGATGACCGCTACGTTTAGATGGAAGCATTGACCAGTGCTTGCGAGTATGATGGATGGGTAGGTATTTTCGCGGATAATTAAAATGTTTGATATAAACCTAGATCATTATCTCCAATTAATGTTCGAGTGTTTATCATAAAACCCTCTTATGTCAAGTATAACTTGAGGGTGACTGGCGAATAGACTCATAGTTGCAGTCATTTGTAGATAGGCCGCGACATGCATCACAATATAACTCGTTGAAAAATCATTTTAACTAGTATTCCCTTTAAACGTCCTTAATATTGACATCGCCGACTTCACTCAGGATCTCAATTCAGCCTATTGACCCAAAGAGACACAAAGCTAAGCAGTAACCTTTTTCCAGCTCTCCCTTGCCTTCAGCTCCTCCCACCACTTCTGAACATGAGGATACTTCGGCAGAAGATCAGCGAAACCGAACTGCTCCACAAACACCCCATACGGCAGATGCGCCAAATCCGCAAGTGTCACCTGGTCACCCGCAAGATACTTGTGCTTGGAGAGAACGCGCTCATAGCCCTCGAGGACGGGCGTGAGCTGCGAAAAGAGGACCTGGACGCGAGCTTCGTCGGTCTCACCGAGACCCTTGCGGACTTTGAAGACTTTCTCGAAAGCGATCTGGGAAACGAGCGGGTCGAAGTAGGATTGTTCGATGGAGAGGGCCTGCATCTGTTAGTGTGATTCGTGTACGCGGCGGGGTGGCTACGTGCCTGTTGGTACAGAGCCCAGGCTTTCAGATCGGACTCGGGTGGGGAAAGTGTGGTTCCTTGGCCGGCGTACTTGCTGGAAAGGTACTGGTTGATGGCTCTGCTTTCTATTGGGTTGAGATTAGCGTGCTGTTTGAACCAGACCGTCGGTGGGTGTGCTGCGAACCGAAAATCTGAACACCTGTCTCGGTGTCTTGGAGAACGGGAACTTTGCCGAATGGGTGCAGGTCATTTAGGTAGGACTCTGATTTCTGTTCGCCCTTGGCCAGGTCGACTGAGTGGAATTCGGCCTCGACACCCTTCTCTGCGAGGACGGTGCGTACTCGACGAGTACAAGTAGAAAGGGGGAATCCGTAAAGTTTGAGGACCATTGTGGATGTTTAATTTTGGAAGAAAAGGAGGAGAGTCGTTAAGTTAATAATTCTCAAGGGCACACGGTGATCTGTACTGAAACACTGGAGACAATATGGTTCTCAACTGATGCCCGTCTATATAACTGTATTTATACTGCCCGAGAGGCGGGGCTGCGGCAGAATCCCTGCCCGGAATTAATTCCGGCTCCTCCTATTCGATTATCAATCGCATTGAGATTGCGACTTAGGAATCAAGACAATGGAAATCGACAGACAAAGAAAGCATGAAATGATTAGTCACGTCATATTAGGAATTTTCCATGCAATTGATGCAATGGATACAATGTCACTATTAGGAGAGCACGTCATCGGTGCTAGGATCATCGTATACGGTATACCTTTGCCTTCACTTCAACTGCAACTTCATACATGTCAGAAGTTCAGAACGAATAAATGCCTGCGTGCATTGTATAGTGCGCTGCAAGATAAATTATACAATTAGACCCAGGAAATGGTAAGCTTAATCCGTCGCTCGAAGACTTGACCTACCAGGAATCGTAGGATTATTTAATAGATTTATACCTGCAGATCGTGGAGCTCAGGCGCTAGGCCGAATTAGGAAAGCTGCGTGCGGGGTTTTCTTCCTCGGAACATTCGTTGTTTATTACAGAGTATGGGAAATGTCTACGGAGTATGTGGCAGTGTGATTGAGTCGTAGAATTAGTCAAGACGGTGATATTTCCAAGTTGTTTTAAGGGCTCTGACTAGCACGTGAGATATTTATTCAAGCCCTAGCTTATGTTTAAATGATATATCGACCAAGTTCCTTCCTCGAGGGCTATAGACACGTTTTATCCTTCCTCTCCCTAATTATAATACAGCTCAAATGAAACCAGTTTGGTGCCCGACAGCGACATTGTCTGTATTTACACCCGACCTGACTGACCAGGTTAATCGGATTATCTCGCACTCTCATACACAGCTGAAACAAATTGCCGAAAAGATCTTGTTGAATCCTAACCTAATGGGTACTCAGAAGAATCGAGGAATTGTGCAGCCAAATCCCAATCGACCTTTTGTGGATCTTGAGAGAAGGACAGAAAGTCCAGACACTACGTCCAGCAGCCGAGGTTAAGTTGGAGAGCTGTGGGTACACGTTTGAGACATCGCACTTCCACTAGGCAAAACTTTTACGTGACTTGAAACTGTGTTATTGATTTTCACGTATTAAACTCCGGGATAGAATTAAACATTGTTCAATTCGAGAGAGATTCTGCAAAAGAGATCCACATGGTATCAGGGACTCAGGGTTTTTATTAAGATATATTTTGGCTTTTACCTATTAATAGGGGTACGCGCTCGTTTTCCTGAGATACTCTAATAAAATCTTAATATAACCCAACCGACAATGTTTTAGATATCCAATACACTATTAATTTGGAAAAAACTTTGTTAAATATTCAGTATTTTTTCCTTTCTCCTCGTTTAGCGCCCCGCCCCCGCATTTTAAAGCAGGAAAAATAATGGAGATATTCAGGGAGATCATCCTGGCTCAATTGACTAGAGGTCTTGGAATCAATTATGCAAATGTCATTGGTCGTCCCTCACAAAACAGGAACCACATCCCGTATTCACGGCTGCTTCGGCCAGCGTTTCGGCAGTTCTGGGTCTTCTGCAAGGGCACATCCCTTGCGTTGAGACCACAGTATAAAGGGCGGCGACTGCGGCATACATTGGAGTTTCTTAAGGGATTATTTCTGCAAAAAGCAGTTTCATCGTCATAATGGCCGACCCAAAATCGTTCCCCGACCCGGCTGGGGACCCAGAGGCTAAAAAGGATGTCATTGAGGAAGAGGCCCCGATGGATGAGCGAACGCTGAAACTCGACCGACAAACAGTTATGAGACTGGACCTGATACTGATGCCGATGACGCTTATGTTGTATCTTCTGGCTTGGCTGGACCGTGCAAATGTTGGAAATGCACGAGTGGTGGGTTTAGCCACCTTCACATACAGTATTCTGCTAACATTGGAACTCTAGGCTGGCCTGGAAAAAGACTTGAATTTGACTGATCTACAATACAAAACAGGTACATACTTCTGGATAGTTGCGCTTGTTCCGCACTAACTGCTCAGCCATTACCGTGACATATGTTCCCTACGTGGTTTCCGAACTCCCATCCAATCTCCTGCTGAAGATCGTTGGACCTCGTCTCCTTCTGCCCACACTGTGCACCCTCTGGGGTATGGTAACAACACTTCAATCTCAAGTGCACAACTATTCCGGCTTCCTTGCCTGCCGATTCTTTCTGGGCCTCCTCGAAGGAGGCCTTTTTCCTGGTATTGTGCTATTTCTGTCGAACTTCTACCGCCGCCACGAGCTGCAGGTTCGCATTGCGCTCTTCTTCTCCGCAGCCTCCCTGAGCGGTGCCTTCTCCGGTCTGTTGGCCGCCGCCATCCAGCAGATGAGTGGCCTGCGGGGAATGAAAGGATGGCAGTGGATATTCCTTCTAGAAGGCCTCTTCACAGTCTGCTTCGGTCTCTTCTCATTCCTAGTGCTACCCAACGGCCCGGAAAAAGTGATCACATTTCGTCCAGAGCACACGGAGCGATGCATAGCCCGGCTGCAGCAGGACGGGAACAAGTTCGAGACAGAAACCAAGGTCTCTTTCAAAGAAGTCATCTCCGTCCTAAAAGACCTCCATGTATGGATCGCATGTCTCATCCTCTTCTGCAACGGCGCATGTCTCTTCGGCCTCGCATACTTCTCACCTTCCATTGTACAGGCCCTCGGGTACAGCTCCACCAAGACACAGCTCATGACCGTACCACCGTACGCCTGCGGATTCGTCGTTACCATGATAACAGCCTACTTCTCCGACCGCTATCAGCAGCGCGGCATCGGTGCCTTCGTGACCAGCGGCATTGCCTTGATCGGTGCAGCATTGGCCATCAATGGTCGCAGTAATGGCGTTCGCTACGCTGCCCTCGTACTTCTTCTAACGGGTGTGTATGCGTGTGCCCCTTGTCTAATTAGCTGGGTGCCCAATAACACGGCCGGTCATGTTCGACGCGCAACTGCCGTGGCTATGGCGTTTATTGCGACGAATTGCGGGGGTATCATGAGCACGTGGATTTACCCTCAGAAGTCTGCACCATACTATGAGCTTGGGTCGAGGTTTAATCTCTCCTTGACGGTGATTGCTATGGCGCTTGTGGTGGCGCAGGTTGGGTTGTTGCGGATGTTGAATCGCAGGAAAATGACTGATCCGGTGGGATTATTGAGGGGAGTAGAGGATTTGCCGTATGAGGAGCAATTGGATAAGTTGGGCGATAGGCATCCGAGATATAACTATACTTACTAGTTTATAGAGGTAACTTGCTGTCTGTATGGATGGAAGTCAATGATATAAGCTTGACATGATGCTTTTTCCATTTTCTAAGTTATCATATCTATAACTCTCCTTAAAGAAGTGTGAAAATTGGATACACCAAACCAAAAAGCTTAAATCAAAATGAAGCAAGAAAAGATAAAAGAAATATAACAGGAGGGCCGCTCGGATAATTTAGCGGATAAGCTGGGGTTTAACTTAACCCCGCTAACCCTAACGGACTGTATTGTGCTGATAACTCATACGAATGGTATTGGATCTGAGTAAATAAATCAAGTAGCTATCATAGGATGTGCAAAAACAAAGTCGTGGCCACAGCGCATCTATCCATTCAGAGGTCTTAAGATAGGTCTATAACCACTCGTCCGTTGAGTTTACCACAGTGCATCTCCTCAAAGATGTGTGTTAGATTCTCCAGTTTCTCCGTTCGAACATGAGGCTTGATGACCCCGCGGGCAACAAAGTCTAAGACATCAAGGGCGTCTCGTCGATTACCAACCGCGGACCCCTCGATTGAAATCTGCTTAAGCACGAGAGGACCCGGGCTCGCTGTGGCAATGGGCACCAAGTCGCCCTCAGGAATGCCTACACAGATCAGGGAGCCATTAAAGCGGAGCATCGGAATTGCCTGCGCATAGGCAATATTGGAAGCCGTGCAAACAATCACCGCATGGGCGCCATGGCTGTTTGTCAGAGATTTGACATGCTCTGCAATGGCGGCGCCATTATCGTCCTTCGGAAACTGGGTGATGTCCACGAAAGCTTCTGCACCGTTCTCTTTCACCAAGTCGGCTTTGCTGCCATGATCGACTCCAATTATGCGAAGCCCAAGGCCACGACTTCCGATCTGTGTGGCGAGATGTCCAAGACCACCACCCGCTCCTGAAATAACGACGAAGTCACCAGCTTGCGCCTTGCTACGTTTGAGGGCCGCATACACCGTTACGCCCGCGCAAAGCATAGGTGCTGCTAGTTCGGACGGGACACTATCTGGTATTGGGGTTACATAGTCGATGGGCCCCAGGACGTACTGCTGAAAGGTACCAGGGGTATAGTAGCCTGATATCTTTCCATTCAGGCAAAGGCCGTCAGACCCCGATAGGCAAGGCACTTGGGGTTTTCCGTTAGGATTTGGTTCTAGGTTGGTGGAATTATGGGGTCAACGCACAGCATGTTCCACAGACAGCGGCAACCCATTTGACTCCAACGCGGTCCCCTACTTTGACTTGTGAATTATCGCATCCTGGTCCAAGTTTCACGACCACACCAACACCTTCGTGGCCTCCAATCTGCCCTTCCTGAGTTGGGAACGGCAGCGGCTTCCACTGCAGTTCGGCAAAGTGTCAGATGCATTCTGGTGGATGATGTACGATGCATGCACTCACGGAATTTGTCATGACACCTAAATCGGAGTGACAGACACCGGAATGAGTCCTGCCCCGTCCACATATTAGTGGTCTTATGCACGTGGCCAACAAACCGAACATTAGCAATACTCACATATTAATCAGAACCTGGCCGAATCCCGGCTCCGGCGTTTCCACCAGTGTCACACTGGTTGATACAGATCCAGGCCTGTCATAGACTGCCGCCTTGTGCTGTTTGGGAATTTCGACCGAAGAGGACATGATGATTCTAAGAATTTGCTGAGATTGCTGAGATTTCCTTGGGCTATGTCACTGGAAGCGTATTTTAGCATGAACGAGAAGCTGACACAGGAAAGTGACACTGGTATATCTATATAGTATTGCCTCGGGAGGGAGGGTTATTACTGCCGATCATTGCCCAAAAACTGTGCGATTCGCACACCCCAGATGTTGATCCACCGATCTGCAGAAGGACCAATCATCCCGGTTTATACGTAATTCGCACCCACTCCACGGGGTCCGCGGACAAATCCACACTCTTTAAAGTTGAGAGAGCCACAATTCGACCTCTAGTACCTCGGGCTATCCCAAAGCGTCCTAGTCGGGGCAAAGCAAAGCTTCGGAAAGATGGGGATCAAGTGCGGGGTGTTAGAATGTCTGGAGTCCCCGATCTCTGACGTCCCGGGCCCTCTATTACTCGCTCCTTTGCGACATCCTCTACACCTTGGAAATATCTCACGATTAGCCGACAGTTGAAGTTCGCTTGATTCCAATGGCTACACGAATATCACCCGACCGACCGATACCCACTAAACCGTGGACCTCGGGTCGTGTATTGACCCCGGCGCAACGAGAGCGCAAGCGTTGCAAGGACAGGATATCCAAGCGACAAAAACAGGAAAAAGAAAAAGAGAGCCTAAAGAATCTCCACAGCCAAGTCGCTGCACTACATCGTTTATTGCAATCTCAGACACGGTACTGTGGCCTTTCCCTTGGCCGATGATGAACGTCGTCTAACTCCGACAGACTCGATCCAGGGTTACAGTCCATGGCCATGTCTCCAGAAGAATCCATCGGGAGTTGCCCACTGCCCCCATCTGATCTCCATTCGTCCTTACACGATGAGCCATGCTCAATGATGGCATCACGACCATCAGCTGCTCCTTTCGATCCAGAAACAGTAGCCCCTTTTAGACAAGCCCTAGGGACTTTGGGGAACGGACACTCGACCGCCTGGTCAACCATTTCTCCATCGCTCCAGGACAGCAGCAGTTGCATGATACTTGAATTCACCGACGACCTTTTCGCGCAATGGTCGAGGTTGAGCATTCTAGACATTTGCTCCAATGACAAACTAAACGAAGACGCTATCATCCGCGGGGTCCTTGAAGGCTGGCACTTTCTAGAGGACAGGGCGTATTCATGCCCGCTGTGGAAAATCATTAGCCAGATTGATGAGCTGATCTTCATACAGAGTGGGGTCCTAACGCGTCTGACAATGCTCAGCACTATCCTCAAGATGCTCGTGGTATGAGCTACTGGACAAGTGACATACCTGTATATTGACCTTCTTCCAGGCAATGATGTATCAAGATAATTTTGAAGGGGTTCCGCCGTGGTATCGACCGAGGTTTGTATTCGCCTGAACATTGTTGAATGCATGTTATGCTAATTACCCACCAAGGCCTTCACAGCTTCACCTTCCGCACAACCCTACTGCGGACTATTTCGCTTGGTACATATCTTCGATTCCATAATGTCGGTTTCGAAGAACTAACTGGTTCTGACAAACTTAGGCCCGGCTTCCGCGAACGCCTGGTGTTCTCAAATTGCGAGATACTTACAGACCGATTCTTCAAGTACTTTGCCTCCTGCTTCCGATTATCGTGGCCCCATTCAATCAGTAATGCCTACGAGATTAACCCGGGAAATGGATTATATTCATTCTCTGAGGCCTTCAGTCTGCATTTGGTAGACCTTTCGAAATGGAAGATGTGCAAGGCTTTCTTCTCTGTATTTCCCGCCTTAGAAGAAGACATGGCATCCGAGAATATGACATCGCCGTCGTTTCTCACGCTTCCTCCTGATAACCCACTCCCCGTATTGTCCATTTAGTCCTTGGCATGAGGCTTTCGGCTTGCTTTCTGTTCTTATGCCATTTGACAGGTGTAATGTGATATGTATCGCGGATATCGGCGCGTTTCAGTTTATACACATATGTCCTTAAATGGACAAAGTCATCACGTGAAAGAAGTGAATACAGACGTAAATTAGAAATGTTTTGCTTGGTAACTGGGTGGTCCAATCGGGATATCAGTATAAGTTAAGCATTGGATAGGAGATATCATATTTACATGTACTTGAACAAGCAATTATACTCTGGAATAAAGAGACATCATGCTTTCGAAAAACCGAAGAAATCCTCATCAAGAACCTTCGCACACCTCTCTCGATAGGTTGGAAGGCCACCAATATAGTTCAATGATTGAACGGGCTTGCCTGGAATGTTGGATCCCATGTACCACGAGTCAGTCAATGGCAAAAGCGTCATGTTGGCAATCAAATTAACCTCATCATTCCAAGCGGTCTCTGCGTGAGGGGTAGCTGTGACGCTTCGGACGTTTTCTTTCTCCATCTTGTTGATCAGGGATGCGATCCAGTCCCCTTGGAGTTCAATTAAAGTGGGTCCATTGGCGAAAGCGGTAGGTGCCTGCAGGCTATATGGCAGAAACATGTTTGGGAACCCGCTAATGGCCATGCCGAGATAGGTGGACATGCCGTCCTTCCAGCGTTCGTCGAGACCGACACCGTTCACGTCTTTGAGACCCAGGCGCAGTAAGCCACCAGTCACTGCATCGAAGCCCGTTGCCACAGCGATAATATCGACTTCGTGGACTTTTTTGTCAGCGGTAGCAATACCGGTAGGTGTTAGACCAATAATAGGCTGGCTTTTTGTGTCAACGATATGAACATTTGACTTGTTGAACTGCTCGTAGAAGTCCTGTTCAAGGGATGGCCTCTTCGTTCCAAATGGGTACGGGGGCTCCAGCGGAGCCAGCAGGTCTCGCTTCTTGGGATCCTGAATCCTCGCACGGGTCTTTCGAGCCCAGAAATTGTATGCCTCACGATTGGCGTCAAGGCTAGTCAAGAAGTCCTGATAGTTATTTTGCCAGAATCTGAACCCGCCCAATTGGTAAAGATTCCCCCAAAACGCCTCTCTCTCCTCTTCAGACGCATCAAATGTATTCTTTGGAGTTGGCTGATACTCCAAGCCGGCAAAGGTTAACGCACACTCCGCCAAGTAGTCTGCATAGTCTTCCTTATCTTTCACCTGATAGCCAGCATGCAACTCCTGTTGTCTCATCGGGAGACACAAATTCGGGGTCCTTTGGAAGAGAAAGGCCTCCTCGGCTTCTCTGGCCCACTCTTGGAAGATCTGGATGCCTGTCGAGCCTGTGCCGATGACAGCCACCTTCTTCCCTTTCACACTGACCTCTTCTGCTTCCGGCCAATGGGCCGAGTGGTAAATCGTCCCCTGAAACGAGTCGAGCCCTTTCCAATCTGGCAAATACGACTTGGATGCAAAGCCTACTGCCACAAGCAGATACTTCGCCGTCGCCACCTTCCCATCCGTCGTCTGGACTGTCCATCGACCAGTCGCCTCATCAAACGTGCCCTCGTTGACCCTCGACTTAAACAGACAATCTTTCCTTACATCCAGCACGCGATCAACATGGTCAAAGTAAGACTTGATCTCCTTTTGATTGGGGTACAACTCCGTCCAATTCCACGACCGCCATACCTCAGGCAATGAATACGCATACAATGGAATCGGACAGTCCACCCGTGCCCCCGGATAGCGGTTATTATTCCACGTTCCACCAATATCCGACTCGGCTTCAAAGATCCTGACCTTCAGTTTCAGCTCGTCGCGTAGCTTGTGTAGGAGGTATATCCCGGAGAAGCCCGAGCCAATAATCAGCGCATCAAGGTGTAACACGCCGTTGGATGCTTGTGTGCCGTTCATTTTGTTGTTGTTGTAGCTTATGTGAAGAGAAGCGATAATAGGAAATATGGGAATAATCGTGAACTGTATTCCTAATGAATGCGAGGCAACAATCATACTCGGTATTATATAGTGTCTTTCTTGGTCATTGAGCTTTCCGATGTGTGGAGATCCGGTCGTTCCCGCGCTTCGGAGTGCGACTCGCACACTCGCACCGGGGTGACTCTTGTCGCACTCGTGCGACGCGGGGTAGATTCTGGGGTTAATCCACTTATTGCTTCCTGAGGGGGCATTGCCTCGAAGGACATATGTTTACTGTTCTGACAAAGGCCAGCCGAAGGTTCTAACGCCGCCAACGAGGATGGTAGGACACCCAATGTATTACACCTATAATAGCATAACATATACAGCTCTTAAAGCAATGAAATTACACATAAACCATTATTTTCAATTAAATTGTTAATTTCTCGGATCTTGTATCTAAATAGTGGTTTCGAAGATGTGGTTCACGAATAATACGGTTGAGAATTCATCGCCCAGATCCTGCGAACTAGGTTTGTTTCTGTGGATCTGGAAACTCCACCCCGTAGATCGCCCGGGATTTATTCAGGAGACGTTCATCGGAGGTCATGGTAGTGTAGATACTTAATTCAAGTAAGAGGAATATATAATCTAGAGGGGTTCATATTTTGATCCATCCATCTCTAAATTCAGAGAATCTACAGTGTGATATTAATGGAAATTCAAAATATCAAACGCGATATCAGGGCTGGAGTGGTCTATTCTTATACATAGAATGAAGGTTGAATTCAGAGAGGGCAGATATACTCCGTAGTCTATCCATCAGACCTACATATCCCCATGTACATACATAACCAAGTCAACCCTCTGCGGTATACAAGAAGCTACCATAACACCGCGACGTTCCAGCAATCCCGGGATTGCTTAACAATAATCACTGTTACCAGGGCCCCCATCCCGGCAACCACCACCGCAGTAAGTGATGAACGAGATATCACCATTGTTGCCACTATTGCAATGGAACAAAGATTCACGAGTGTAGGCGTCGTCGGTGGGCTGGTTGGCAGCTCGCAAGGCTCCGTTGACCTGGGCACCGTAGTTTCCTGTCACACATGTATAGGTTGATGTACATGAATCTTGCAACGTATGGCCATATAATGTGTTCTGCATCCTGTCACGTACCGATACCAAGAAGATTGTAGCCACAGTAATTGAGGCCTGTCTTGCAGTTGTTTGCGGCTGTCAGGGAGACCAGAGCAGCGATGGCTGCGAGAGGGAGAACTGTGAACTTGACCATGACTGCGGTACGTACTAGTGATGGTTTGAAAGTAGGGAGGATGTGAGTAAGGGATTCTCAAAGGATAGAGTGCTGGGAGATACAAGACAAGATGTTGGAAGCTTGTTGAGTTGAACGGAAACTTCTCATGGATTTCTCGAGGTATTTATACCTGCGCATAGTCACTAGTGTCAATCAGCGCAGTCGTGATCATCTTTCCTTTTCCATTTTCTGATGTCCGAGACTTGGACGCCTCATGACTCAGGTTATATCGCAGCTGGACTCCGACTTCTAAATCACGCACAAGAAGCTACCTGAAAGAAGGGAGATATCTGACGATCTACGTAACCTTACAGCTCTATAGCACCGCGTCGTATTTCTTGCAAAGGGAAATTCGCAAAGGTTCGAATAACAGACCTAGCAAAATCCGTTGTTAGTTCTTCACCGGTCCTCATTAAGGGGATATTTCTGTCCTAGGGCTCATAGACAGCCCCAGATTATCCATATTAGGGGGAATAAAAAAGCAAACAAGCTTTGCACCAACGATCATTCGCTGTCTTGGCATGGTTCTCGTATTTATATAGGGGCAGTGCTCAGCTGGGGTCTGGCCAATGATCATAATGACACGTTAATTATTATCGACGCTTATTTGGTAAAACCACTATCTAGCCCCGGTTAGGCACCCCAAGATCCTATGTTGGACTGCATATCCGCCACGTTCCGAAACATTTTCGAGAGGTAGCGAATCAGAACACGGCCTTTGATCCGCCCACGTATACGCCAAAAAGAACTATCCTATAGTCAGAGGAGCTGACTTGTTCATTGACGTCGGGATACTGTAAGGAGGCAATAGGATCTATACCTTGTAGGTTCCTTCGTACAATTAATTGCCATCGGTAACACGAAGTGACCAGTAACTGGTCTTTCTACTTGAAGTATCATCAACCTTTACTACCGTAACTTAGAATGCCCGTGGCTGTGGACAACAGTACAACCTGGACAGGAGATTATTTTGACCGTAGAATAAAGATCGGTCAGGTAAGACCTTGCTCGTATGAGACGGCAGGATTCCATTTTACGCTACCATCCGGTGAGCGCTTAATCATGATTGCATACGTCGATTTCTTTCCGCAGTCTCCGTCATACGAGATATCCACTTTCCGTACTTATGCTCGCTGTATAAAAACCCGACCAGCAGGTGAAATTGAATAACCAGTCATTTGTGGATTACATTAGAGACATAATATGCCATCATTCTGCAAACGTATCACTTTCTACCTTTTGATCGCACAGCACATATCAAGATGTAGCGGATGTTCGCTGTACGGCTCAACCGTGTTAGGGTTAGTATCTGCGTGATAAGGCATAAATCAGCGGGGAGAAGATGACCATATCTAATGTTCAACAATGATCTGTAAGATAATAAACTATTCTTTATAGAAGAACTCACATAACTTCTCATGGCGGGAAACACTCTTCTATAAAGCGGGATCCCTGGTGAAACCCCGAGGGTGCTAGAAGTTATACTCAATATAGCGGCCGCGTTCCCTCCCGCCGCGCAGCATTGTTGGCTCTTCGCCGAAGATGTTCTGATATATATTATTGGGCGTCCATCGTGGCGGAGCAAAAAAGGGATTCATGTCAGCACTTGGCATATCTTCCCCTAAAGCTGAGATATATTATTAGCTTTCGCCCCCAATTCCCCTGTGGCTGAGTATTTATGCTTACTAACATATCAGGCAGACACTTCCTCGTATAAGACCATCAAGAATGTCTAACCAGCATTGCCGTCGTACCTCAATCACCAGTCTTCAACCATGGCACTGTTTACTATTATCCTGCTGTGTACGGCCCTAGCCCAAGCTGTCCAAGCAGGAACCCACCTGCCCGGACCATCCGGACCATGCAGGGTGCAGGCAACCCACCTGGAACTGCTCGATAGCTCGCGCATCGATCCCTTCAGCCCTACTCATGATAAACGAGCGATCATGGCAACGTCATACGTGCCCATCGATTGCAAACACACCAAGTTCGAACCATATCTTACTCCGCATACAGAAGCAGTAACAGACCAGATAATTCGGTCCTACGGCATGCCCAACGGGACAACATTAGAAGGTTTCCAGGTTGAGTCCGGCTTTGACTTCGATGACACATCGCCTAGCGACAAAAAATATCCCGTCATAATCTTCTCCCCAGGCTTAGGAGCGTCCCGGTTGTATTACTCTTTAATCCTCGAGTCTGTAGCCAGCACAGGCTTTGTGGTAGTCTCGGTGGACCATCCCTATGACGGAGCGAGTGTGGATTTCCCCGACGGCAGGGTTATATACGGTGTCAACATCTCTGCAACCGATCCCGTCGCCTTGAACACCCGCGTCCAAGATGTCATCTTTACCCTGAACCAATTACACGACAATAGGCACCTCGTACCATCCTCATTCACAGGCACCCTCGAACTTGACAAAGTCGCAATAGTAGGCCACTCATTCGGTGGTGCGACAGCGGCAGCCGCAATGCTGAACGAAGCCCGTTTTGCTGGCGGGCTAAACTTCGACGGAGCGCTCTGGGGCCCCGTAGTCGAAGAGGGTCTCGACCGGCCGTTTATCAATTTTGGACACGCGAACATTACACAACTGGATAACAATAGCTGGGGGAAGATCTGGCCTCATCTTCGGGGATTCAGGCGACAGCTTCAGCTGGCTGATTCAGTGCATCTCACCTTCACGGATTTCCCGTTGATTCGGGATGTTGCTGGGTGGCCCGTGAAGGTGAAGCAGGGTACGGAGGAGTTGTTAGGTTCGCTTTCCGGGCTGCGGGTGAGAGCTATTTTGACGGAGTATATTGTTGCGTCGGCTACGTTTTTTATTACTGGGGAGAGGAGTAAGCTCTTGGAGGGACCGTCGAGTGACTATCCTGAGGTGAAATATGTGGCTTAGTTATAGGGTTGACTAGGAGTGGGAGCATTAATAGGTGCGACTTTGGCTTCTTATTCCTGAAAGTACTTATAGTAAAGTGGCTAATGTAATAGACAATAAATTGTCTAGATAGAATAAAAACAGTTCTATGTAGTCTACCAAAATGTTTATCGAATCAATATGAAATGCAAAGCCACGAACGAGGGGACGAGCGTATGGGACTCAGTTGGCCTGTGAAAAAGACAAAGCAAGACAGACCAAAAGTTAGACTACACAATAGCGTAGAAAAAGGTCAAGAGTGGACTTTGTACATGGAGAGACCTGAGTATATCGGCCTAGAATACCTTCTCGACTATTTTTCCTCTTTAGGCTGCTCAAGGGCATTCTTCAACTCCTTCCACACCTGAAGCACCTGCTCCTTCTTCCCATCAGCATCCCAAGCCTTGCGTGAATCCTCTCCCAAAGTACCCTCATTTGAAGCGGAAAGCACATCCGACCCCGGAGCAAATGGTAGTAAGACTTTAGTAGGCATCACCTCCATCTTCATAACCACCCTCAAACTCTCACTAAGCTGCTGGGAGGCGTTGCTCCCACCCTTGGCGCCATAACTGATGATTGCAACGGGCTTTCCAGGCCACTCGCTGTACAGATAATCGATTGCATTCTTCGTTCCACCGGCAAGCCCAAGGTTATACTCAGGTATGACGAAGATGTATCCGTGGAAGGAAGCGATGGCTGCACTCCATTTCTTCGAATGCTCTTTGGTGAATTGTTTTACGGCGGGGACCATCGCAGGTATGACGGGTTCATCGTAGACCGGGAGATTGAAGTCGGCGATATCGAGCCGTTCAAGTTGGAGAGTGTCCGTGGTTTTTGGCTTCAGTATGTTGTGGATCCAACCCACGATAGCGGTGCCCACTGATGGGTTTCGGGTACTGCCTTTGATGAGGGCGATCTTCGTCATTTCCGAGTTTCGAGGTGTTTTTGTGGGAAAGTAAAGTATGATTTTAGGTGAAGAGATACTTCTGGGTTATCCCTCGACAGTATCAGCTGGTTCTCTGTAGAATCTATCCAATGACATTATTATACGAGCATCTGACGACTCTTTTATAAAATATGAACCTGGGTAGGTTCACCTCAACCGCGCATGATGATTCCTGAATAATTGTCATATTCTTTCACTGATTTGAAGCCGAATATGCTAAAGAGCAGAGTGTATTACAAATCTGGTGACTCTGTCTCGGAAGAGTTGTATATGCCCGAAGGCCGAGCACTATTATCAAGCATTATAAATCCATCCAATTATACCCAAGGGTAATGAAGTCCGGCCCTAGCAGGCCGCCTTGGCTGAAACACTGACAACAGCAGCGTCGGACAAAGCCAATCGAAGGCCTAAGTCCGAACATCTTATCTGGTTAAATTTGGTTCGGGTAGTGGTATCAACCTCCAATGCTGATCGTCATTATGCAAAGCCTAGGCCCTCGTGACGGGTCACCGGGGAGCTTTGCCCTAACTCAGCCAACGTCAAGTCTTATTCTTCTCCCTACTACTGTGCCTTTGGCTGAGAATACGTCATATTATCCATTCAATTTTATTAGCATCTACGTTAGTTTGTAGGATGCAACATCCAAGTTATATTCTGTTACGCGCTGGGCTTATTGTATTGTGTGCAGTGTGGGTTGTCCCCTCAAGTTAATAGGCACACCTACAAGTATGAAAATTCATGAGTGACATGTCTAATGGGTTGAAACATGTAACGAAATATTCCATGAGATTAATAGCAACATATATCGCAGCAACTAGACTCTAATTACCCAAGAAGATAAGCAAACGATAAGGTAGAAAAATAGGAAAAGAGATATTTGGGAACCACCGGGTCTAAACCAACGTCCTGAGTGGTGTTCGACGATGAAGTTGAACCTCAGTCAAATGAGATTCCAACTGCAAATGGTGTGTGTGTATCTATAAGGGTAGGGGAGTTATCCAAATGCAAAAATAATGCGGTGAGCCGGGATCGAACCGGCGACCTTTAGATAACCCAAATGGGTCTATCTGATCGAAGTAAACTTCAGTCTAACGCTCTCCCAACTGAGCTATCCCCGCAATGCTTGGCAAATACTTGTACTAATTTAACCAAGAGGCGCAAACAAACTGCTGTACGGGTCTAGAAGCAACAGAATGTAGACGACAACAACCGGTAATATCTAGACTCGCACGAGATGATAGATAGGCGGAGCAGGATCTATGAAGATTGACTTGTTGGCTATCTGAAAGAATGTTGTCATATTCTGTCAAACTTTCCCATAGGAGGATATAAAATGTAACAGGTGAAAGCATTTCTTCGGTTATAAATTCCCACATGCAGCTTCTTGGTCGTTACTCCGAGGCCTCAATGTTATGAAAACTTTATCTGTTTCGATCAACGCGGTTACACCCCAACAACTCCATCAATCTAGGTGAAAAGCTCCAAGAGCAGACAGTTTAATCCCTCCCGACTATCGTTCTTTTAGTCTTCGTATGCTGAGACAGAGCCAATTTTAGAACAGGTTAACCCTGATTTCTTGGCATGACTCAACTGGACTTCTAACATATATTCCTTGCAATATATCAACTGGAACACAGGATACTTGGCGATAAAGAATGGGGCTTCTACATATCCCCCCCGAGATTGTCTTATTCATTTACCAGGGTCTAAATACGACAACAGATGCTTATAACTTCGCACTGTCATGCAGATCCGCATACATTGTCTTTTATGATCCATATTACCGAGGCAAGATTTTCCAATCAATATTAGTATGTGTTTTCCGTCCCAAACGTGGACCATAGATTGAACATGTTGACCAACATATAACAATGTAGAACAATCTAATTAATGCTGCAGCCCCAAGCCGAGCATGGTTGGAAGCCTGCTTTGGAGCAAACACACTATGGCAGCCTACAGAATCCGATATTGACGGTCTGGTGCATGATCGTACTCGAGAGTTTCTTTTGAATGTTGGCTTCCCTGCCTTCAAGCTAGAAGGCATAACTTTCGAATCTCTACATTTAACAAATGAAGCCAAGAGCAGCCCGAAACACTACATCCTTACCGACGACAATGAACTTGAAATGCATCGGATGCCTTGTTCGCTGGCCCAGTGCAGTGACGTCCATTTCCACATCGGAAATGTCAACGACTGTATGGTAATGGTGGACGCAGATGACGGTGATGTATGGCTTTGGGAACCAGATCACGTCCGGTACGGTGGAGCTGGTTTCTATATCTATGACTGCCCTTGGCGTAATACAGTTGCATGGTCCTTGGATAGCTTTGCAATGTTGTTTGGGGCGGTGGTAGCTTTGGTGCGAGATTTGAGAGCAGCTCCCTGGAGGTCATCTTCGTGGGGCTTGCAGGCACGTAGGGATCTTCTTGACGCGTTGAGAGAACGGATAAATGTGTGCGATTATGTTGTTGCAGAAGATATTTCAGGGTTTTGGCATCACTTGTTTAAGGACTTGGGGGAAGAGTGAGGTTGCTCCGGTGTGTCTTCGCTCATATCAGCCTGGGGGGCTAATTAAACTTCCGTTTCAGACCATGGGTGAGTATTTTCTGAGACGAACAAAGTAAGAGGAGCGGGGCGCTTAATACTTATAGCTAGAGTTGTTCGAGTTCCCCGCAAATTGAGAACAGCCACCACCACTACCTGGCAGTCGTTAATCAGCTATAACAGGGATGAACTCTTTTTTAAGAATTCTCCATAGACTGTAGATCTTGTAATCTAATAATGAGAATTCTGTGTCTGGAAAGCAGGAGATATTGAACCTTCTGCAGGAAATCGTAGTATTGGTGTACAAAGCTAAGTATATCTCCTATTCAATAGTAGTTGCAAGGTTTCATAAGCAAGTATCTCAACCTCATGTCAACGATTTCGCTTGGTCAAAAGCATCAGCAGCTAGTGCCTACTGCAGCGATACTAGAAAGTATTCTAGTAGCGACTAGGTATAATTCATTGAAAGGCAAGGAAGCTCTAACAGCTGATCAATGTTTAATAGTAGATCAAGAAAGCCCCTTTTCGCATCTTTAGATAACAATTACAGACCGCATTGCTCTTGGTAAGCAACTGCACGAACGATATTATCAAATGGCATGATAGGTTTGGGGGCGTTGACGGAAACTCGGACGAAAAATCGCCACAAGATACAGGATGTCACTTTACTACGCTTACATCGAGATTCACTATGGAAATTAGGTTACGGTGAACATGGTGTACCTAGGCCAATGTATGCACTCTGTGATGAGAAAGATGGCTAAACCTAGGAAAGTGAGAGGTCTTATAGTTCTTTAGCTATGCCGACTAAAAATGATGGCTTCGCGTTTGCTGAATCAAAGAGACCTTTCAAACATATTGATAGACCCGCATGATACCTAACCAAAATAGAACAGATACCCAAGAGTTAAGACCATCCTAAGTTGAGGTCCATTTCAGGTTGTCAGTTCTGCGATCGAGGTAGAAAGCAAAAGCGAGCACAAAACATACCTGCCAACAGCTGGAGAGGGATGAAGGAGAGGCTGCTTCATAAACATTACCAACTGACCAGCGCGACAATATCGAGCCGGATTACAGGGGGGAGGTAGTTGAGCTCAAATCAGATTAATTAAAGGAATAGGACTAACATCAGATGACTATCGAAAAGTAAGATGGTTAAAGATCGACCAAGAGTGATATCATGCTTGGGGTCTCAGGTCATATATCAAAACCGTGTCCACACGTCAACCTCAAGAATACTGGTCATACCTTGGGGCATTCCCTATAAACCCCATCTCAAGGCATCAAATCCGTATGCTTTGGCTGAAACTTGGCTTTTAACCCTTTCAAAGCGATATGTGCTAGCCCATCGATGTTCCCTGCGTTCATAAATTCCATCACGCTGATCTCCAGTCCCAACGTCTGACACCACCAATTACGAATTTCAATAACTACCAGAGAGTCAATTCCCATGTCTACCAGCGACTTGGCTGTATCTATCTCTTCATCCGCCTTGAATAGGAAGGAAACTATCTTGCGCCCCAATTCGTCTCTCAGGAGGGCGTAAGTCTCAGTGTGGCCTAGGATACTCGGCTCCCGAGAGGCCTCCGCCAGAAATGCCCTAAAGCCATTGTCCACATCGCCTCGTGCTCGCGGAGCCTCCTGCGCATTGTGAAAGAGCCTCATCCGTTTGTCGCGCTGAAAGAAGCCCGGCAGACGAGCTAATGGGGTCGCGAGACTAGGCCCTAGGCCGATTATCACATCATGCTGGCCGCTGCACGCCAATTTAACGGATTCTATCACCTCTCTCTCTTGGATGGTTTGACCGGCCCAAACAGCGAGTCCACGTTGCGTCATTCGACCACTTTCAGAGACATAGCCAATATCACTAACAATTCCTAGGTCGATGACGGATGCCGGAAGACCGAGTGATCGCCGGTATCTCGTAAAGCAATCTAGAAACGTGTTGGCAGCGGCATAGTTCGCTTGGCCTGGCTGGCCGAGAATCCCGGAGATGGAGCTGAAAGAAACGAAAAAGTCCAAAGGCTGCCCCTGCGTGGCTTGATGAAGATTCCAACTTCCTTGAACTTTAGGTAGAAGAACATTGGTCCACTCGACATGGCTCATACTCAGGAACGCCCGATCCTTGGAATGAGGGTCAGCAATGAGATCATTAGTGCACTTGGTGGAGGGGATTGCTGTACCTCCAAAGCCATTGACATCTGGAATATACCAGCGATGGGGGCATTGCAATGCTGGACTGCCCTTTTCACATCACAGAGATCCGATACATCGCCTTGTATCACAGTGACCTCACATCCTTGCACCCGTAACTCTCGAAACAAGGCTTCACGGGACGTCGTAGTTGAGCTGGCCGAACGGGAAAGATATACCAGCTTGCGAGCTCCCTGTTCCACCATCCATTGCGAGACGGCGCGGCCTATTCCACCTAAGCCCCCGACCAGCAGATATGCATGGGTTGATGAGAACGAGATTGCGACCGGCATCTTCCGAGTTGGACAAGGCCTGGTGGACATATTTACAACTATTTTACCAGTGTGTTGGCCGGCCTGCATATAGCGGAACGCCTGCTCGATCTCAGTCGCATCGAACGCGCGTATGGGGCGAATTGGTTGAATAGTACCCTGTCGGACCAAATCGACACACTTTTCGAGAAGTCTATTCTTGTCAGCAATTGTCTATCCAGTTGCTCTGTGAGCACTGTTCTCCCACTCGCCTTTGACATTCTTGAGGCTGGTATTCGAGAATTTCCGCCAGATCCACACTGATCAATGATCGGTTCTGGACCATGGGAGCTAGGCTCAAGCTGGCATGACCGACAATGTCACGCTTTCCAATCTCAACCATCTTGCCAAAGCGTGCAACACATTTCCACGACGCGTGTAAGAGTTCCCCAGAAAGTGAGTTCAACACCAGGTCAACACCCCGGCCGTTGGTTTCTCGCATGACATCCTCGTAAAACGAGGGTTCGCGCGAATTAGAGATATGATTGCGCGGGATACCGAACTTGTCTTGAAGATACTGGGTCTTGGTTTCGCTACCTACCGTTGTGTAAACTTCAGCTCCGATCATACGGCTGATCATAATAGCGGCGAGCCCTACGCCGCCACAAGCCGAATGAATCAGAACAGTCTACGCAGCTAGTTGTCAATACCAGTACAGATTCCGAGGTCGAGGAAGAGTGAAGATTATATCTACTCACCTGTCCCCGTCTGAGTTGCCCAATGGTGATTAGAGAGTGGATGGCAGTGGTATACACACACGGCATGGTGGCTGCATCTTCGAACTCAAGGTTATCCGGAATGGGGGCACAAAGAAGTGACGAGGTCACTATACTGGTGGCAAATGAACCAGCACTCATAAACAGGACTCGTTGTCCTGGAGTGAGAGAAGAGTGCGGTCCAACTCTATTCACGACGCCAGAACCTTCTAAGCCCAGCCCGTTCTTTCGTGCATCTAGTATTCCCTGCGCGCACAGTAGATCCTGCAATATATCATCAATAAGCGATTGTGTAGATGCAAGTGTTTTTAGGTCAACTTACCTTGAAATTTAGGCCCGCGCTGTGAACATTGATTTCTACCTGGTCGCCTTGCAAATCAACAGGTCTGTCCAGCGACACCCAAGCAAGACTATCCAAACGACCAAACGCCTCAATGCGAAGCCCGACAGCATCTGAAGATTCACTACCAGACCGAAGAGCGAGGATTTCTTCTGGTGTGCGCCGTTTGTAGCGGGAAGTGAGAATTTTCCCCTCATGATACACGAATTCAAAGTCAGTGTTGGTACCATCGGTCTTGTCTCTCGCCTGAAACTTGCGATAGATTAATTCCAATGCTGTCCAAGATGCTTGATCAAAAGATTCGAATTCAACGGTACCCATTTCAATCGCAAGCTCAGAGCGGATAGTGCGAGCTAAGCCCAAGACAAGACCAAATCGAGGATCTGTACACTTGAGCTGGATTGACCTTGTTACCCACAATATACCGGTTGATTTGCAGCAGGAGACGAACTTTTGGAAAGCGATGAGGTCTGCATCAGAGATATTATCGAAGAATGGGCCTTCAATATCCAGAAGAGAAACGACATCCCCTTTGGGAGATGACACGCTTTGCAAAGAGCATAGATGGACTGTATGACCACGTGTAGAGAAATGTCGCTCCACGGCTCGAACATGTTCGTTATCAATCGAAGAACACAGGAGAGTCACAGCACTTGGCTGGGAGTCATCATCACGAACAGTCACAACCATCGTTGCATTGGTAGCATACGGAGGTTCATTATCATAGACCAGCTTATCCACTCCAGTAAATCCACTCTTCTGGAGCTCCAAGTTCCACCTTTCAGGAGAAATAAACGGCTCTTCCTCGCGCGAGTCTTGGCCACCAATCCACCATCCCGGGAGGACACCCTGTCACTGACACATCAGACACCACCCGTCACCAGGAAAACAAAACTAGATCTGGGTAACACCTACCATGACAAAATTAATGAATCTAACCTTGGGACACAGCTCCTGCAGTAGAAGCCGGCCACCTGGGGCGAGCAGCTTCCGAATGTGGCGTAAAGCTTTGCCAATCTCCGGGGTTGCATGAAGCACCTGGGATCTTGTTAGCTCTGATATTCCGTGACTTTAATGTGTAGACAAAGCTCACATTTGATGCGATGACTAAATCAAAGTCTTGCGCTTCGAATCCCTGATCCAGTGGATCCTGGCTGATGTCCAGGGTCGCGAAATCTATTCCGTGAAACCTGCGGAAACGTTCTCGAGCACCAGAGAAAAAACCCATCGATATATCGGTATAGCAGTATCGCGAGTATAAAGGAGGTCCATTGCTCAGGGTTAGGCCATTGAGGGCAAGGGCCGTGGTACCCCCGGTGCCTGCACCAATTTCCAGCACTCGAAGGGAGGGATTTTCGTGCCCAAGTGTGAAGAACAGACAAGATAAATCCAAATCTGCCATCACGTCATAAAAATTCTTTAAACCATCTTCTTGGTAGAGCAAGTCTATCCCGGAAACCGAACCATTGCAGAGCTCCCTAATGTTGCGATAGACACGAACGAGGAGCGTGTCTACAGGGGTGCACCTTGACCTCGCCTGGTCGTTGATGAGTTCCTGTATCAAGGCTTTTCTGTGCTTTGAATCAAGCATGGCCCATTCTTGAGATTTAGGAACTAGGTCGTAAGACCCATTTCTAATTGAGTAAACCTGCTTTTGAAGTCACGCAACATACTGCTGCATGTAGGTTGCCTGGGGTTGTAATGATTGAGAGTTCACTTCATGCATCGTCTCAAGCATGCAAAGAACCACTAGCTCTTCACAAGACACAGTCACAAATGGCCCTGGTGTGGCATTGTACATGAGGTCAGGTGCAGGAATGTCCTCCAGGCGAGAAGTCCACTCCAGGTGGGAAATATTCAGAGTTTCGAATTCATCCATGTCACTGGTTTCACCATTCAGGGGCGCTAACACACAGCCACTGAAAGCGAATACTATATTACCATCGATGACTCCTATGACGCTGCCATTCAGCTTTTTATTCTCAAGTTCCTCCGCAAAGGCCTGAACATGGACCGTAGATGCTATTTCATTGACGTAGACGTGATCTATACTGACAGGCACGACTAATCGATTCAATTTGCGGCGGAGCCCTCGGCATGCCGCAACAGATAATAGCTGCAGAGCACAGTCAGCAGTAGTTGGATGCAGCGAGTAGTCAGTTTGGTGCAGCTCTTCTGAGTAAGGAATATTTGCCGACGCTGTGTTGGCCAGCGGATCAGCCTTGATCCCAGCCAGGCGTTCAAAAGTCGGTCCGTAGTCAAGTCCAAGATTGTTCAGACCTTGGTACCACTTCTGTGAGGAAACTTCGCGTATATGGGACTTAGTCTCAACTACGAGACTTTGGTTGCTTCCAGGTTTCACTTGACCTGTGCAGTGCTTAATCCAGGAATTACCGTTGAACGCAGAGATACTGAAGCTGTACCACGCCGAGTCATGGTACTCTGTCAACGGTATCACGTTAAACGAAGTTATGATCTCCGTAGCTGTTTCTTGTTTCAGAACAATCGGCGCCTTGACCAGTAGGCGCCGAATGGTGTAGTCTCCTCTTCCTGTCAATTGGCGAATTGCCTCTCCTACCGCCGCAATGTAAGCTGTGCTAGGGAAAATGGTATCTTCAAACACCTTGTGGTCTCGTAACCAATTCATATCACCCAGAGATAGGACATTTCGCCATGAAAAGCCCAGTTCACCGGTCTCCGAAATTCGCGAACCCAGAATCTCATGCCTTGGAAACGCAAGGTGTCGCCAGGCTTTTGAGAGACGGCTTTCGCGCCAGTGTTGACTCGAGTCATGCTGCCAGCAATACAAAGGGAGATTTGTGAGAGCCTTCCCAGGACCGTTAACTGATAAGAAGTCAATGGGGAAGCCCTGAAGATACAGCTCTCCGGCGGCCTCGTAAGTCTTAGTCAAAGAATTTGAGCCGCGAGACAGTGTAGACAGATACACCCCGGAGGTGTTTCCCTTGGAGCCAAAAATCTGCTTCAAAGGAGCAGAAAGGACTGCATGTGGTCCAATTTCTAGCATAACAGTATCCTCGCTCTTCGGCATCTGGTCCAAAAGGCACCGGGCAGCTGAGCTAAATAGTACAGGCTGTTCTAAGTTCTGGCGCCAATACTTAGCGCCTAGTCCACTTCCTAGAATGTCTCCAGTCACACTAGAGTAAAATGGAATTGCCGGGTTCCGTTCTTCCACAAAGTTCAGGAGCTGCTCGTAGATCTCGCCAACCTCTTTCATGTGATCTATTTATTGTTAGTTAGAGTTCGCCTAAATCTCGGATGGGAGTCCAACAAGAGTGATATGCCACCTTGACTCGGAGGTGTCGGCAAAAGGCACTCGGGAAGGCTTCTGATATACGCGATAGCACTTTGGCCACAATAGATTTATCACCAGAGATCGTGACACTTTCCGGACTATTTTCGCATGCAATTATGACACCATCCTCCAGGTAGTCGGCGGCTACATCACGACCAAGCCCCACGGCGGCCATGCCTCCTTCAGTCCGTGGCAATTTGGATACTTGGCCACGGAAGTAGGCAATCTTGATAGCTTGTTCCGCGGTTATAGCTCCTGTCGTGTATGCAGCCGCAATTTCTCCACTTGAATGACCGACCACTGCGCTTGGATGGATATTCCAACTACGTAGCACCTCAACTAAACCAACTTGTAGTGCGGTGCACAATGGCTGAGACAATTCGGGACTTTCCATTTCCGCTGCGGTAAGCTCTGTCGTGATAATTTCTGTTCATGTCGTTGGTTAACCATCTGACTTTGATTTACTTTTAAATAGGCCACATACCCAGCAGAGACAAAGACCCACGGTCATCAAGTTGCTCTAATGTGCGAGACATGGTGGCTATGGCTTCACGAAATGCCTTCACGGCCATCAATTCCCGGCCCATACCCGGCCACTGTGCTCCCTGGCCAGTAAACACAAACGCTAGATTCGTTTTCAAACCCGTCAATCGGGAAGTGTGTGATATTTTTTGATGACCATTGGGACCGCTTAGGGTGTAGGCTCGATACTTGAGAGTTTCGCGACAGACACCTAGGGTATGAGCAACGTCGTGTACCTGGTCAGGATTATGGGCTATATATTGAGCATGGGCATCGATTGACCATTGCAAAGAGTCTTTGCTGTTGGCCGAGTACGGAATGATTCGATACTGGCCTTCACACAAGGTTGGCTCATGATTGACGGGTGTGGCTGCCTCGATGATCGCCTGTTCAATAATTAAGTAAGTGATCCTCATTTCCTTTCACACTAGACTACTCTTACATGGGCGTTTGATCCACCAATTCCGAAGCTATTGACACTAGCACGTAGTGTTTTCCCTTGTGGCCATGAGATAGGTTCGGTTGGGACATGCAGGTGCGCTTTGTCGAAAGGGACTGATTTGTCAATATATATTTATTCGACAATTTTCTTCCCCACCCCCTTCCGCAAAGAAGTACTTACTCTTCGGGTTGGGGACTGTGAAATGGGGATTCGGTGGGATGATCCCTTTTTCCAACACCAGAACGACTTTAATCAGACTGGTCAAACCAGAAGCTCCTTCCGAGTGGCCAACATTGGCTTTGACCTTGAAAGCGTCTCAGTTTCATCATGGCATGTTGCGACTGTTTAAATGTGGAAAATCTTACAGAGCCTAGAATAATGCCTTCTCCATCAAAGGCTTTGCTGATCGCTAGAGTCTCGACTGTGTCCCCTGCGATGGTTCCTGTACCGTGACACTCAAAGAACCCGGTTTGTGAGATATCTTCAATGTTTGCTGACTGGTATGCTTTACGAATCAACTGTTCCTGGGCTGTGGCACTGGGGTAAGTGATGTTAGGCGTTCGTCCATCTGAATTAACAGCCGTGGCTCGAATAACAGCACGAATAGGATTCCCATCTCGAATAGCGTCGTCTAGCTTCTTGATGTAGATCGCATTGATGGCCTCGCCTCGCCCGTAGCCATCAGCTGTGGCATCAAACGTCTTGCATCTCCCATCTCGGGATAGCACGCCAACCTCACACATTCCAATAGTGGTAGTTGGGGCCATAATGAGATTCGTTCCAGCTACAATAGCCCCCACACATTCACCTTGGCGAATGGCCCGACACGCCTCGTGGAGGCCTGTAAGGGAAGAGGAACAGGCAGTTCGGATGGTCATACTTGGCCCCTTGAGATCATACTCGTAAGAAATGCGATTCGAAATCGCATAATCTCCCGTGCCAATGACATGGTAACTACCAACATCCTGCGTATCCTTCCTCGAGATTTCCAACCAGTCCTCTCCAAAGACACCTACATAACATCCAATATTCTGGCCGCGCCAACCCTTTTGGCCTGCGTTCTCGAAGCATTCCCACACCACTTCACAGAGCATTCGCTGCTGTGGGTCCATCTGCGCCACTTCACTTTTCGTGAGGGAGAAAAATGCTGCATCAAATGCAGCTAGGTCATCTTCGAGGAAGTAACCAGTTCTTGTATAGACTGTGCCCTTTTTTGGAGTTGCACTGTAGTACTTGTCTACATCGTAACGACTCGGGGGAACTTGGCCATGGCCGTCTTTTTTCTGAATGAGCATATCCCAAAATTGCTCCGCTGTCTTGATTCCTCCAGGTAGTCTCATTGACATTCCCACGATGGCAATGGGTTGCGTGCTATGGGAAGCCTCATCTTCTCCACAGGGACTCATCTTGGGCTAAGGAACCACAATGGGGAAGCTTTTGGTGATGCTCAAAAGTACGGCAATGAGAGAGCTATGACACGAAATTGAAGCGAAATTAGAATGTTAAAGGATCAAAAACCACAAGTTGAAAATGAGATCTTTTTCCTCGAACATCGCCAACAGGCTTACCGTGTCCCAATCTAACGCGCAGTGTGGTGGCTGACAGACAGAGTTATTCAGTGATAGACCATGAATGCAATTCTTACAAGGGTAAAAACTAAAAGAATCCCCCTTACAGATTCCACGGAGATCATTTACCAAAAATCGCTAAGTGGCTTACCGTGTCCCAATTTAACGCGCAGCGTGACGGCTAACAGAGTTATTCAGTAATAGGCCATGAATGCAATTCTTACAAGGGTAAAAACTAAAAGAATCCCCCTTGCAGATTTCACGGAGATCATTTATTAAAAATTGCTAATAGGCTTACCGTGTCTCAATTTAACGCGCAGCAGGACGGCTAATAGAGGTATTTAGTAACAGGCTATAAATACAATTCTTATAAGACTAAAAACCAAAAGAACCCCCCCTTGTAGATTCCACGGAGATCATTCATCAAAATTTGCCAACAGGCTTACTGTGTCGTCTGACAGAGTTATTTGGTGGTGGGCTTCAATAGTGTCATGCACGCTGAAATCATTGACGATTAAAATAGACGATTGTGGACCCTGTCAGAGCGCGATATATAATACGACCTGTCTTCTGTGAATATACCGCTGCATAGACCTTCTCAGTGCGGTGTGTTGTAAGGGAGTCGTCAACGGCAAATTCCATCGAAGGTGTCTCAGAAAAAGATGAGTGAGGCCGTTGAGGATGAATTTCGTCTCACTAAAAAGCAAGCCATTTCGTTCGCAGCAATGATGTGCCTTAGCCTGATGGCTGCACTTGATGGGTCTTCTATATCTGTTACTCTGCCGGTGAGCAATTTGCCCTACTAAATTACTAGCCATGCTTACACGATAGGTAGAGAATCGCAAATGAGTTGGATGCTTCGGCCATTGAGGCTTTCTGGACGGGGACTTCATACCTGTTATGTTCTGCAAGTAAGTGTGAGGTAGTGGCTTGAAACATGGCCTAGCAAGGCTGACAGGAACAGCTTTCCAACCAATATTTGGATCTTTATCTGAGATTTTTGGCCGCCAAATCTTCATTTATTTGGCCATTGTCTTCTTCTCCGTTGGTGCTCTTCTGGCAGGGACTGCGAACAATGTGCTCCGTCTTCTCCTCGGCCGGGCCTTGCAAGGGGTGGGAGGCGGTGGCCTCATTACATTAACGGGTGTGATCATTGCAGACTTTGTGCCTTTGAAAAAGCGTGCAAAGTATTTCGGTATTCTTAGTGCTATGTGGGCTTTAGGTTCTGTCATTGGCCCTGTCATTGGGGGATGCTTTGCAGAGAGGTCAACATGGGTAAATAGAAGAAGACAATTCGAAGCACTCCTTTGGCTGACACTATCTTCAGCGTTGGATCTTCTATATCAACTTCCCGTTTATTGGTATTGCAGCTGCTCTCCTTGTGTTTTATTTCCCACCTTCGCGCGTCACCGACAATTGCCGGACTCTGCTCAGGCGAGTTGACTACTTAGGCATGATTTTATTCGTCGCGAGCATCAGCTCTTTTTTAATCCCCCTTTCCTGGGGTGGGATCATGTACCCATGGCGTTCATGGCACACCTTGGTTCCATTGATAATCGGGGTTCTAGGTCTTGTGGCTTTTGCAATCTACGAGATTCGCTGTGCCTTGAATCCACTGATTCCTCCAGCTCTGTTCCGAGATCGGTCCACGACTATCTCCCTGAGTGGGTTCTTCACCCTCGGTCTCTTGCTTTGGTGTGGACTGTACTATCTCCCGCTTTATTACGAGGCAGTCCAGGGATACAACCCCATTATCACCGGTGTGGCCCTATTCCCTGCTACATTAACTGTAGCTCCCGTCGCCGCAGTCACTGGAATTTGCATATCTGCCATCGGTGGGTATCGATGGGCTATATGGGGAGGTTGGGCACTATCAACCCTGGGCTTCGGACTCCTCTGTCTTCTTAGGGTCAATACAAGTATCCCTGCTTGGATCTTTCTCGACCTAGTATCTGGGATTGGCCTCGGTATGGTTGTACCCGCTATGGCATTTGCAGTTCAGGCCTCGGCAAAACCACATCTCGTGCCCTTGGCCATTACCCTCTCCACTTTCTTTCGCAGCTTTGGGCAGTCAGTGGGAGTTGCCATCGGCGGCGCAATCTTCGAGAATCGTTTGAAAGTGGAATTATCGTCTACTGCGCGGCTTGCCGAGCTCGCCAGTCAATATAACCGCGATGTCTTCGGCGTGATCGCATTGCTGCACAATACGGACGAAATGACCATCCACGAGATCCAATCAGCTTATGTAGACAGCTTGCGCATTGTGTGGGCGTTTGGTTGTGCAATCTCGGGCGTTTCTTTAGCTGTAAGTCTGTGGATCAGGGCCCATCGAATTGAATAGACCGTATGGTTCTACGCGCTAGGGCCTAATGCCTAATTGCAGATCTGAGGTGGATTCGTATCACACCTGGGTAAAGTTCAAAATTATGGTCCTGGGCCCCATTTCTTGGACTGAATAGGAAACCGCCCAATACCGAGATTTTAAAATGAAGAAGTTTTCATATTGGCCTGAATACCTCGATGCTGAATAAAGCACCCTGGGAGCCGGCAGAACATGTATCCTTTACCGACTGGGAAACCACCGTTGGAATGATGGGCAAATCGAGGCAGACCTTGTGAGCTGAGTTCCTCATGCACACAAGCTTATTGGTGACCCATTGCACAAAGCATTTCCTCAAGGGCAACGTGCTGGCAAGTCGTTGTATTACGGTACAGTTCTGGCCCGTCCATAATCATGACACTCGGCTCCTTTCAAGACAAATTAGGGCTCGGCCCAGTGATGGTGGAGGCTTCTGAGCAATGGAATTTCTCCGCGGAGAGCGACGATGTTAGCGCCACTTGCAGATAATCATATAATGTCATTAGCTGGACATCTGCTACCTGGTTGCCTAAATTGAAGGAATAGAAAATCAACAACCATTCGCGAGACTATATCGCACCATAAGACATGTTTCTGTATGGTCATCACCACGTTGAACACTTCTGCTCAACGTGCACTTTTATTCAGTTTCCGTCTCAGACGTTTGAACCCCCTTGTACCCTAACAAGATCGAAATAATAACTGAAACATGGCTGCTTTTGTTCTCTTTTCGCTGTTTTCATGTAGACAAATCGACGGGTTTACAGCCAATGGCTACAAGACCATTGAAACTCTGTACTCGTGTTAGTGATCAATTCCGATGGACTTTAGGTAGTTGGAACAATGTGTCACAGAAACATGACCTACGTTATTTTCACAGCAAACGGGGTTGGCTGAGCAAGACCCACCCTGGCTAATAGGATTGCCTTGAAAAGATGATTCGTTAGTTTTCTAAGGTGCAAAGGAGAATATCGAGACATACAGGTCAATCCAACCGGAGTGCTCATGTCTTGAACAACTTCTCCGAGCACGCCAAGTAAAGAGGCGACTGCACTGTCAGTTGGTAAGCGGACACTTTGGCAGCATTGAACGGGTCCATAATCGCATTGTGAGGTTGGATCCGCCGAACTAGCAACACCCAGTACGCCAAGAGTGATCAAAAGGGTAGGAACCTTCATTTTGAAAAAGGAAGCAGAAGACTAAAAAACCAAGAAAAAAGAGAGAGAACCCCTGTCGACAACAATCAAGAGTCGAGGGCCTCTACTTATCAGGGCGTTGTGGGGAATTTTCGTCAACAGTGTTCGCTGGTAGACGTGGATTTTATATCTCTCACAGACCCTCAGTTCCACACCCCTGGTTAAGATCAAGTTGGTATCCGAATACAAACAGGACGCAGCCACTCGTAAATTCCGGTCACATGGTATGGTTATAGTGACCCATCACTACGGTCCCAAGCAGACAGGCCCACCAGCCTTGCTAGTTGTATTATAATAAGTCAAAATGTGGTGGTCACTGAGCAAAAGGCGTAGCTTCCGGGGTAGCTGAACTGTGGATCATAGAGTTCGGTAGTAGAGCTTGAGGAAACGGATCAACCCGTACTCGGTAATGAAAATATAGAGTCTAGTCTAAGTGCGGAAAGATCGTGTTGATCCCTGTTGAGCTATCCAAATCAATCACTAAATCTTGGGTTGGGTGGGGCTCGTCGACAGAATGAACTTCTTGCAAACCAGCGCCAACTATTGAACCTAATCCTGGAGTGAAGCGTGGGCAGCCATGCAGATACACCCCAAGTGACCTTCCTCCTTGGATAAAATAAGTGATCCAGTTCGAAACAGGTGGATCTATTTGTTGTAAGCCCAATCTCCCGATTTTACCAGAAACCAATGACATTAAATATTACCTACTCAAACCTAAAACTATACTCCGTACTATTCCCTGCATTATCTTCCAAGGAGTAACTATTACTCCCATTTTGACAATTTTTGAAAAACCTTTTTAATGTCATAGGCCATGGCCATATCTGGTACTAGTGCTCCGGCTCGGTTCACTAACACGTGTGGCGGTTATTTTTTTTCCCCGTTCATTATTAAGGGGTTTGAAAGAGATATAAATTTTAAAGATGCCTATTTATTGATAGTATAGAAAGTCTACACCTCCTACTTCCCAAAATGAGTTTGTTTCTATATACTCCACCTACTTATGGATATCACGGATAAAATAAAGGACCGATCCCTTTTTAATCTATTATTCAACGAAAAAGCTGGGCATCTAGGTCCTTGAGAATTAGTTCAAGATTTAGATCATTCTCTGAGGCACAATAGTCAGCGCAGTCGTCAGCGGTATTCTTGATGAGACCGCCTGGGACTTACGTCCTCGAGCCTAGTAGAGGTTGTATGGAATTTATTCTGTGGAAGGAGGACACCATAAGTTTTACTCACAACAACGTCTGTTTGTGGAGTCCAGAGAATTGTTATTTTCTTGAATTGAAGACCCTAATCAAGCGGAATTGAAGGGCTTACGAAGAATGTTAAGTAAGGGTTAGGTAGTTCTCTAACATGGTCTGTTGGCATTGTGGGCGCTCGGGAAAGTGGTCGAGACTATGTGCGGTATGTAGGCGTGATAGCGAGATCTAGGTAAGAGAACAAAGAAGATATGTGTATTCTGTATTTAGGCTCCCGACAATATTGAAAGTAAAGCATAAATTTAAGCAGTGCCTATTACTCGGTAGATAAACACAATAGCTTTGATCCTTCTCGATTTTACCTGGGAACAGAATAACCACTGGTCAAAGACCTAGGTCCACGGTCGGAGCTTACACGCTCATCAGTGACAAAGTCAGTCGAATGCCCTCTAGTCCAAGATTCCTTAACTATTATGTATTGAACACCCAAAGAGAGGCCAACAAGTCCAAATCCTCTCTGTGGCTGAGCGACTGCTTGTAGGTACTACCGTACAAGCGGCAAAGCTTGTCTCCGGCTCTTGAATACGATGCGTAATCACAGCTACTGTTTGAGATACAAAGTTTGGCGCACTCAATAGTATCCCTGACTGTTCCTGCTGGGTTCAACGGTAGGCCAGTATTTGCTGCTGGTTCTAAGAATGTGTAAGTATATGGGATTATAAAACCTTGGCCAGGGGCTCACATACGCTTCTGTGGATACATAAGCATCTTGCCCCATGTCCCTATTAATCCATGTTAGCCTCTATAGACTTCATGAATGAAGGAAGTATAACGACATACTCCTTAATGTATTAACCTCTTCTTGCAGATTGGAACTCTCCTTCCTAAGGCCCTTTGCCTCCTCAAGACATTCTTGCTTTGCCTTATTACATGATTCGAGCGACTCCTTTCAACCAACTAAGTACACATATCTTGCGGCATTGGTGCATACATCGGCGGTTCCAGTATTAAGATCCGCAACATGATTATAGTCACTCCACCAGCAAGTGACATCTCTCTTTTTCCAAAACTTCCCCTTGCATCCTTCTATCTCGCCGAATGCCAAGGCACAGGCTGCAATGGACGAGATACCTTCGACTTTATTGTTTCACTGTCGGGGATACGTGCCACAATAGTATCGAAAGAATAACCCCGGACCCAGCTGTACTTCTGCGTCGCTAGGATTGGCGCATAATTCGTTGTATTCCGATTCTCCTAACCGGTCATCGGCAGCCTGGTCTCCTGCAGTTAACGGATCCTGGCCTTGGGCGTAGGCGAGAGAAAGAAGTGGATGTCGCGAAAGAGCTCTCATGGTATGATAATAGTTCTGTGTCAAGTTGCCGAGCGATTGTAATTCCCGTGGCTACAGGGGTATCTATATATAAATATCTATGTCTAATGATTACAATGTAAAGTGAAGATTTGAAAGCTTGAGTGATGATACCACGACTATTTTATGGCTCACTTATAGACAGTTACATTATCTATTTTATTGCTACTGTTGCATAGTAGACCAAGGACCCTGCCTATTCCGGAGAGTATACTCCGTATGTCGGCGAGATTTACAGGTTATTTGTATTTGAAACCCAGCCTAAATGATTGTTAAGGATAATCGACCCAATTATAAACATTTTAGGAATCTATAGTTCAATTCGATCAGGCAATGAATAGCACTGTCGAACGAGAGTCCGACATGGAAATCACATCTCGAGTAGTGATATAATTGATTGCAAACGGGCGTTTGACGGGAAGTGGCTGATCTGGATATGACATTACACACTACCATAGTTCACGAATGCTGTCAATATTATATAATCCACACCAATGTGTGCCTAATCTACTGGAGTTCTTATTCTTTTCATCACGAAGCTGTATAACGGCAATAGAGACTGTTATAGATAGTGGAGGGTAGGGAATTATGCTAACCGCTGCATGTTGGCATAAGCGGCGATAGAGAGTGAATTGCTCATATTACGCTGATTAGAGTCGAACAATTGAATATACAAACCAGAAGCGGATATACAGCGTTGGCCATTCCATGCTCAAATGACGTATTGTCCGCTTACGGGCATCGTTGTAACTAAAGATACCCACGATGCATCGTCGGAGTTAAGGAAGCATACGAAAGCATGAAACTCTGCAGGCTGCATTGCTGTACTTCCTCTAAGTGAGGGTTGAGCTATGGATAATTCACACAATTCGGTACAAATAAAGGAAGCCTTTTCAGAGATCGCAACACAAGAACTCCAGGTATAACCAATTACACCTTTAAGACTGCAGGAAGTCGAGTAGATCTTTGTTAACCTCCTCGATGTTAATGTTGTGGATGGCGTGAGACCCTCCTGGGTAGACCTTCAACTTCCCATGTTGTAAAAGCTTGACAGATTTGTGTCCAGATGCTTCAATGGGAACTACCTGGTCATCGTCGCCATGGAGAACCAGGACTGGAATATCGATTTTCTTTAGATCTTCTGTGAAGTCTGTCTCCGAAAAATCCTTGATGGCATCGTACGCCGTCTTAAAGCTTGTGTTCATGCCTTGCTGCCACCAGCTCCGAATCTGACCCTCACTTTTCTGGACCCCATCCCGGTTGAAGTTGAAGAATGGTCCGCTGGGAACGTCTAGGAAGAATTGCGCTCGATCTTTACGCATTGCCTGTCGAAAGGAGTCAAAGACCGATTGGTCGGTTCCCTCTGGGTTTGCCGTGGATTTGAGCATAAGGGGTGGCACAGCACCAACGAGCACAGCTTTCTTGACGCGGCTGGTACCATGCTTGCCGAGAAAATGGGTCACTTCTCCTCCACCATGGGAATGGCCGACCATCATGGCATCTTTAATGTCAAGATGTTCGAAAAGCTCCTTCAGGTCGTCCACAAAAGTATCCATGTTGTTCCCGTCCCAGGTCTGGGTAGATCGGCCATGACCCCGTCGGTCGTGCGCAATGACGCGGTAGCCACGCTCGGCCAGGAAAAACATCTGGTTTTCCCAGTTGTCGCTGCTGAGTGGCCAGCCATGGGAGAAGGTGACGATCTTCCCATCTGGATTGCCCCAATCCTTGTAGAAAAGCTCAGCTCCGTCTCGAAGTTTAAGGTACGGCATGGTGTTCGATATAGCGTGGTGAGGTAAGTTGGTAAATGACTGAAGGTATAGTCCAAAGCTCCACAAGTTGCAATTGGAATGGGGTTAGGTTGGGGAGATTGCGAGTAGGAAAGAAGTTAAAGTAGTAACCCTCGGGGGTGCCACGTCAGACATTGTTCATGCACTTTATCAGTCTGTTCGGCGAATATCGATGTCATGACGTAGCCTTCCACGATCACAATTACCGGACCCACAGTTTAACCTTCTTAGATGAGTTGGCTGGGGCTCTAATCGTAAGCTATCCCTTTCCGGAGGCGGACTGCGGATCAACAATCTATCCGTTTTGCTTTTCATTGATGGATCGGGGTGGCGACTGGCATGTAGATCCACTTTAAGGGCGGCCAGAGCTCTCTTCACAATCTGGAGAATCCCTTTGATTGGAGAGATGTAATCTGTGTCAAGGCTCAGAGGAACTCTTGTTAAAAAGTGTCTCTAAGCTGTATTGCTTTGAGCATGGTGGTCACACTTTCAAATAGATAAGGATGACTCAAGAATGGAAGCATCTGAATAGGTAATTAGATGGTTCAAATTAAGCCGTACACATGCTTTCGCGAGATTTAAAACTTTCTTATACTATCGCTTAACGGATATCAAACCATATAAATACAAAAACCATGCTTATACAACACATCGATGTGCAAAACGCAAATTAAATATCATTGCAGACGTGCGACCAGTTTGGCACCAGCAACCTGTCCTTTGCGAAGGAGATCCAGACCTTTAGGGAGATGTTGTAGTCCGCCCTCTATGCTCTTAAGCGGAGGTGGTCGCAGTTGATCGCAGATGTCGTGCAATGATGCATAAAACCGACGCAGAGCTGCGTTGTCGGACGGGTTGGCCGAAAATCGAGGTCCGACAGGAGGCATCCACTGGTATGGAAGATTAAAGGCCCCATACCCAAGGAGAAAGTCAACTTCCACACCATCCTCCGTCGTCTTCCCTCTGTCTAGCAGAGTGACCACCTTGCCCTTCGCCTTCTGCACAACCTTAATGCAAAAGTCCGTCGAACTGCCTTCCGAAAAACAGTCTAAGGCTCGGCTCATCTGTGGATACGCCTTGATAATCTCGTCTGCTGCGGTTGGCGATCGGTAATCAAACACATCGTCTGCCCCGTATTGCTTAACCAAGTCATGCGACCGTGGAGATGCCGTGGTGACGACCTTCAAGCCGGCTAGTTTAGCTACTTGAATGGCGTAGAGACCGGCGCTGGTTGCACCCGCATATATAAACACAGGCGAGTCACGATGTCCTCCTTCTGGGCCACCATCAGCCCAAGGAACGTCCAGGCGAGCATTGAGAGCCAACATCGCGGTGACAGCGGATACCCCATAGGTACTGGCGGCTTCGTCGCTCACAGTGGAGGGAACCTTCCAAGCCAGGTCCCCTGGGACCTTGAGAAACTCGGCAAACGAACCACGGTCATAGTACAAGCCACCGTGCACCCAACCTGCTGCCCGGTCCCCGACCTTCCAGTTGCCGGGTGCTTTGGATCCCACCTTGGCAACCGTTCCGGCAAAGTCGCAGCCGATGATGGCGCCTTTCGGAGCGAGAAAATCAATATGTTTGAAGTCTGTGGGATTCAGCGCGACCGCCTTGACGCGAACGAGGATTTCCGTGTCTGATATGGTTGGAGTAGGAACTGTTTGGACCTTCACTCCGTCTCCGCAGGGCTTCCCCAGGGCATAGTTGGCCAGTCGCGCGGTCGCTAGTCGGTTTCCCACTAGTGCTTGCATCGAATCTGGGATTGTAGCGGACATCTTGAAGTTTGGCTTGGTCGCCCGGCCAGATAGTAAATAAATTGGGTGTGGGTTGGCGGCCTTTGTTATCGTATGCCCACTGTTAGGTCAGGAGTGGGAAGTTTTGGGGAAACAACACGTATTAACTCTATGCGACCGTGGGAGCTCAGCTATAATATACTAGATCATCATCAATGAGGGTATATTTTCCCCCGCAGAGAAAAAAGAAGGGGTGGATCCAATCGATCTTGGCAGAGTCATTAATCGGGAGTGTGAGTTTCCCCGACTCGATAGACTCGCAACTTCTTCTATTCTGGACCCTGATGGCCAGTGGGGGCGCGGCCAATGCCCAATCGGACGACCGGCGCAAGAGCCAATATGGTCAGGCTGAATATTTTCTGGCAGAGACAGCAGAACATTTGGAACTGACTGAGCTCGACTCTTGGTAGGTATTATGGAGGTCTTGACGGGGCACAGCCGCGTGGAATAAAATTAGGGTAAGATCTATCCCGTGGCGTCATTTTTCAATGCAGTTGCGGTCTTCTGCCGCGATCCAGAAATTCCACGTTCACCAAACCATATTCAAATAAAACTTCAAAATGAAACTCCGCATAATATGCTAGAAGTATTAACACTATGCCAAGACTTTCTGGAGGAACTGTAATTGCCGTCTAATGTTGTCTTCAAAGGCAACACCTCCTGCATACAGATCAAAATGGCCTCCAGGCACCCTAAATCCCTCTCCAAGAGGTGCCAGCCGTACTGCCTGCTTAGCTTTGTGCAAAGGCGCTTCATTATCCCACGTCGTAACGACCACCAGGAGTGGCTTTCTGCTGCGATGAATTTTCTTTATAGGTCGGGAAAACGGAATCGTAAGAATTGTGCGAGCTGTGACTTTATTTACAAAGTCCGCTCCAAGGTCTGTAGTGAGTCTCTTCCATCCATCCATTGCCTCGGATCCGGACATCATAGCCAATGAAGATCCATGCTTCCCGTCACTAACTAGTGGGATATATATTGCCTTAGATGAGAATGGAGATAATATCCAGTCAAACAGAGACAAAGGTAGCAGCCGCAAGGTTTTGAACACGGGCACCTGTCGAGACGCTGCTAGGCCATCGACACATGGTCCTTGCATAATACCGGCAACAAGGTCATGATCTTCAGCCATTAGCGTCGTAACGTGCATACCCCCAAAGCTAGCTCCCCAGGCGATAACACGATCGGTATCCCATTTATCCGTTTGTCTTCTGACCCACGCGATGACATCTCGGAAGTCCTGTAGCTCCCGAGAGATTGAGAGTAGATTTCTTGGTAAACCATCACTTTCTCCAAAGAAGAGATAATCAAACATGACAGCCGCATACCCGGCTTCCGCAAATCTCTCTGCGAATGGAAAGAGTCCCCCTGCTTTAACTGCCCCGAATCCATGGCCCATGATGATAACTGGAGGGGGTGGATGACATTTTTCCGGAAGAAGACAGCTGACGGCGATCATCAGGTCTGTTATTTGTGTGGCTGGGATCTTGACATCCTCCCTTCGTGGCATGGTATGCCACTTATGTAGTAGGACTTGTCACTGGAGAAGAGCGACCTTGTTGAGAGATAAAAGATATAAAGATGATAGGGATATAAACAATAATGATACTCTATAGCCCCAACCACACCCCATTTAAATGTAGTTCGGAGGCTCGGCAACCCGTAAAACCTCCGGTACATCGTGCTCCACTAAAGCAGATTTTACTTTGGGTAGAGATTAGAAATCGAACTATCCGGTTGTTTGTTTTCTCTTACTCCAATGAAACGAGTACACCTTACCCCAGGTCGTCCATGTGATATGTCAAATCAAGCCTACGCGAGCCATTCTAGGCCTCATGGGTATAGGGCTTTCAAATTGGCTATTTTCGAGCAAACGGCCTCTCAGCTCTTTTAAAATAAGTTAGAGAAGGCCTTCTAAGTCGCTGAAAAATGGAAAGCACAATATGTGCTCCTGGCCTTGAACCTCTTGCGAATAATTCAATTCGCCCTTGAATTGTACCTAGTCTAAGGGTCTTCCCGTTCTACCTCCAATCCTGTCACTCGGAGGAACAAGAAATCTGAAAGTCAATACATGCTGAGTATTTACATATGATGCTATAGATTAGTAAACATAGTTTTTGGATAGAATGCCACACAATTGCCTCGAGGTTGAAATAAACTATATCTCGTCGTCATATTCCGCTCGTCTCAGAATGAGGCTATGCAGCTCCAAGCAATTGTTATTGGACACGTTGCCTAGGGTTGGCTTTAGTTTCATTTTCTTCTTCCTCCTCCTTTTTATTCTCTTTCCCTTCTTCTCAGGCTCCCCTTTTACCTTATGTGGTGATCACTTCGCAAAATATGTAACCAAAGTGTTAAACCCTTCTGATATCAGCAAGACTCGACTTAACACACTGACATAACAAATACCAACAGAGTAACAAAGCATATTATTGTCGAACCACTCCCACACATGAGTGACAAAGAAAGATATCAGAAACAAGAGATTCACGGTTGACCTACACGATGTTTCCAACTCAAATCATTTCCATCCAGATATTGTTGCTACCGTTAATAGCCCTAACGTGAGAGCCCCAGAGTACTCTATCGGAGCCGATCTACTAATTTGTCCTCTAGAGAATGATACACATGGTCTTTATCGATCTTACACTGAATAGCCTGGTTTCTGTTGGCAAGCTTTTGGCTTACCCATTAGGGTCCACATTATGCTCAATGTGCTTGGCGACTGATACTTTAGCGTCGGGGAAATAATTCCACCAAATCCCACTGGTGGATCATATTGTGGGTACTCATTGCTCCACTCCTCGCAAGCCTAACTAAATGAACATTAGCATCTCTCGGCACGACCTTTAAAGTACATCGAGCGTCATGCAACCGGCATCACCTTCGGCTCACCACGTTTTGCTTGGTGTTACAAATCACCTATCAATTATGAATTACTCATGAAAATTGAAGTAGGAGCCTTAATGGTTTGATAGGCGTGCCTTGAGATGAGCACCCGGCGGAGGAAATGTTGCACCGAGCCCGACTACACATCTCAAGGGAAAATCTGAACCCAGACAAGAGACCTCGGCATGTTGTATCCTACCCCTTGGTCAGCGAACAATACGACCATGTATTTCGCCCATATTTAAAATGTAGCAACAACAAAGAGAGATGAGCATTCAGCTCTCGTTCAGTTGGGAGGGAAAAAAACAGACAACAACTCGGCCGTGACTATAGACTCGACCACTTCTGAAGTATGACGTCGGTTATCAATGAACCAATTAAGCTGCCATGTGGGCTGGTACTGCAGAATCGACTAGTCAAGGTAAAGGCGAAATGTCCCATGAAGTCCTGAATGTGTACAAACATGAACTCATGCCCGTTATGTAGGCCGCTATGGCCGAGGCTATGGCAGATAAGACCCGCGTGCCTGACCAGAAGTTTACACGGGCTTACGGCGAATGGGGAAAAGGCAGATGGGGTGCCCTCCTGACCGGTAAGGCGAGACCCAAAGCTCTCCAATATATGCAGATTGAAAGCTGACACTCCCAACAGGAAACATTCAGGTTGATCCACGTAATCTAGGGAATTATTATGATCTTGCAACTCGTGAATCTGCACCGAGAGAGGATCAATTAAATGCATGGAAGCAATACGCCGCCGCCTGCCAGGAGCAGGGTACACCAGCTATCGCTCAGATTTGCCATCCTGGTCGCCAGTCCCCAAGAGGGGCAGGGGAAAGAGGCATCTTTGGGACGCCAATCGCACCTAGCCCAGTTCCGTTGAAAATTGGGGAAGGCTGTGCGGCCACCATTATCAGGAACATTGCTTTTGGTGTTCCCAAAGAAATGACTGTTTCGGATATTAAGCAAGTAGTGCAGCAATTTGTGAATTCTGCACGGTTCTTGGCGGAATGCGGTTTTGCTGGTGTTGAGCTCCATGCTGCTCATGGCTATCTTTTGTGTGAGTCCTTCAACACTTGAGACTTTCTCCACCTGACACTGGTACATTGTCTAACTGCGGTTCAAATAATAGCACAATTCTTGTCCCCGAAGGTAAGCTTTCTTTACGAACCATATACCGAGAAACTGCCCGCATTTAAATAGGCTAACTAAACACCTCGCAGAGTAATATACGTCATGATAAATACGGTGGTAGTCCTGAAGCGCGCGCTCGTATCGTTCTCGAAATCATTAAAGAAACCCGCGCCGTGGTGCCGGAGAATTTCTGCATCGGACTCAAGCTCAACTCTGCGGACCATAGTGCGGCGGACTTTGAGGACACTATGAAGCAGATTGGTCTCTTTGCGGAGTCTGGAATAGACTTTCTCGAGGTATCAGGAGGTACATATGAGGATCCAACAGTATGTTAGCTCTCTCTGACCCTAATGTCCTACTGGGATTACCGGCCGCGTTTGTTAATAAACTCTGCCATCGAAAACGGTGATCCTACTTTTGGAACATGACAAGCTAAAACTATCTGATGCTATAGATGATGGGCCGTGGGCTGAAAGAAGAGACTACATCCGAGACTGTCCAGCGTACAGCAGCAAGAGAAGCCTTCTTCTTTGACTTCGCTAAGGAAACAAGGAAACGCTTCCCAGGTCTCATCCTTATGCTCACTGGAGGCTTCCGTAGTCGGCAAGGTATTCAGGCCGCTTTAAAAGGCGGAGCCTGTGATATCGTCGGCATCGGGCGCCCAGCAGTCGTTTGCCCAAACTTCCCCGAACTGATCATGGATGATAAATATACGGATGATGAGGCAAAGGTCATTCTAGGAAAGGTACCGACCCCTCTATGGGCGAGGATCTTTCAGATCCGTGTCTTGGGTGGAGGTGCGGAAACGGTATGTCACATGTTGAACCCTTACCCTGACGGGTTGATTGCCAGGCACCCTTCTGACTGTATGCAGCAATTCTACGCTGGACAGATTAAACGTATGGCTACCGGGTATGCTACCCATGCGCCTTGATCGAGGACATACCTAAGCTATTGCTGCTACCGACAAATGCGCTTGGAATATGGGTGTAGAATATTCGCTATTTACATAATACCTTTACTGATATGTGTCTGTTTGACTGCTGCTTCTTGCTTTTTTATCCTTTCATTGAATACGCATGTCCACATGATCTTCAATACTATGAGGTGATCAATTTGTGAAATAGACTATGATTAAACCAAATGTAACTTAAAGCACAATACCATTACAACAGAATATGTCGGCGCTTAGGCAGCCTCGCTGTCAGGGCTGGTAACATGGATGACAATCTTGCCTCTTGTCCTCCCCGAACGTAGTCGCTCAAATGCTCTGACGGTGTCCTCAAATTCATATACTGCATCAAACTCAACCCGGATCTTTCCCTCTCGGATCCAGTTCGCAATCTGGACAAACTCGTCATTATGGCTCTTCATCAGTAAGGCCACGTATTTCCTCTTTCCACCCCCGAGCAACGAAGGGCGGATAAGCCGATGAGCGAACGTGAGCATTGATGATGCTCCAACTTGGACGAACACTTTCCCAGGTTTCAAGAAAGAGTGACATTCCTGATAAAGACCCTCAGGTGACCCAATATGATCCACAACATGGTCATATATCTGCCCCTCTAACTTGAGCACCTCCAAAACATCCTGAGACGTATAGTCAATCACCTCATCAGCACCAAGGTCGCGACAGAACTGTATGTTGCGTGTAGAACAAGTCACTGTAACATGACACCCTAACAACTTCGCAATCTGGATCCCATAAATCCCACATCCCCCAGACCCGCCGTTTATGAACACCCTGCTACCTGGAGTGGATATATACGGCACGATGGATTGGTACGACGACCGCCCCGCAACCCCAATTGTAGCAGCCGCATCTGGATCCACTCCCAGCGGCAACGGAGCAGTATTGTTGGCACTTGCGAGTATCAATTCTCCAAGAGTTCCAAATTGCCGTGGCATGCCAAGACAGCCAAACACGAGCTGCCCTGGAGTGAACTGCCGTGCAGAAGGATATGACCCCACAGCGATGACCCGCCCGCAGAAGTTCATCCCGGGACTGGCGGGCGTGGATGCTATCAGGACTTTTCCGCAGACGGTGCTCATAGCGGGGGCCTTGTAGTCGGCTGGGTTGATGGATGTGGAGATCACCCGAATGAGGAGCTGGTCGCCTTGTGGGGATCCTGGGGTTCGGGCGTCAGGAGAGAAGACGAGATTCTTCTCCAGGCCTCCTGCGGTGGAGCTGTATAGCCATGCCTTCATGTTCACTGACTTTGTTATGAGTTTCTTCGGCGTTGTTAGCACGGTATTGGAGTGCAATTCTGTGATCTAATAGCCTTGGATTGAAGGTAACCATTGAGCTGACGTGGCGACAAGTTAAACCCCGCTTTCATCTAATACGAATGGCCCAATCCCAGGTTCGTATTCATAACGAGATGCTTTGTGGCTTTGAAGATCATGCGTTGAGTCTGTGCTAAACTAAATTTGTCCTGGCAAGGGTTGGTTGACTGACACAGCAACAGCACACACAAGTATTTATCTCTTGATGCGATATTTATTATCTGAAGATTGTAGCTAAGTCCATGAGTACAAGCAAAAACCGAATCTTTCAGCTATCGGGCGTTGAGTAACAGTGGTGCCATCAGAAATGATATTACAAGTAGACCGTGCTCGCGATGATGTTGAATATACTATCACAGAACTGTATTGAGAATAGTCATGGTGGCTCACCTTTCCCAGTGCGAGTCAGCCCCACATTCCCATTATGAGTTTAATTAAACCCTACTCGTATTCGGGGCAATAAACTATCCGATGGCGATCCAGTATCCACTTCCCTTGGCCCCAGTGCCCCACAACTTATTTCTCAATTACTTACAAGCTTTTTTCCCGGGCGAACGGCAGGATTGAACCGTCCGAGGACCTAAGCTGAAGGGGATCAGTATTGCTTCCGGCTTAATGTGGGTCTGCATTCTGGGATATCGGCAGCCATTCTCTGAATGGCCCCGACTGACCGTTCCCGAACTCTGCCTCAGGTATACGATAGTGGCGAACATAGACCAGAGTAACGATCATTCTTCTCAAAGTATTATTTTACGACTACAATTTCTGAGTTTTGGATCCCAAATCACAGAACAAGCACCATCTCTGGACTTGAAGCACTCCTTTGACGCGAGGACTATTGAATTGAACTTGAGCTACACCAGTGACCCCGGAGGTAAAAAGAAATATATAACCAGGATATTAGATACATGACATGGTATCTCTTGCAACTGTGCGTGCCCATAATGCATCCCTAAAGAGCCTGGGCTCTGGGCTTGTTGCTGTATTTGGTATGTTTAGAAACCGTTTTCTTTACCATTCGTGTGATAAATGGCATTCCTCATCCATATCCTCTTATCAAATGCGCTTTAGTGGGCGGAACAAGTGGAATTGGTCTATACACAGTCCGTGAATTCGCTCGCTACACTGTTTCCCCGACTGTCTATCTTGTCGGACGCAATGAGACGCAAGCAAAGCAGGTTATCCAGGAATTGGCCCTGATAAATCCAAGCGGCAAATTTCAGTTCATAAAGACGGATGCGTCGCTTTTACGTGGTGTGGACTCGGCGTGTGAGGTGATTCAAAAGAAGGAAAGTCGGATTAACCTTTTGTTTTTGAGCTGTGGTATTTTTACTATGAAAGGGAGAGATGGTAAGTTTGTTTCACTTCCTGTGTCAACAGACCATGAAACCTGTTTTCAACCTGCTTTTTGGGCGGAACCAGATACCTAATACTCTTTTAGAGACCTGCGAAGGTCTAGATAAAAAGTTCAGCCTCCACTACTACGCCCGAATGCGTTTCATCAACAACCTAATACCCCAATTAACTCAAGCTGCTAGTAACAAGAAGTCTGAAAATGCTCTTTCCCGTGTCATAACCGTCCTAGGTGCAGGCCACGAAACAAAAATCGACTTGAACAATCTTGATCTCAAGACAAACTACAACCTCAATAGCTGCGATGTGCACGTGACTACAATGTCTTCCTTAATGGTGGAAGAGCTCGCGTCCCGATATCCATCTACAACGTTCATACATACGTACCCTGGGATCGTGAAATCGGGCATCTCTCGGGAAGCGGGTCCGATTGTAGGGCGCCTTGTTAGGGCTGTGATGTTTCTAGGCCGGCCGTGGATGGTTGCTGAGCAGGAGTGCGGGGAGAGGCATCTGTATGTTGCGACAAGTGGACGTTTTCCCTCGGGTTCGTTGGCTAGGGGACAAAGTAGGATTGATGTCCCGGAGAATAGGCGGGGGGCTTATTTGTTGAGCTGGGATGGGGCTGAGGTTGGAAATAGGAAGCTCCTTGATGAGTACCATGCTAGTGGTGTTGGGAGGAAGGTTTGGGAGCATACTGAGGACATGTTTCGGATGGCGTTGAAGAGAAGATAAGAACATGTAAAAATAAATAAATGCTGACAGGGGATCGCGGCTATTGCCAGTGGATATAAGTTTAGGGGCCTATTGGGCAACCCAATCCACGGTAGTAGTATACTGAGTTCTTACTGTATTTATATGGACTATTCACTGATAAGCGACTTATACATCTCCTTTTATGCCGCTAAGCAGCCAACGGTAGAGACTTTGGAGAAAGAATACAGTAATTGTATCACTCCAAGAAATACTATACCTTTCACGTTTAGATATATACAAAGCGCTTCTAATCGGGTTGGGGGGGTCCTAGATTTCGAACCTGAACCCACCCTAGCTATCACTCATATAATAGAATATGGTTGAGAAAGTCTGCTACCTCTCCCAAGCATAGTTCTAATGTTCCTAGCAAGTGCTTGCAAGTGCTTGCAAGGAGCTTCCAATATGATGGATGTGGTCGTATACTGATAGCTCCTGGGGCTTGGGGCTGCTTGAATATTGCTAAAACGTAGGAGATTAGTACAAATAGTTACTAGAATAGAGCGATCAAATTTACTGTAGCCAGTGATGTTAGCTATCTGAGATGTAGTTAATGACCTGCTGCGGGATTGTATCATAGATCCCACAAGCGGGGACGGCGCCTCTGGGACTAGAAGCACTCCACAGTATGCAGGATTGGCGGAATCGACTGCATTCAGACGGGTCGGGCCGGCTGCGATAATAGTAGTTTCTCAACTTGCATACAAAAGAACACCGCAACATATGCTGTAATCCTAACTTGAATGTCGTAGCTTATAATATATGAATTGATGATATATGTGACATTCTGTAGTGCGTGGTTTAACATGATCTATCTATCCAGAGCTGGTGAGATGTCATGTAGCGACAGAGTGGTTGTTAGGGCGTGGACGATGAAACGTGATCACAATATGACTTGATTAGGGAAGTCTGGTCTCCTCTTTCCAAATATGTGAATGAAGGTATTTTATATGTGTGCTCGTTATGCAACTTATTAGTAATCACTAGGAAGGTGGAACTATCTCATCCGTATTCCAGATATGCTTCGGGGTCATTTCTATTGACAGTGGTCTAGCCCCGCCTAGCCTGCTCAAAGCAGAAGAAATGTGGTGACAGCGGACGCGCTCCCGTGGGGTAGATGGCTGGGCGAGATCTCACCCTGCTTTACTATTCAGAGACAATCACATATAGTCTTCAACAGAATTCCAAAGATCTAACAGAGGTCTCTTGATATTTGAAGGCTATCTCATGGCAAAATGAATCTTGTCGAGAAAACTGTATCCTGTCCATCCACCAACGCTCAAAGTTGACACTGCCCTCGCCACACACCTGACACTCATCCTGCAGGCCGTAATGCATTAATTACAAACTGGTATTGCGTAGCCGAGTATAATTAGTCTCAATGGTGTTAGAAATATGTATTATTCAGCTGCTCTGAGAATGTTTTCTTTTTCGTAATCAATCAGATTCGTGATAGCCATCTGGCCCGCTATTAACTAATCATAGAGGAGTTTAGTCTTGTAAATGGTTTCTCCATACATTCTTCGGTCACGGTCATCAACCTGCCAATTACCCTTCTCAGAAGCTCACGATTTCTCCGTTATTATGCCTCGCATTGTTGACCTGGAAGCACTCAGAATGTGTCCGCTTTTGCGCCCCCGGATCGCGAGGTCAAGCTATCTGAGTTGCCTGGCGTCACAGCGCCTTCAAGAAATCCTCCCTTCAACCGTCGAAATCGAAGTCAAGCCAGCTAAAATAGGAGAAAAGACAGTTCATCCTAGGATGAGCGGCCTAAATCTGGGCCAAATGACCCGGAGCCTAAAATTACCGGCCAATCATCTGAAGACAATCCATCGGATAACTGAGCTACCCAGGATCGACGAAGATAAGCCCAAAGCTACGGGCCCAGCATGTCAACACTCCCAATGCGATGATGCACCTTCTAGGACCGTCAAAGACGAACGCAGAGGGCGCAGAGGGCCTAGCATACACAGAAAGCATAAAGGGCGCAGAGAACGCAAAGCAAACATGAATCAAGTAACTGAAAGCAGAAATTCCGAGGGCGAGCCAGGCTCTCGGCGATATTCTCCACGGCTGCCGTACGGGCCCAAGGGTCCATTTTCACTGTCACCATACGTTACTGCAGACCATACGTTACTGCAGAGATGAACCCTAGGGAAAGACAGCAAGCATTCAAAACGTCTAAGCTGTCTGAGTTGAATTTCTATGACCGCTTAGCTGCTGCAGGAATATCAGCTGTGTACCAACGTAACCAGCCCGGGAAGCCCTTGTCATACAATATCGCCTTGAACTCGCTTCAAAGGATGGTACTATATGACTTTCAAAAGGAGTTGGTAGATGTTGTGCAAGATATGGTGCACACCCAAGAGATAAAACCTGATTCAATGGGAACAGTTCGGGAATCATTGCGAAAGTATAGTATGTCGATCTTACTCATGGATAGTAATATTCTTCTGACAAGTTATGTAGCTGCTGCAATTCAGGATTACGACTATATGACGGAAAAGCTGATAGAGTCGACTGGAGCTGGAGAGGAAGACCCTTTTCTAGTTACCACGAACGACATACTAGGGTTTTGCCTGATGAATGACAACAATCTCATCCCGAGACGTCATCAGTTGAAGCTTCCTGACCACGAGAGACATAGAAACCACAGAGTTGTTCTACCTGGACGTTCTCGTAACGCACATGACCAGAAGGTCCAGTGGTCGCAATTATTGGAGAGGCTCTTGATGGGGGTGTGTGGCGGTGTCGCACTAATCGCCCCCATGCTTATTATGGTTTTACATCAAGATCAGGCTACTGCACCCACAACTACCAGTGTAGCTACCATTCTTTTAGCTGTAGGGCTGGCCTTCCTTGGAAAGAATTTACGAGGACAGGAGGTGCTGGCTGCAGTCACAGGATATGCTGCAGTTTTGTATTTGTAGGAGCTAACTCACCTTGACCCAGGAGAACATAGCGTGGAGTCAGGGGGTTGGGGCCATCGTTGATGGAATAGGACATTTCAAACACTCGAATTGTTTTACTGTTGTGGAACGATGGCTATGAGACCAAGGCTTGGACAAATGTCCCATGAAGTACTATGCGTTCAATGTTACGGTTCATATCTTCTATTTGCACAATCAATACCGGTTTAATACTTGGATCAGAGTTATTTTGTCTTCATTATCGGGTAGATATTAAAATTTAGGTTCCGATATGGAGTTGTGCGATAATGCACCACGGACTACCTGCGCTTGTTGATCGCAAGTGGCGGCTACAAAGTCTTGTGGAGAATTAACAGAGCAAATGATGACTAGGCTGAGTATTAGTCCTGTTGAAAGGGTATAGCCTTTAGGAGAGGATATTGTGCATATTAAGAGACAACAGGCCACTAACTAAGCAAAGAGTGACATAGCACAGTTTAATAATTGTGTCGAAGCCACCAAAGACCATTGTTTAACTTCGTTGCATATTCAGTAAGACGAAGCTAACTCTCTGTAATTATCCATCTCGCCTGGCCGTTAGTAGCCCTACGTCAATAGTGAAATAACTCCAATGATGGCAGCATAGCCGTGAAAGCCATGGTGAGTAGAAAGCAGAGACTGGCAAGTCATTCCCAGCTAGGCTGTCCAGTTTCCCGTTATGTATTCTAAAGCATATTTAGTGTTATGGTATCGTTCTACAATTCGTCTCAAAGCTATATAAGTTGCACATCGACAGGATTTGACGCCGGCACTATGAGCAAAGGCCGCCCGTCATTATCACTCGGCTCTATAATTTCGGGCCCCATCCAACAGGGCACGGTTAGTTTGGTAGACAGATGATCGTCCCGAGTTCCCCAGTCCCACCAGTTGATCTTCGTCTCTCCCAACTGACATCTCAGTGAACTACCAAACTGCACTTCCTCGGATAATTCATAATTCCCAGTGAAGGACCAAGTCTCTCCGGGGTAAAGGCAGGCAAAATTCCTATCCTGGCCGGGCGAGATTTGTATATCAGGATCATCCCATATTCCATAGCCATGAAGATCAGGGGAGCAATCTTCCCAGATACCCCGCCATTCATAAACGATGGGGAAAAGTAGATTCTGGATCTGAAGTGTGATTGGTCTCGACTGACCGGAAGGCTCATAATGGTAGGTAACGTAGACCGTCGTGGTAACCTCTCCTTTTTTCAAGGGAGCAGTTGGGGCACATGCAACCTTTGCAGTTAGAATTGGAGCACCTTCTCTAGAGAAAATGTCAGCATAAGTCAGATTTATGGTAGGATGAGTCCTTACGTGTGAGCTGAGTTATCCATTGGCAACATCTTAGAAATAGGAGATGGTCGCTCTCCTTCTTCTACAGTGAAAGTCAGGGTTGGGCGACCTGGCAGGACAAGGCTGACATCTTGGGTGGGTATATAGTCAAAGACATGGTCTTTGGCTACACCCCATTCCCAGGTAGCGTATCTTTCACCAGGCCAGAGCAATGTATACCTCTCTCCGGACTTCAACAGGGAGACATAGTTGTCCGGGAATATATCCACCCACCGCTGGGCACCACCGGGAGCATGTTCAATCAAGGATGACTGCTTATTCACCAATGGCTCAAGCGGAGGAAGTGTACTCATAGGAAGCTCAACCTTCTTCAAGCCCTCGGGGGTGTGATGCAGGAGAATCAAGCCAGAAACGGTGAACCCCTGGATATGCGGGGTCCATGCAAAGAGGCATGGTCTGGCGTCTTCGTCGATGCGACGTAAAGTGACTTCGAAGAGGTAGGGTGTTCTCCGCCACAGCCTTTCAGAACCTTGAAGCTCGAGGGCAATTGCCGGTGTACCCGGGCTGAAGGAGGTCAGCCAACTGCTGCTCGCTCTAGTACAGTTTGGGGTGGAGTTTACAGACGGTCCCTATCTATCCACCCCAAATATGCGGCCAATGATTCATCCATTCCTTGCCTTTTTTTTGGCTTCTTGGGAGCAGCAGTAATTCCGGGTACCGGGAATCTATAGTCGCCGCTTCTAGGAGCGATATTAGGGAGATTGTAGTGCGAATACTGGTCTGACATGAAATTTAAAATCAGTCTTGAAAAGACCTTTTGCGCTAGTGATTTAGTGTGGCTTGGCTGTGATCTACTAACTTGTCTGGGTTCACCTCCAGTAGAGCCGTGGACAAAAATTTCTCAGACAAGCCTATTTATTATACTATGTCGGACAACGAACCGAGTTAAGAATGACATTGTCTTCAAACAATCACTAGTATCTTTATTAGGCTTAAGGTAGGTTCTGCTACAGCATATCAGGCGACGCACACAGGAAATAACTCTGAGAATTGACAACAAATCCAGATAAAGTTCGTACTACGTAGTGAACCTTCCAGCGCGTCAATGAGACAAGTCACCAATCCGGGCTTGAGGGTCAGCTTGTATACACTGCAATGTCGCAGTGAGCAGCCCCACAATCTGACTAGCCTAGGTACGATCTAGGACACGTGAATCATATACTGCGGCAATATGGACTCCTTCAGGCAAGACGTCCCAAGAACACAAATACTCCATGGTGCAAATACCTTCGCCTTCGGATAAGAGTATGCCGAGTCGGCAAAGAGATCATAATTAGGCATGTTCAGGAAAGACAAAATAACCAAACCTGGTTATCTTAGCAAAGTGTCTTTCAACCTGGATTATATATGTCCTATTTTTCCAGTCGAAGTCAAGTAGAACTGGAAACCGTAACAGATGGAATTTAGCTTGGTACTAAGCAGCGGCAAAAAGATCATTCCACTGGGAATCCATGTCCAGCACCAATCCTATTTTCATCGTTGCGGCTGGGATCTTTCGGGCGAATTTTACACATGACCCCATGTTTTGCGGAAAATAACACCCTGTTTCATTATGCTCAAGTTGACATCTCAACAGACTATAATAACAGCAAACAACCTGCGACTTCCAGCAGGGGAATGATAACAGTATATGGTTTTTGAGAACGGCCTTGTCGCGGTAGTTCATTTTGTCCAGCAGCCTCGATACCTGGCGCCCATCCCCAAGCTATCCTCCGTTACCTCAAATAATGATGTCGACTGTCAAAGGTGCCTCATTCTCATATATTCTTGAATTTTTGACTATCCTACCTAGGGCTAGCTTTTTCTTAACTAAGAAGACTGGCAGACGGAATCCCTTAGCAACAAATGATATAATGAATCACCAAGACTCACCAACCCTCATAGGGAAATACATACATTTGGCTAGACTGAAGGCAATCATACCTACGAAGCGGATATTGATTCCTTGAGAGATGCGAGTTAGAGCGGGGATAACAACATATACTTGCGGCGGGCCAATGCCCTCCCGCATCATTTGAGGGAGGAAGATGCTATACAAAACCCCAACAACTAGGTAAATCACTTAGATCGAGAACTGCAAAAATATGAACAGGTTACCAAGGCATTTAAGAAAGCACTGAGTACAATTATACAGTAGATTTAGCCATTAGTATTAAGTTTCCTACATTGAATACTTACATATGTGTAAAATTATAATAGTAATGATCTCTGTGCGATTGAAAAATCTCAAACCACACTTTGAGACTGGCCTTGGCAAGCAATCGGACCTCCGAAGCTCTAGTTGAACCACCACCAAGCGGAAATGTACCTTTCCTGGTAGAAAACAACACTAATTCGCCGTGCATACTTCTGTTCCTTTTCCCAGGTGGACATTTCACAAGCAGGAAGAATGGGGATTCTTATCGTTTCTAAAGGCGACGTCAAATTTCCTCAGAACAGCACACTGCGTTTCCAACGGCATTTTCTCCGCCATGTACTTTCCTTCCCTGAGTCTGGCTTTGACAACAGCGGCCTCTGTCCCGAAGTTGGTAGGGCCCTTAGGAGGAGCATTGGTGATATCTGTACGCCCGCGGAGGACATATAACAGTGGATACAAAAGAGCTGTAGATTCAAGATATCAAAGAGGTATGTTAGCTTGTCTTTCCTCCTTTGCCCCTTTTATGTCAGGGGGTACGTACTTGATATACTCCAGACGAAAACACCAATAATCACTCCTATTAAATCGCGTTGAGTGCTGTAGTCCAATGCGGCATACGTTTTAATCCGGTGCATTTTCAATTTCTGCTCATGTACTCTGCCGTGGGAGACGAGAATCCAGGCTGCAGCTTTGGAAAGCTGGATTTCTCGATTGGCGGGCCCATAGCTCCCGATGGAGGGTTGATCAACCAAGTATTCGCTGCGCATCCGATGCAGAGGGAGGTTGCGATAGAATGACTGAACTGCATTGGCTGCACCTGGAGTTTCGGCCCGCAGTTTCTTCCCAACCTGCCGTGCCGCCGCTTTTGCCTGATCAGTGAAGCAGTAGCGAATGGCGGCGGCCAAGCGGCGAGGTTTCAGGGAAGTGTATGGGATCGGAGCAGGACCTGCACCTGTACCTGCAACTATATGGCCCCAAAATCGCTGGCTACTAAAGAATTTCCATATCAATATTGGCCAAAGGAAGCCCGTTTTGAAAGAGCCATTTACTGGACAGAAAAGGATTGCTAAACACTCACTCCGCAACAAAAGGCACTACCACAGTTGGTCGATCATGCGCAAGCCCACATATTGTGGTTCCAATACCGCCATGGTGGACTACTGCGCTCACATGTTGAAATAGCCAGTCATGCGGGCAGTTGTCAATAAAGAAGACATTTTTGTTGTTGGTCACGAAATCACCTAGCTTGCACCACCCTTTACCAACGACTAGCAAGGGAGATGGCTGCCAGGACTGTTTCCGTGAGTTCTTGGCTAAGCTGTTCATCTAACACGATGCTTCCGAACTCAATGTATACGGGCGTTAAGCCTGAGAGGAGGAACCTTTGCAGCTCGGGCGAAGGCTGATAAGACGACAGATTCCTGCTAATATACCCCTATACCTCTAAAATAGATAATTAGTTCTGGCAATATGACGGAGTAAAGGCAATATTACCGATGTGCAGGCCAATCGTCTGGTTTAGGTACCAAGGCCGGAGGCCAGAAATATGTGAATGGAATCTTCAACGTCTCATGTAACCCTGGCCCCATGTTCATCGGAATTGGCGCTAGATCAAGCGAAGCTCGGAGCTGGTTAATGGTATCTCCTAAACTAACGAACCATTAATAAACCGCGGTGTTTCTCAACATGTTCCCCGGCCACTGAGGATATCTTACTACAGCCATATCATCCATTCGATTGCCACGTACGAGATCCAATTGCGACGGCTGAGTTTCATGGCTCTCCCAACGCCCACTCTCGTGATCGCATGCGGGAACATCTTCGTCCTCGACCAAGGCATGGTATACATGAGATGAACAGGCAAACCTCCGAGAGCCTGCGCACAATGCACATGCGAAAAGCCAATCGGACTTGCAATGATCGCATCGGCAACAAAGGGTACACTAGTAACCGGATCATCATCCACGCAGGACCTCCAACCTCCACTGATGATGTCGGACATTATTGGGATTTTCTTCCCTTGGAGGCGGGCTTGCAGCGTTTTGAACTCGTGAACAAATCCGGAATTTTTGCGTCCATACGAAATCAACTCGGCCGGATCACCGCCGATAGGGAAGAACTCTAGGTGAGGGTGATCCGTCGCAACGGCAGTGGCGTACGTGGCATGTGTGGGATGTGGTGGTGAGCCATCCCACAGGGACCCAATACGACCTCCGAAGGCAGGGTGAGGACGGGGTATTCCGTCCCACGGGCTCCTGCAAAGACCCCTGCGCTTTCTTCTTACTGCGATTAGCCATGCCTTGTCTATCCCAAATATGTACAGTTCTTTATCCCGCCTTTCAAGAAATGTGCCCCACTCCGTTCTCCACTATGCATAAACATTGCCATGCCCATGAAGCGGCCCGCGCACGCTACTATTAAATGATAGGTGGCCTCGGAAAATACATCTCCACTGTGTCAAGAGCAATTGACAGTCCCCACACGCTGGTCTCAATCTAGCTAGTTAATTTTGGATCTTCCTTCCGACATGAGACACCAAAAATAGGCTTGGTGCGCTGGGGATACGGCTACATAGATTCGGAGGAGCCACGAGGAGGCGAAGCAGCCCTAGCAAAATTTATCGCAAAAGAAGCATTCCCTGGGACACAGACACAGAGAGTATGCCTTGAAGCACAGACAGTATGCCTTGGGGCAGAGAGTGGATGCCTCAGGAGACCTTCAACCGCAACAGTAGATCGCCCATACATAACCTAGAATGGATTTCAGGCGTCCAAGAAACTTACTCCACAGCAATTTAATCAACAGCATAGCCTTTACGCGCGGAAACCAGAATGCCAATAGATTTCACAAAGCAACATCCGCCATCAAATTAGTTTTGACGGTCCTGTTACTAAGGAGAAGTGGTACAAAACCGCATCCTCCGCAACATATTCCCGAAAGGACTTTTGATGCTAATCCTCATTCATCCGGCCAAGCAAGATTTGGCCCCGAATCTGTGCCTCGGATCAACTCCATGATCAAGGAAAATAGAAAATCGCTTAAAGATAGCCCTGAATACATTGATGAGTACGTCAACCAATATCAACTTTCACCTTGTACTAGCTGTGCTTCGCCGCATTTTGTCTTCTTGGCATACTTGTTCCTGAACGAACTATGGGAAGCCTGACATCAAATGAATCCCGCTGGACCGAACGAGAGACCACCATAAATAGGAGACTTGTGACTCAAGTTCTTGATCTTTCATCGACCTTCTCGCAAGAAACCCAACTAGGCAGATATTCCAATCCAAGCTTTTTCAAGATGAAGTGGCAGTCAACTTTGCTTATTCTTGGTACCCTTGCCAGCCAGGTGATATTGATTTGTTAATTGGATATGGTATTATATGAGAAATAGTGACTAAGTCCCTTACAGGTAATTGCTGGCACTGATACCATTGACTGCGATATTGATGCAGACTACGCAAATTATGTCCGCGCTACTGAAGGAATCCGGTATCTGAATGGCCTCTCTGGTCAACCTACTGCAGAAGCTGGGAAGTGCAACCGTGTTAGCTGTTCCTATGGTGCGGGTATCTATGTCTGTTCTAATGTAAGTACTGCCCAAAATCATTAGATTGGCTAGTTCACTAATGATTCTGCAGGATGGTGAGGACCACCCACTCAAGGGCTGGGGAACTGTGGCAGATGTGGCCACCAAGATTCTAAAACAATGCCCAAGGGGCATGGCCGTTAAAGGACGTCTGTATAGTTCTGATGGTTGGGGTGCCGTTGTCCAGTGGGCAGAATGCTAGACTCTTTTCTGGCTTATTATCAATCAATCGCTTTTTCAAAGCCTGTTTCTGATGTTTCATGGGGGCTGATAACTTCATCCCGATCAACGTGTGGCTCGTTACTAGATCTTCAAGTTAATATTTGCTCTATCGTTATTAACACAGCTCTGTTCACAGTCCACATGCCTTTCATTGATCTTTTGCTTGTTTTTATTCTTCCACAGTTGAACTGTCAGAGCGTAGTATTTTAGTATCTCAGCTAGAAGGGTATTACACCCTCCGCTGCAATCTCATAAGAGGTCAAAATAAGCAGGCCTGTAGATTATGAGGAATCTCCTTTGGTTCTCTTCGTTATTTCACACCCTCTGCCTATTCATAGCAAGAATCATGGATGGTTCGCCGCGCCATCAGAGTGTTATCCTCTCGATGGTGTAGAACGCCTTTGGGCATATATGCAAAATCTAACTGCAGGTGGTGTTCTTTTGCACGTGGGACCATTGGGGGCAATTCACTCATTTAACCTTGGATGCGCCATTCATTAAGGCCGGTGTGAGCAAATAAGATATATCATGTCTGCAAAAACATTAGCCATGGATAGACCAGCCGCGTGATTGAGGTTCCGACGGATCCTATTTGATACTATGTGCACGTGTCTTCATCTTGAGGCATACTGATCTCTATAGCCCCACTTTACCATCTGATCATGCGGGTTACATCCTGACTATTACGTATAAGAGTTGCATAGTGATATATAGCATAATAGCTCTTATTCAAAGTCGTAAACTAGCATGAATAACAATTCGAGGGGGTTATCACAGCGGGGGTTCTGGAGCCGATCTTTAGAGTACGAAGATTGTCTCCCAGTGTCTTCACAGCGAAGGATGCGACTCCTCGCTTTATAGTCCCTTGCCGATATAAGCACCGACCGCAGCCGAGCCAGACCGACCAAGCAAGAATGTGTTTCTCTCATCGCTCCGGGTAGCGACATGTTGACTCTTCAGGTAACAGCGGATCTGCTTCTAAACAGAGATTCATATATGAGGGGGCGAGTGCGCCTGCCGTCCACCAGCCAAGGGAGTACGTTGGGTTCACAGTCTCGACATCAGACGCCGTCTTTGCGCTCGGGCGTGGGAGGGTCGACCATTCGGGCCCAAAAGGGCTACAGGCATAGAGGCGATGGAGGGTATTTGGATCATCCACTCGATCATACAAAGAGAAACCATAAAACATGGTTCTGTGGCGGGATTGGAGTTGTTCGAAATTGTGATATAGAGACCAATTGGAGAGATTGGGACCTGCGATGTGGCAAGCTACAGGACATGCCGCATCTCGACTGCGACAGCCCGGACTGGCAGACTTTCTTAATCCTGCTTTTCCTCGTGCCGCAAAGGCAAAATCAACGGAAAGCAGGAGGCATACAGCCCCCAAAGGCTGTGATCAGCCACGAGGGGGTCATCGTGCCACTCTACCAAAAAACTCGAAAGAAAACTAAAAGAATGAGAGGAGGTTGGGATAGCAAGGAACAACAGTATAAAGGAGTGCTTAGGTGAAGACTGATTCTCCCATCGTCCAGAACATCTTGCTCGTGGCCTTTGTACCTTCCCTCCTGCAGTCGAATGTCAACCGCACGAGCCTATAGTGATGGGCCTTTCTCCTGGTAGACGACTGAACTAGCGTTGGGCTTCCAACTTATTGCCGTACATGATCACATCGAAAATGAATGAAGGCGGCCCAAGCCTTTTAGAACTCGGCATCTATGCCGTAAATTGTTAGGGTTGGGTTGGGTTGACCAAAGTACTGGCAGCTGTTCTCAGATAAAATGAACCTGATAGTCATCCTGTCGGCAAAGCCCCCGATCTTTACAGCCCAAGCCCCGGAAATGAGGCTTGGCTGCGTCCACAATGCAACGGTTCCTGCATACTAGTTCATCTCCGCCCAGCGACATTAGTATCGCTCTAATTAAGCCACCTAGAAGGGCCAAGACCTCAACCAACATATTAATACACCAGTGTCGCCGTCTCTTCTAATTTCCAAATTCTGGTCCATCAACTCAATCTTTTTGCATTTCTCTCCCACCATCACGACTAGCATGGGCTCCCTGCCTCTGGGTTGGCTTCTCCTCGCCCTCTCTCTAAGCCTCGCTTGCAGCTGGGCCTCTATTACTCCAGGGGTTGCGGAAGTAGACTTGATCTTTCCGCGCAATGAGAGCTTCCCCCCATCGTCACTGACCCCAATCATATTCGCCATCCAAAATCCCAGTCTCCTGTCAAGCGTCTATCCGCGAATTCGATACTACATTGAGGAAGTCAATGTTAACAGCAGTGAAAGGTTCTCTCACTCAGGTTCTCTCGATTTAGCTAGGCTTAATTATACCGGAAGCGATCCATACTTCCTCTATTGGAGCACCAACGACTTTGATATTGAGGGGACATTCAAGATAAACTGGGCTCTCGATATCTATAACTGCTCTCACGAACCGGACAGTACCGATTTAACGCTTGGATATCTTGGTGCACGCGGCCGCCGGTCTTTCTTCTCTACTAAGAATGGCACCTCGCAGCCGGACTTTGCCGCCGCGACCGAGGATGGTACCTGTGAAAAATCTCTGGCTCAGGCCATACATGTCCAGGACTTTCTGAACGTTCCGTCAGGGCAGGTCTGGGGCAGCGCAACACGAACACAAAACTGGTATGCACCAAAACAACCCACATGGCGTGGTCCTTCCTGCGCAGTCACTGCGGATTGGGTGCCGACTCCTAGTCCTTGTAACGTCAAGATTGACCCCTCAGCTGCCACAAGTATTTCGGCAGCCTTGACCTCTACGGCCTGTGCCAACCCGCTGCGCACAGGGCTAATTTGCCCAACCCCATCCTCTGAAAATGCGGCCTCTGTGGATCAATTGCCCGTCGAGAGGCCATGGATATTGGCGATGGGTTTGCTGCTCGCTTACGGTCTCTCTTGATTGAGATCGGCTATCGCTTTGGTGCACTTTTTTTTTTGTTTTGTTTTTTCTTTCTCTCTTTCGCCCTTGCAGGGCCAGACCATTTCGTTGTACGCTAGTCCTGTGGAATTTCCCGTAATAAGATATCGTTCCGCTAGTACTCTGTCCCATTTGATGCACTAATAGGTACCTATCCGGTAGAGGCATATTCGGACTAGATTAGTAGTTCTTGGCCGAAGCTAAGGCTGACCCGATGTCACCCCGGAGAGGTCCGTACCCGAGGGGTATTAGAGCCGCGGTTGATCCGGTAGAATCCGGATATACGGAGTACGCAGTAATGATGCACGAGTCATGAGGATAGTCCGGTTACCCTTTTCATAATGCCAAGGAGGCCTTTGCACAGGCCTTGTGGGGACTGCGTCTTGGCGGGTACACCGTGCTAGTCCATTCGCCGCTGGGATATTTGATCTAGTAGGAGTCCGAGCCCTCCATATTAATTAGTATGCAGTAGCCAATCATAATAATATGCATCACACAAACATAATGAATTGCCAAATGTACGAGACATAGCGAGTCGAATGCACACGTTACATCCACGGAAGAACCGGCAAGAGACATGCAGTTATAGGTATAAAAGCACACCAGGAACCGCAAGCCCAAGAACCACGATCAGCATCCTGTATTCTTTTTTCAATCAATTAATTTTTGCCATGGGTTACAAAACCGCCATTGCTCTGGGGTTGCTCCCCCAACTGCTCTCTGCTAGCGTTGTCTGCAGCTTTTCCATGGCAGCGAGCGAGGGCGATACTTGCGAGTCCTTCGCTACATCCTGGGGCCAGACCGTTGAAATGTTCCAAGAGCTGAATCCAAGTGTTTCATGTCCAACCCTTAACGCTGGAAAGAGCTACTGTATCATTGGCACCGTCATGGAGGACCCAGAGACCACGAGCACAGCGACCTCCACGACGCTGAAGACCACAACAACAACGACAACCACGACCTCCTCTTCCCAATATGAGCCAACTCAACCTGGCTTGCCACCTAACTGCGACGATTTTCATCTCGTGGTTTCCGGCGACCAATGCGACACAATTGCGGCTGAGTACGGTATCTCGGAAGCTCAGTTTAAGGACTAGAATCCCAGCATTGACAGCAGTATGCCTTTTCCATTTTATAGCCGTCTATCTCTGCTGCCACACCCAGTGCTAACTCGTTTCTATTAGACTGCTCCAATCTATGGCTCGATTACTATGTCTGTGTGCACGTCCCGGGCGCCACGACAACAACGAGCTCGTCGCCCGAGCCGACGTCCACAGGGCCCCAGCCGCAGATGCCGGGGATCGTGAGCAACTGCAAGACCTTTTACAAGGTCAAGCCCGGGGATGACTGCTACTCGATTGAGACAGCAGCGGGCATCACACTTGCCGAGTTTCGGTCTTGGAATACACAGATTGACGCGAGTTGTTCTAACTTGTGGGTGGACTACTATGTTTGTACGGGCGTTTAGTTTTGGCGTCGTTCAGAGCGGATGTCACTTGAAAAAATGACTTTTTAACAATCCAGCAGTGTGTTCACATGAGAGGACGATTTTTATTGCTTAGGTTGATAAAGTGTAAAATTTATATTCATATCATAGAGATGAAGCTTGATTATCAATTCACAAGACGCCGCGAATGAAACCTTGGCGAGGGTCTAATTCACTGTAGGATATTATCTCTACCTAAGACCCTCACTCTTCCATTCATATAATCTGTAACCTAGCTCATGTTCTGCCTCACCCCAGGGGAATTAAAATACAACCCGCCGTAAAAGGCCATCAATTCTTGATGTTTATTGAATTTCTAAATTATTACATGACTCGCCAGTGGGCTGAAAAAACTAGCGGTTCATACTAGGCGGCACGTCCCGCTACAGATCCTCCGGAACCCCCACTGTATCGCCTAATTAGGACGTTAATCTTCCACTTCAGGCTAGTCCAAAGGCTTAGGCTGATGCCAAGAAACTTTGGAAATTGGAAGCGCTATTCCGATTCCTCACCTAGTTGTACTAGGCCTGTTGGGTCTCTTACGGCAAATAGTCCGTCGGCATTTCGGAGTACTTTACCGATAAACTATTTCATTTCGCTACAAATGACGCTCGAGGTTTATGTGCTATAACTTTACTGGATGCATTTCCTTGCACCTTTATGCCGTTGCCCGGGTACCATGACCGCGCTCTATTAACATATAACTTCCTTAAATATAGTCTGGGAATATATGCAAGTAATAAGTCTGCGGTGCTAGTACCTGACTGGTAGATTGGTGTTGGTACTAGAGATATCAGACACTTATTTGTCACATCTCACTTTTCGTACGGTATCTGGAAAGCTCTCAATAGTTATGTGCAATAGTACAAGATATCACATTAACTAGGAGTTTATAATACTATCCTTAGTGATATAACTAAGTAGAACCTTTGCTGCAGTAGTATATATGTCATGCCAACGCTTCGGCAGGGTGAGAATACATGATAGAACAAAAATAACATAAATAAGTAAATAAAAATAGCATAAAAAGAGAAGAGACAATATGAAAAGAAAAAGATAAAGGGCAACAAAAGCCAGGATACGATTAATCAATTTCACTACAATCGTAATGCTGGTATTGCGGAGGCCAGAGTTATGTTACGGTCGGATATATATGTACCAAACGCGTGCCGTTCGAGATATGTACATTCTCCCAGACAAGGACTTGTCGCAGAGATTACATCTATTATAGAGCTCTATATGGAGCTTAGCCCGTTGAAACTGTGAGTCATTGACCTCCTAGTAATGTGGGCCTATCAGCGCTTAAGATATCCCTGTGCCATGTGGTGCCAACACATATATGTTTGAAGCGGGGTATACGAGAACGGATCATCAATTCGGACCTTTGGCAAGCCCCTGAGCGCTTATACTCCAAGCAATCCATGGACCTCTGCAAACCACCTAAAACCATATCAAAATGTCCACTCGTTGGAAGAAACTACGATCGAAAAAGAAAGGACTGTCTGAAAGGAAGAATTCCTCGAACGAGAAGAGTCCAAGCCGGTCGCAAAGCCTGGTACCCAAGGAAGATGAGCATCATAGATCTACTACTCCACCCAACGATCTCTGGACTAGAGCTGAGCAAAAGTTGAAAGAGAATAGTGAGCTGGACAAGGTTCTCACGGAGTCGGCTAAGATACTTCAGTCCGACTACGGTTTAAAACTTCGACCAGGAGATACCAGTCACCACGAACGGCTTCGCGATTTGCTAGAAGAGAGGAAGTGGGTCATTAAGCTAGGTAATCGTAATATTGGTATAGGGGACCAAATAACCAATATCTCCAAAAATGTCTTGGCTATCAAAGATGTTGTCAATCCTGCTGCAAGCGCGAGCCCACCAGCCTCGCTTGCCTGTGCTGGCATAATAGCTTGTTTCTCGGTAAGCCTTGATCTAGTGTTCTCAATAATACACACGACTTTTTTGGGATCCTAATTTCAATCAGATGGTCGTCCAGGTGGCAGAGCAGCATGCTCTTCTCTTACAAGGTTTAGAGTCAGCATCTGGATTGATAGTACGCCTTCACGTAATGGAAAAGCTTTATTTGCATTCTCAGGCAGAACACGCTGTTGATATGCTCGGGGAGTTTCAAGACACTTTGGTCTCTATCTACTCCAAGATATTAGAGTTCCAGGCTCGTGCGGTCTGCTACGTACACCGACATTCAGCATCCCAGCTCCTCCGGAATATTTTCAAGTGGGATGGATGGGCTGAGTTGTTGCAAGACTTTGAAACTTCTCAAAAATCCCTGGATCGATTTACTTCTCTCATTGGATATTCCGAGTTAGCCCAGAGGCTCGAAGAGATTCTGAATACCTCACGCGAACGTAATATATGGACAACTACATTCGCTCGAGACGAGAGGGTAAAACGATTTCTTAACCTCCTCTACACTTGTCCATACAAGGATCGAAAAGACAGAAATCATAAACGTGTCCCTGGGACTTGTCAATGGTTCACGAACCACCCAAAATTCAAAGATTGGCAACGGAATGCAAATGACGATTTCCCCGGTCTTTTATGGGTATCGGCTGATCCCGGTTGTGGCAAGTCGGTCTTAACGAGATATCTTGTTGATGAACTTCTTGTAAATACTGTTGAGAGAACAGTCTGCTATTTCTTCTTCAAAGATGACTTTGCGGATCAGCGGAGTGGGACAAGCGCACTTTCAGTGATACTACGTCAGATTTTTATTGCACAGCCTCAGCTTCTAAGAGATGCAGTCCTGGATAAGCTGGACACTGACGGTGAAAAGCTTACCCAATCATTTTCTGAGTTGTGGAATATTCTCATATCGGTCTCCGCTGATTCAAGGGTTGGAGAGATTATTTGCATTCTTGACGGATTGGACGAGTGCCAGGATCGCGACCGCAGCCAACTCATCTCCGCTGTCAAGGACTTTTATTCGGGATCTCATAAAAGCAGGAAGCTAAAGTTCTTGGTAACAAGCAGACCATATGCACATATACGACGTGGCTTCTGGGATCTGGAAAGAAAACTCCCTACCATTCATTTAAGTGGAGAAAGCGATGAAGAGGTCAAGGATATGTCCCGCGAAATAGGTCTTGTTATTGAAAGAAGGGTAGATGATATAAGCGACAAAAGATCACTAGAGAAGGATGAACGCGATATGCTTGCACAACAGCTGGCCGCAGTTGAAAATCGAACCTATCTATGGGTTAGCCTTACCTTAGATGTACTCGAAAATATGCCAAGTTTCACAAAAGGGAATCTCCGTCGGGTTCTGAAGGACCTTCCCACAACTGTTGACAGTGCCTACGAAAAGATTCTAGATCGGAGTTCGGATAAAGGCAAAGCTAGAGCTCTTCTTCATATTATTACAGCTGCCATGCGACCTCTCTTCTTGGGAGAACTATCTCTCGCCTTGGCAGTCATTGCAGGCAGCGGAAGTCTTACAACTGTACGTGATGACATAGAACCGAAAGACCGCTTTAGGAACACCTTGAGGGACCTGTGCGGACTCTTTGTGGTTGTTATAGACGAGAAATTTTATCTTCTTCATCAAACTGCGAAGGAATTCTTGCTCGGAGATAACTCCACCGTGAACATAACCATCTCTGAAGACATGAGATGGAAGCATTCAATATTGCCGATGAATTCAAATCGGCTTTTTGCAGAAATATGCATTTCATATATATCCCTTGTTCGACACAACATTTATAAGACAACTTCTGAAGAAGAAAGCTTTGATAAGTATTCATCATGTTATTGGAGTACACACTTTCGTCAAGCTTGTGTACGGGATGGGGATCCGCTAATAGCCTGCGCGCAGAGCATTTGCGACCCAAATTCTGGTATATATGAAATGTGGTCTAAGATCTATGAGGATATGGGAGGCTCGCTTCCTGAGGGTACCACAATACTTGTTATAGCGTCAGCCTTGGGACTTGCGAACGTAGTCAAATTTCGCCTTGCTATTAGGAAGGACGACATCAACGCGGAGGATTTAGATGGGCAGACAGCCTTATACTGGGCTGCAGAGAATGGTCATGAGGCAGTGGTGAAACTTCTTCTTTCCACAGAACAGGTGGATGTAGACGCAAAGGACTTTTATGGACAGACACCCCTATACGTGGCCGCAGAGAATGGCCATGAAGCAGTGGTGAAGCTTCTCCTTGACACAGGGCAGGTGTATATCGACACTAAGGACTCAGTCGGCAGAACACCCTTGTCTGGGGCAGCGGCGAGTGGCTCCAAGGAAGTGGTAAATCTTCTTCTTGCCACAGGACATGTCGATATTGACATGAAGGACCTATTTGGCCAAACACCCCTAGCTCGCGCAGCCTTATATGGCAATGAGGCAGTGATACAGCTTCTTCTTACCACAGGAAAGGTGGATATCAATTCCAAGGATCTAGATGGTCAGACACCTTTATCCTTGGCAGCGAGTCATGACCATGAGGCAGTGGTAAAGCTTCTTCAAGAATACTAATGTTCGGCTTTATACATTGGTTATATCGGCTATACGCTGACCCCTGGCGTAAGCTAATGCTCAGGTATCCACTTTAGGTAATGAATAAGTGCATCTAGTTACATCAGATGCTTGCTGTGTAGTCTATAACTGTTTCACCTCCCCACCACACTGCAATAAGAGGGTATAATTGGTATCATTATAAGAGATACCCTATCAAGCTGCGGGACACGGCGATGGACACGCTCCAGCAGACTGTGGAGCACCATTCCGGTTGAGACGATCCAGCTTGGATCCCCCTATGAAGTTGTTGTGATCAAATACTTAGTGCGCTCAAAGAGGTAACACTCACTCTATCCTTTTGCTGAGTATCTTCCACATCAGTTTTCTATTTTCCACTTTCTTTGCAAAAGGAAACCCTAGAACAGCTGAGCCCTTTTCGCCGCCAACACTGGAATACGAGGTTCGATGCGATAAGAATCATCTGAAGCACCATCGCAAACAGTGGATATTGTCTCAGCCAATCAAGAGCATTTCGACCCCAACAGCTCTTCTCTCCGCCACACTCGGGCGTCATCTGAAGTCTCACATCGCCTTGGAATTTATCTTGGCATAGCCACCGGAGTGGGATAAAACTGAAGTAAGCTCACCTCCACAACGTGGTAACGTGAGGTGTAGTCGGAAGAGCCAAGTATTCTCCTTCTCTACTTAAAACATAACCTCCACCCCGTTCCCACCCAACTGTCGAACACCATGGCATCTACCCTAACCCCCTCAAAACAACCCATCGCTCTGCGGACAGAATACATAACCTCCCACCCAGCAACCATCCGAGTCAAACAACACAGCAACAGCTGGTCCGGAGGCGACTTCACAATCACAAAATGCCCGACCGACGAGTCTCCCCTCGCGGAAAAACTGTTCACAGTCGACGGGGACTTCAAATCAATGAGCCAGCGACGATACTTCCAAGATGCGTCCGGCCTACCGCTCTTTGAAATCGCCCACAAAAGGCTCGGCGTGACGTGGTTTGTCCATCTGCCCGGTGGAAGAGAGAATACAAGCTCCTCTCCCATCGCCACGATCGTGCCTCAGTGGCATGCCCTGAAGGATAAGTTTGATGTCCATTTGCATAATGCTGCGGCGGATGGAGAAGAGACGGTTCTGGAGGTGCGGGGACAGGATATTTTTAAATCGAAGACGCATGTTTATTATAAGGGTGCCCTTGTTACCGCGATTAAGTTGAAAGACATGGTCTCGGTTTATATTCCTGGGAAAGGGCCTACTTGGGAGTTGGAGGTTGCGGAGGGGATGGATCTTTCTTTGGTATTCTATCCCCGCCCCTCCGACCGGCCCTGTGGCGGCTGTGCTGATGTTGTCTTGCAGGCTGCGATTATTGGGGTTGTTTTGGCTACTGTCTTATATCAGAGTAGTATGTTATTCTTGTCGATTGTTAGTGTGGTCGATAGTGAGCTGACTTTTGTATAGGCTATAAAGGAACGGCACCGAAGTCTACCGGGTCAAATCCAGGCCCTGGAGTGGGGAGTAGTGGGAAAGAGTTGGCGCCATAGCAGGATCTGGGATTTGGATGGTCTTTGTACATGCGGTATTATGCGTTCGATATTATTTGATGAGAACACGATTCGTTACTTATCAACTACGCAGTATATTCCCTCTCTAGACGATGATCCCTCTCTCAAGAAAGATGTCCCATCTTTGTGTTGCTGATACTCTAGTCTGAGTTTAAATTTACAGGGCCTTTGCTAGATTAGTGACTAGCAGATTATGGCCAGAGAACTCTTGCAGGCCTCTAGAGCAACTATAGTATACGGTGCACATGGAACATGCAGCATGTAGACAAGTAATGGGACATAATAATTCTTGATCTAATGTATGCAAGTGCGGTATGTATGTACAAGCCTTACTGTAGCTGTTACATAAACTCTAATAATTCCCTTTCCCTCAACACTCTTGATGTCTTCAATGGGACCGGTTTACATCGCCTTCAGCGCATCATACTGACTTTGAGTAACGCCAAGCACAGAATCATGTCTCATAAATGTCAAATCATGAGAGGTATCCTTGGTAAAGACTCCCGCACTCAGATCGTCCGTCGTCCAACCGGAAATTCCGGGAGAGCTACCGACTAGATCGGCCATCATATATCCCTTACCACCGCCGGCATTATCGGCAAAGAAATAGGGAGCTTCATAGCTGGTGCTGTCGGCGACAGAACCAAGAACCGACCAGTCACCGAGAAGTCCGGTGGTGCTGATCTCCACGGGCAAACCATCAGTACTGCTGCTATTGACATATGACCGCAAAAGGGTGTTGCTGTCAAGCTGGAGGATGCACAGGTCAATCACGTCGGTAGTGCCGACGATATAATCCTTTGGCTCGGTGAAGGTCTTGAAGTCGCTAGTGTATGCGTAGCGAAGGACGTTGCCGGTGGTTGCGTCGCCTGTGTGGTTTGTGTCGTCGGCGGAGTACTAGAGTATGTTAGTTAGGGTTATAGGGCCAATGTGCGGGTAATGCGGGAGAGTAAGGGTTGCTTACGAATTTCGAGGCCCAGTGAACGAAGTATTGTTCTAGAATAATTAGCTTCGTCCATTGTTCTCCAGTTAGAGTGCGATTACTAACCCTGCTCAGGATCCCAAATGGCATCTGGAGCCCACACCATTCCGGCGGTCTCATCTTCAACAGTCACCAGGGTATTCTCGCTCCAGTTGACCAAGTCTGAGCTCTCCCACACATAGATCGCGCGCGAGCCAGTGCGGACCGCATCGGCCCAGGTTGTCTGTCGGTCAGCACGTCTGATAATCAATAATCAGGAAGCAAACTCACTTCGCCGATATTGAGGTCCGTCCCAATAATCCAGTATTTCCCAGCATTATCGCCCTGTCCCGCAATAATACTCGTGTCGCGGACAGCCTTGGTACCCAGCGTCGGGGAAACAACAGCTTTACCACCATTAATTGCGGCAAAGCCAAGCGGGTCATCATTGTCGCTTAAGGCAAAGTAGACACTCTCGTCATCTGTTGTCCAGTAGACAGAGAGATATCCGACCTTTTCATCTGCTCTTTTGGAGGGCGTTGGAGACCCTAAGGCCGAGCCACATAGGGCTAGGGCGGGGAGGACAAGTTGTTTGAGTTGCATTTTGACGGCACTGGTTTTTGATGTGATACTACCCCTGTAAGTCATTGACGAACTGAGTCGGACATTTATATATTCGACTAGCTGATGCCATCCAAGACATTGGCCGGAGAATTACCCAAACGAGAGATCTTCACAGAGAGTGGTTTCTTGTCGTTGCGTGGTCGCGACCCACATCTCTCCGCATGGGGAACTGATCCTCGCGGGGTTGCCGTTTGATTCACTGAATATTTGCGTTTCCCCGGAATAAATCCTGTGGAGAGGCGATGCGTCCATTCTATTATTGGTTAAGGATTGACGGTCGGATAATTGTAGTTGAGGTACGAAGAGCTGCTCCAAGAACTATTACATCATATCTGCTTGAAACACCCTGATGGATAGTTCACTATCTTTCTATCTGGGTCTAGCGCTCATTTATCTCGGTTATGTTCTTGAAGTTCGGGAGTTGCATACGAGTATCAGAAAACTATCGTTGCAATTGGCCCGAGCTGGTGAGGCATTGCCATGCTATTGTTGGGCTCCACTCTTTCTCTGCCGTGGTAACCCGAGCCAAAGCAATAATATCCCGGCCGAAACACCAACAACGAACGGCAACAGGGACTTAACTCCAGTACCCTGCGCAATTCCTCCGGCCACGAATGGAAGGACTGCTGCGCCAGCGCCTCCAAATGCAGCCACGAAGCCCACCGCCGCCACATGAAGATGCTTGGGCAAAAGCTTGGTTATGACAGCGACCACGCAGGGGAATAGTGGACCGAGGAAGAAACCTTGGATGGACACCACCACCGCAGAGACATAGAAATTGGGAACCAACCATACAATCAACGCACACACTATTGCACAAGTGATATAGATCTGCACAGCCTTAGCAACTAAGCCAATAAAGGGGGCATCAGGATGCATACAGTTGTGGCTAATTTCTCGCCCAGTCGCGCTGTAACAAACCCCAGGACTACCCGTCCGGCGGTTATTCCTAGCCAGAATCCAGTCGCTGTCATGCCGCTGGGGAATGGCGCTGCATTCCGGACCTCCATCATTATTGTAACGATCCAGCCGCCGACCGTGACTTCTACTCCCACATAGAACAGTAGGACAAAGGAAGAGAGCCAAGATACGCGCGCAGCTGGACGGGTGAAAAGAGCATCTCGAAGTCCATTCTTGGCCTTGTCGCCCGAGTCCTCGTCAGATTGTTCTTGGGATTGTCGGAAGGCGGCACCTGTGAATCGCCAGAAAACAGTCGGGCATAATACAGCCTCGATGACAGATATACCAATCTCCCGAGCAGTCAGTATTTCGCAAGGAATAGAATAGTAGGGACCTACCATGAAGAAATAAAAATAATACCAGGGCACTTTCGCTTTCGTGATCATGTTTGTGGCCACTAATGGACTGATCACCGCACCGAGGCCGTATACCCCATGAAGCAGGCCCAGAAGCTCATTGGGGTTATCCAGACTGCCAATATATGTGTTCCATGCAGCCTCATGAAGTCCATTTGCAATACCCGCAAAGATGTATGCCACGACTAATGCGGGGTACGGGGGATGGATGCAGCTGATGATGTACGCAATGAGGTGGCAGGCTGGTGCAATGAGAGCCACTCCTCGCGGTCCCAGGGCCATATGCAGCTTGTTGTTGACTAATGCCGCCAGGACGTACCCTACCAACGGCGAGAGGAATACCAACGACACAATCATATACGGGATGTTATAATATTCCTCTAGCTGTCACACCTGCCGTCAGTCTACAATGTCAATGATTGAGACACGAGGGAACAACATATGGCAGTATAGCCTGTAGATCTCATTAGCGATGAATAACTAGAAACATTGCACAGGCACCTACACCGTACGCCGCATCGTTAGCCCCCATAACAAAGAACACCCAAAACGTGGTCAACACACGAATGATGTTTGATCTTGGGTAGTTCCATTTATTTGGTTCATTTGCGTCTTCTCGACTCTCTGTGATAGAGGGTTGACGAGCTTGCTCGTTTGTAGGCTCGAGACATCCAGTGTCGGGTTTCATTTTCAATAAGGACATAATTGCGATGCGAAGTTGGCTATCATGTCAACTACGGACTATTGGGTTGGATTTACCATAATATATATATTAGCTTTTAGCGCCTAGATCATCCTCCGACGTTATGTAACCATGAGAGATGGAGCCATTTTTATGGGCTATCCATAATACTAGGCCGACAACACGATTTTGGCAGTAGTTACGGGGTGCCATGGTAGCCATTGGTTTGTGGGAAAGGTGAAGTGTGCGATGTTGTATGTTTTCTACTCCGTAGATGTGATGGTTCATCCACCGAGCTAAGCCCAATCGGGACGCGTAAGTGCCGCGCTGGTCTCCATTTTCTCCACCTTGACGATGCACTCCAGCTTTCACGACATCCTCCTTCCATTATTGACAACACCCTTCTGCAATGGGTCTACACAGTATCGCCCTGAAATATCCTTAGTGGTTGCGCTTGAAGCTCCAACAAACTTAGAAAATGGTTAAAGATCCTAGTAAACGGCCACGGCCTGCCACCCGCTCCAAAGATGGATGTCTTACCTGTCGTCGCCGCAAGAAGAAATGCGATGAGTGTCATCCCACCTGCACAGGGTGCCAACGAAATCGTCTCACCTGCCAATGGCCAACCACAGAAGTAGTCGTGTGCATGCGACGTCCGCGCCGACGCCAAGTTCTCTCGGACATGACAATTCCGCCTGAGCTAGCAGCGATGGTGACGGTCTTTGCAGTTCCCAGCCCAAGCATGGTTCGTCGGCTTCTAGACCATTTTGCAAAGCATGGCCCTATGTGGCTGACTTCGAGGATGGGTAACCGACGAACTGCGATCCTCTCTCATCTTTTCCCGGAAGCCATGGAAAGCCCTCTTATTCTTCATTGTGTGCTCATGATCGCAGCGAAAGATCTTCTGAAGTACGATTCGAACGTGGAATTACAGGCTTCGGCAGTTGAGTACTACGGTCGAGCTATTTCTGGCCTGCGTGAGGCTCTCAGTGGAGAGCAATCGGCAAATGAGCCCACTTCTGGTACGTATGGAATGGGTCTTGATATAGTTTTAAGATAATAACCGTCTGCAGACCATAACCTGTTGGCGGTTGCCTTATTTTGCCTTCACGAGGTGAGTTTCCTTTTGAATATAGTCCGGATATGGCAGTGTTCTAATACCGTATAGTCTCAAAACTACTGCCATAACGATCAGATATTGCCACATCTAAACGCTGCGGCTGCTCTACTAAAGCCTCGGCTCCATATGGTGCCGCCCAACTCATCCCTCCGAAAGTTTCTTGTGGAAATGTTCTGCTACTTCTTTTCCATCACAGCATTTACTCACGGTGCTCATCTGTCACTGAGTGAGGCCAGGCAGATATTTGAATACCCAGGTCTTTTTGAGTACCTACAAAGCGGATCAATAATGGGCACCTCGCAGAAAGTATTCTTTATTGTGTTCCGCGTCGCTCTCTATCTATCACGGCTTGAACCCGCCACATTCTCCGATAGGAGAATATACCGCGACATAGTGAGTGCTGAGAAAGACTTGCAGAATAATCAGGCTTCTTTCCAAGTCTGTCGCGACATGAGCGCGGAAACAATAAATGACGGTGTGACATTTGAGCTCTATCGCCTGGCTTGTGTGATATACTTGCAAAGCCTTATCGATGAGTCTATCGCGATTTCTGCCTCTTCCATTCAGGAAATGGTATCCTCTTTCGTCACTCACCTATCGATGTTACCACCCGAATCGGCATCAGATGGCTTTCTTTGTTGGCCCATGGTTATCGTGGGGCGTTGTGCCATCCAGCAAACACACCGAACTGCCATTAGCACGAAATTGAAAACTATTTTCGACAAATTTCGATCAGAAATCTTTTCGAGGAACCTTACTATGCTGAAACAATATTGGCGATACTTGGAAAGAGTAGACCGAAATTTAATGCCCAACTTTAGTCTGGCGCATGGAATGCGCAACTTCAACGACGCTGTTCTCATGGTTTGAAGTGTACAACGGTAAGCAGCATGGCATGGCAAAGTCCATTTCCTACTACCAAGGTTACAAAACACAAGGAGCGGTGCCAAATGCTTATACCTAGTCTGGTAGGCGGGACTCTGCCTTGATTATCCGATGTCAATAAAACCTCCACTAACTTAAATACCTACTACGATCTGCATCGGGTGGTGCCCTCGGTATTCGATAAATCTAATCTCAGAGCCTAATCAAACACTTAATGTTTCTAAATATACTGATTGGACAAGCAAACAAGTTATCCATACCCGACATGCGGGGTATATGCTGACCTCGGTCTACGGTTTCCCCGCATCAACTATGATATATTCCCGGGGGTGACAAGGTGCAACTCTATGATCCATGCTACAATTAGTTGCTCTTGAATTAGGATTGAATCAGAACCAAGCAAAGCAGAATAAAAATGGTGGTCTTTAAGTCAGATCGACCGCGTATCAACAGTACGTGCCCCTTGTCTACTCTTCCTTCCCAACTCTACCGTGACTACAACCGTTCAACTATCAAGCATTTTGAACCATGACCGATGATTGAGTAATAAACAGTCCCTACGGATATCACAATCTGGAAATGGCTGTTCGACTCCCGCTACTCTCCCCTGAACTCCAACAACCCCGACAAGCTCGGCGCCTTTGTCAATGCCGCCACAAAGGAGAGTATTCGCTATGACGCCCTGAAGGAATACACGACCTATGTTTCGACTGCTCTTGTGCGCAACTATGGCCTCCAACCAGGCGATACCGTTGCCCTCTTCAGTCCAAACACGATTTGGTATCCAGTCGCGATGTTAGCGGCTGTTCGTGCCGGCAAGTCTTTGTTCTATTCGACCGTTCCCCCCATAACGACGAATGCATTGCTGACGCTGGCTCATATAAAAAGGTGGTATAATATCTGGCGCATCCCCTGCCTACAATATCGAAGAAATGACCTATGCCCTCAAAACTGGTAATGCAAAATTTCTTATGACTGTCCCTTCCGGTATGGACGTTGCGGTTCCCGCAGCTCGGGAAGCTGGCATCCCTCCTGAGCGGATCTTCCTCCTTGAGGGCGAAAAGGGCGAGTATATATCCGTTCAGGATCTCGTCCAGAACGGGAGAAGCTATGGACCCGCTGGACAGACGACACCTTTTGAGCTCCCTCGGGGTAAGTCAAATCGGGATGTGTGTGGGTTTTTAAGTTTTAGCTCAGGAACAACGGGGCTGCCGAAAGCTGTATGTATCATCCGTGTATGAATTTGTTGAGAGTTAGCTAATATGGGACTGGGCAGGTGATGATTGCCCATCACAACGTCATCGCGCAATGCATGCAAGTGGACCAACTTTTGCGGAAGGATGTGAATAAATCATTGGCTGTATTGCCTTTATTTCATAGTAGGTCCCACTTCTGCTTCCTACCAGAGATCAAATGCTGACAAAGAAAAGTCACCGGGCTGGTTCACCAGATGCACCTCCCTGTAATCCGTAATAGTAGCGTCTATATGCTCCCGTCCTTTACCATGGAATCCATGTTGTCAACCATAGTCGAATATCAAATCACCGAAATCCTCTCCGTACCGCCCATCATTATCCGTCTCCTCACCGACCCAATCGTGTCCCAATACGACCTCTCGCACGTGAAGACCTTTTCCTCGGGCGCAGCTCCTATCTCAGGTGAAATCCTCCAGAAACTGCAGGCCCGGTTTCCCTGGACAGGGTTTAAGCAGGGGTATGGGATGACGGAGTCTTGCAGCTGTATCACAGCTCATCCGCCTGAAAAGCAGACGTACGAGTATGCGCAACGGGCCGGGATACTCGTTGCTAATACCGAGGTGAAAATTCTTGACACTCAAAATGGGAGGGAATTGGGGTATGGCGAAGAGGGCGAGATTCTGGCCCGGGGGCCTCAGGTGGTTATGGGGTATTTGGGGAATGAGAAAGCAACGCGGGAAACGTTTGATCCGGATGGGTGGTTGCATACTGGGGATGTGGGGTATATGGATCAGGAAGGGTTCCTTGTGATTACAGATCGGATCAAGGAGATGATTAAAGTGAAAGGGATTGGGGTTTCACCTGCTGAATTGGAGGACTTGTTGCTTGGGCACCCTCAAGTGGACGACGCGGCAGTCACATCGGTTCCAGATGATTATTCGGGGGAGAAACCGAAGGCGTATGTTGTGGTCAAGGCTGCGGCGAAGTCTAGACTGGCGACCGGAGATGGCGTGGAAAGTGTTGGGAGGGAATTGATCGAGTATGTCAAGGCGAAGAAGGTGCGCCACAAATGGATCGTCGAGGTGGAGTTTATGGATGAGATTCCGAAGAGTGCAAGTGGGAAGATCCTACGGCGAGTACTGAGAGATCGGGAGAGAAAGAGGGGAAGTGAGAAGAAGAGGCTCGTCGTTCGGGATGAGAAGGCGACTGCTAAGTTGTAAAATGGTTACCCGTATACGCAACTATGGTGTCTGTGGCATTTCGTGAATTCCTTAACGCTGGGTCATTATCGTCCTGTCCGAAACCTCACCCGCTGGCACCGTATATTAGCGTATAAATACATGCTTTGAAGAACGCGATTATATCTGGAAGAGTTTGTCCTTCCGCAAGAGCAGTAGTTTGGTAAATACGTCCAGGCGCTTTGCGAGTCGTGATTTACGTAAAAAAAGGAGTAGTGACTAGTTCTAGTAAAGTAGCTGTTATATATCATGATGGCTGGGGAACCGGGGCTGCTTTATTCAGGCTTTTTACCCCATAGTTCCTAAGCATAAAGCAGCGTCGGGGAAACACACTAGTACCGAAAAGGAAATCACCGGAGGAAATCCGACAATCATCCTTCGCCTGGACTCCTTGCTAGAAACACCAACACACACCAGCTCCACTACCGCGACATATCACGAGACAACTCATATGGCGTGCTCTATAGAGGCGTTAAAATCGAACGATCCAGATGCGTGGTCATACTAAGCGATGGAGACATAATGAGTCCGTTCTGCACTATCACTCTCCACAGGTCACCTGATGCCGGCTTAGACGACGCCGCATCTACCAGAGTGGTTTCTCAAGCCATTGTGACCGTCCTTTTGGGTGCGATGAGCCGATGGTGCAATGACTGATAGGAATGACTGGTGTGGGGGTTCCTTTCGATTTTCAACTCACCGCCCGAAAGCTATTATTCTGGCCATTGAGTATACCTTCTTGGTGGGCCTAGTTCTTTGAGCTTGAGATACTATAACCCCTTGACGTGTCTTCTGGAAACCTTCTAAAGGTGTGGTTATTCTTCTGACACCGCCTTCAATCGGGTGCCTTCTACGTCGATACTGGACCTACCAAGATAGCTAACTGGTACGCAGACCCTTGGAAGAAGAAGCGTGGAACATATGCTTTAATTAGAATGAACGAGGCAGAGATTCTTGACGAAGTTAAAAAACGCATGGGCCAGTTTTAAGACGAAGATGAACATTTGTGCCTGTCCTTGCCCAACATTCGAGACTAAAACGTGCCAACCGAGGGTCTCGTCAGTGGATAAACAACTGTGGGTCACCCGGGTTTCCTACCCGAGTAATGCACGGAGAATCAAGATAAGCCTCCTCATTCGAAGGTCGATCAAGCGAGGAGCCCAACTTTAAGCTTCAGGTCCAACATCTCAGGCTATATTCAACTTACTCAACATGATCGATCTCCAACCACCTCATGCATGTAGCCGCGGCGAAGAAGAAAACTCTTCACGCTGACACCGCCGGAGATTTTCCGTTGTGGAGAAAATTCTGTTCTCGAACCTGGCACTCCTGTTGCCACTTAGTCACACGGACGGAATTATCCTTCTCTAGTTCTTTCCACACGGTGCTTCCTCGATCATTCTGGACGGTTGTCATCTTCCAAAATTAGGGGCGTGTGTGGTGGATCCCCGGAAAACCTTGAAAGCTTACGAACCGACTTCCCTCTTGGCTTCCGTTTCGGGAAGATCGCCAGATGGAAATTCTGGGTCGAGACTCATCATCGAACGGGAGCTCGTGCCCTAACGAGAAACGAACGGCACAGCTTACACACATTCCGATTTTTATGACTTGAGAAGAATTGTCGTTATCAAGAGTCATTCCTACCACGTGGATCCGGGGTGGTACCCCTCATGACATTTTCATGATGCCACCTCGCTCTCATCCTCTTCCCTGACAAGGACGGTGAAGGGTTATAAAAACGGAGTGCCCGGATGCCCGTTACATCATCACCGTCATCAACTATAATCCCAGAAGTCAACTGCTATACCATCTCACACATGGGACCATTGCATCTGGACGTTCCAACCACCCATCACGTTTATGAAGGGTCTCACGGCGAGAGATACAGCCCGCCCATTTCGGGTTCCGTTCTGGTGCCAGTATCCTCGCTGGAATTTGATCAGGCGGAGTATCCCAATGTCACTGTTAGTTTGCTCCGAACTGTGACTTTGAGAAACGGGGAGCCGGCATCCAATTCTCCCAACGACAACAAAAAGGGCGATTTCCTTCAGCGGATCCGCAGGAAACGCGTGCCCCAAACCCAGACTATCGCCACTCCACAAAAGGAGGGGAGCAGTACGGTAGAGACACTAGTACAGTGTGAGTTATGGCACTGCGCAGAACCAGTAGAGTGGTATGAGGAGTCGGGCGCGGTCGTCTTGAAGTTTCTGTTTTCGATACCAGTTCCACCCGGCACATCAGGTACGACGGAGACTCCATTCGGAGGGCTGTCTTATGCGGTCCGCGCTGTAGTCACTTCGTCATCTGGGGTGACCGTGGACGCGACAAGGGACGTGCAAATTCTGTCCCGAATCGTGACTGGCCCCAGTCAGACTGTTCGCCATTTTAAAAATTACACCGGCGAGCGGTTGAAGTCGGAGTTGTCTCTTACTCCGGAGCAGCCAACAGATCCTAAAGTAAAGCTCGCATACTCTGCGAAGCTTGTGGCCCGTGGTACTACGGCGCCGGGTGACCGCCCGACAGAAAGGAAGCAATTCTTCGTTCGAGAGGTACGATGGAGCGTCGAAGAGACTGTGCGTTTGATGAAAATTTCCAGCGGTGATGGTCCTGACGGGGAAACGATCACCTGGAAAGAGAAATCCGTGCGCCAGCTGTGCTCGGGCAAGCAACAGGGTCGCTGGGCTCCGAATAAGAAACTATCTGTCCAACAACGAAAAGGCCATGATGACCGTGACCGAATTGACCTTTCATTCGATATAACTATTCCTAGAACTGCATCCACCCCGGATCAGCGGGATCTTTCATCATGTTCCTTCGACTCTGGTGCACCGTGTCGGCACCTGACCCCTTGCAAGTTCAACGAAATTTGCACTGAGTCAAGTGGAGAAAGGACCACAATCATGGTCGACCACCGCTTGAGGCTCGATCTTATCACCGGGGAAGACACCCTCGATGAAAAGACGGGAGATCTCATCAACCGAAGGCAGTTCGCGAAAGCGTTCACCACTTGCTATACCCTCCCCATCCATGAAGTGGCTGGCCGAAATGCCATCCCGGAGGGCACCTTCCACGGCAACAGCGCTCCTCCATTATACGAGGGAGAATCTGCTATGCCTCCTGCATATGATTTTGACGCACCATATACATCGCCTTGTTTTGTTTGATTTTGATCCGTTTTACGTGATATCCATCCCGCATGAGGACCGTTCTTCTATCGTTTAGTGTTTTTCCCTTTGTCTGTTCTTCCCTCTTTATCCTTTATGATGCTATTGCCCTTGCTACGGCATTTGTTATAAACGCTCCTACTTTCGGTGGGCGTATGAAGCATACGATCTTACATTCCTGCTTATGCTTGTTTACATCATGTTTCTCTCCTAGATCGATTCCATTTTTGACAGGGCGTTGACAGTGCAAGACTTTTCTTCTATAGATAGATTACCGTGTATATAATCTTAATCCTGTGATATGCTCCATTCCAAAATTGGCTTAATTTAACACTTGACTGAAGCACGTTGAATCATCATACTACTTTTCTAAGGATGACTTCTTAGTAGATCACCTTCAACCAGCATCAGTTCATCATTTCCATGAACCGGAGGGTTCAAGCCCACTGGGCGACATGCAGTTTCTTCAAGACCAAGGGATCTATTTTCAATCCTTCGCCAAGCGTCGAGGTTTCCTTCTGCAATGTTCTACATTCGTTGCACAAATTGAAGGCAAGCATTGACAGTGATAACGTCACGTACAAATCCATCTATACAAGAGTTTCTTGCTAACTGTGTGAAGGGTATTATGGCGAATGGTTCGATTGTACAGAGGATGCCTCAAAAGTCCGTGAAGTTCCCAAATTGCCCCAGTAGCCACAGTGTGTGAACTGCAGGTATAAGCATCAGAAGACTTCCAATATCCGATGATGAACAGTTCCTCAAAACAGAACATATCTGTTTTTCCTGCGACGATGGAAGTCTACCTTAAGGAACGCAACCAAGCCTACGCTTCGCCACTCGAAATAACTCGGAACACGTACCTTGTGCTGATCACCATTATGACAACGTACCGAGCGAATATTGTGAGTGGGATACAGATTACGTCACGCAGAACCCGAAGCTGAAGGTGGAAATTTTCCAAGTTGGAATCACGCTCGCTGATCAATTTGTTTGATGGTTAGATGGATACCCTTCACGGACCGTACCGGCCAGAGTGGCAACTATCGTCGGTAGGTCTTCCTATTAGGCTTGCCTGGAGTGATGATACACGGGGAATGGGCAAATGATAGCTTAGGCAATAGGAAGCAGGTTGGAGTTACTCCGTACTCACTGCAGAATCTGCGTTGTCTATATTGGTGGAAGGCATGTGACACATCACTGTTTAAAGTTGGCTGGTATGGGAACTGCGGGCTACATTCTATTTATGCAGCCACCACGATGATATCACATCTCACAGTCTATGAGCGTAGATTGAGGTTGATTCCGAGAGTGGCAGCACCAGTATAACTAAGTGCGACTCCTATATAGACGTGAACTTTATCCTTATACATGTTCATAGGGGACTTAGGTTATCTCCTAATAGCCATGAAGATGTACTTCGGCTACGCCGACCTCCAAAATAAAATAGAATTTGGATGCAAATATATTTCGTGAAGACAGCAGGGCCCGCTCTGTGATTATACCCTGCAGCATTAGCGCGATGCGGGGAGTGTGCCAAGGGAGAGAAAGAAGCAAAAACGTCTTCCCTGATGGACAGTAAGGAGTGATCCACTCTTTCAGCTACGCCACTACATATGCGGACATCCTTCCAATTTGATGCAAAATGCGGCATTTACAGGAGCTGTCCCTTTCCTGAAAGGGGAAACCGTATCTAATAAGGTGTTTCGGATACCATCATGTTGTGTGCATGTCGTTTCTTCAAGAGCTGCAGTTCTGTCACTGCAGATACCTCATATGTCAGAAGTCATTCCCAGAAGTAGTCTACAGTCTGAGACCTCAGCTGAAGATGGACCCACTTATGCCCTTTTGTCTCAAACTTCATTCTTTTGGTGGAGAAGTTTTTGTTTGCCGGTGCTGAGATTATCTAGCTGCAGAAGTTGCTTATTAACATTGTGACAGCTTTCCGTACTGGTGTAGCTTTTACTTGACACATTTCTGCCTTCCTGTTCATTGGGAAGTCGAAGTATTCATGTACCCCCTGGGACGCTTCAGTGGCGCCATGACAGGGGCAACGAACCAAAGAGAGTTACCCCTTCTGTGTAATAGTGGATGAAGGTTTGTTGCAGTTCAGCTGCATCAACATATGTACGGTAAAATTCCTATGCAGTGCAAACCTGCTGGACGGTTACACAACATTTCATGCATCATAAGAATGCCGATCAACCAATAATCGGTGCGGCTGAGGATGTCTGTTGCTCATCCGGAATTGAGAGCTGGAACATACCCGACACACATCCCCAAGGTGGCTGGCTAATGATCACTAAGCCTGTAATCCTTACAGATCAACTGTTGGAACGGGCCTTATAAAGATGGGTATCCCATGGGCATGATCTATGGTAGCAATTACACTACCAAATACCAGACCAACTCCATTCAAATTAGTTTACTGGTGGAACACGAGTAAGCTGTGATCAGCGAACACCTACCATGAGGTTCATTCCTGGGTTGCTTTGCCTAATAGGCGGACTCCTCCCTGCTATTGTCTCTGGGGCGACAGCACCTACACCATTTTTCCCAGAATTGGACGACTTCTATACGCCGAAGCACGGATTCTGGGAAGAATTAGACCCCGGATCGATTATAGATTATCGCCGAGTATATGTCAATTCGCTCTCGTACGGCATCCCGTCCAATGCAACGGCATACCAAGTATTGTACGTTACAACAGATTTGAACAAAAGGAAAACCCACTCAGTCACGACGATAATCGTTCCGCACAACGCAAGGAAAGGTTGGCTTCTCTCAGTGCAGCCCGCCTATGACTCCCCGGACATCAACTGCTCGCCATCATATGGACTCCAGGTTGGAGCGGTCGGCCCTGCCCTATCCTGGAACATGATGGATCTATCGTTCGTACTGCCCTTTGTCAATAAGGAAGGTCCGATCCTGAACATCCCTGACTATGAAGGCTGGAATGCTGCGTTCACGGTCGGCCCACAAACTGCCTATCACACACTTGACTCAATCCGCGCTGCATTTAATTTCGAGAAGGAATACAGCCTAACCGGCCTCAAGCCGGATGCCAAAACAGTCATGTATGGGTTTTCCGGTGGCGCTTTTGCTACCGAATGGGCCTCTGAACTACATTCCACTTATGCACCGGATCTCACCCAGATTGTAGGCGCTGCTATGGGTGGTCCTCCGCCCAATGTTACGGATACCTATATTGGTTGTAATCTGGGACCATGGGCAGAGCTGAACGTATGGGCCATGCTGGGCGTCATGAACGCAGATCCGGAGATGAAGAAGTTCATGGACAACGACTTGCTAGAGAAGCATCGCGAGAGGTTTTACGGGCCCAAGACACGCTGCAGTCGCTGCTTTGGCAGGGAGAAGGCTCACGAGCCACTTGAGTACCAGAATATCTCATCCTTCTTCGAACACGGCGATAGTTTCTTGTACAGGTTCCGCAGAACTCTGACGGACATTGGTGTTATGGGAAGGCATGGGGCTCCTGACTATCCGATGTACATTTTCCAAGGAACGAATGACGAGATTGTGGGTGATATCGGGGTGACGAATAGGCTTGTGCGTCATCTCTGCGATCAGGGTACTGTTGTTCAGTACCATCAGTATCCCGACTTGAATCACATGGAGACCTTGCAGAAAGGGAACTTGGATGCTTGGAGATGGATTCTCAATCGCTTCCTGGGTCTTAAAGCGACTGGATGTCGACCGATAGACTTGAACCCTCCGATTGGTGGAGATGATGATGAAATGATGCAGGTGGAAGATGGTCTAGCGATAGGTGGTGCTTCAGATGGTCAAATTCCCCTAAGGGCCGAACTGAAGTGATCTGCTTGACACGGTCTCGGCACGGTACTAATAAATTCACTGAAGAGTGCAGGACAGACTACACCGCATGGTTTAGGATATGGACTGTAAGATTGAGTAATGTTATAAGTTCAAGGAATGAATTAGTAAGTATGATGCTGTCCCCTAGACAACTTACGGGGAATTGCCTTGCATGAAATACAAGCTCAGAGTGTTATTTAATAATAAGTAGGAGCCGTAGACCCAGACCCATCAACTACACTCATAGAACTATGATTGTATAGTGGTTAAAGGGCTGAAGGTGAAAGTATATATCTTGGCTGTTAACGGCGACTTACTCAGCAAACCGTATAATATTCCCATGCCAAAATTCACGTTAACACGACACTTCTGGCCCCCACGTAGTACAGTGGTAAGACGTACATTAGTTACGCGATTGCTTCGTGGTGGTTGGTCCGCATCCCTGTTGCTGGAGACCAGAATGATATACACGATGTCACCACGGACAATGAAGATTGAACTTTGAATGTATGACTTGCCCCGCGTACCCGAAATAGGCAGATCACGTTATGTCTGGATCGGCGGATAAGCACTAAATAGGGCATACCTTTCCTTTTAATACCACACTCTTCGCACTCTACATCTTGCTATTATACTCAATCTTAATTACCACGCTAGGGACGCGATTTACTTAACAACATCGAGGACATTAACGAGCTCTACCCGATCTATCCACCCACCAACCTCCATAACAACCCGAGAAACTACTCAGCAATGTCCGACCCTAGTATCCCTCTCGCGTGCCAGAACCTCCTCCATGACTGGGCAAACTACCTGGACACAAAGTCCTGGGATCGTATGCCGACTATTTTCGCGCCCAGGATCGATGTGGATTACTCAGCCCTCAGTCAACCCAAGGCGACCGCCGTTGAGCCTTCTGTGTATATCGACCATTACTCAAGTCCAAGCCAATTGGGGAACCCCGAAGTCCAGTCGCATCATTTCATCGGTGCGTGCAAATGGACCCGGGAGTCGGAATCAAACGTCAGGGTTATTTTTCAAATCATGGCAGTTCATCGGAGGGCTCCGAAAGATGGTGCGGCTGTGCTGGCCACGGGCCATGGGATTAACACCATTGACTTTGCGCAGGTCGAAGGGGAGTGGAAGATTGTAGCGATTAAAGTCGGGGTTCTGTTTATCGAGGGTGATTTCGAGGGCATTTTTAAACCCTAGGGTTTGTAGTTATTCTGTGTGTTTTCTTCTTTTTGCTCCGTTGGATGTGAAGCCTTTGCTGGTGGTAAGGCAGACTCGGTGTGAGAATTTCATACGGACACGCAGATATTGACATGTATGGTGAAATATGATGCTACTGTATAAGCTTGGCCTAAGCAACTCTGGTAAAGACTAGTTCCAAGGCGGTCGTTAAGCGTTGGCTGGTTGCCCAGCTAGTCAATATTGCCCCCCTGCTCTCAGACCTCAAACCATAGCGAGGACGACCCTTACAGCCAATGCTTATCTCCAAGTTACAATGGGTCATTGCCCTTATTGGTAGCGCACATAGGCGCTAAATCTGGTGCACCACAGTTCAAATGCTCCTTTCCATGCCATCCACGATTGTCCTTGAATGGTCAACTGCTGTATAGGGTTCTGTATAAAATAACAGGTTGCTAGATACTGGTGGCCTAAGCGCCATGTGGATACGCCTTGCCGCTCCAAGGTGCTTTGATGATTCATTTCACCATAATGCTAGATAGCCGAGGTGGTTCATTGAGCAGGGATCGTCGGGCTTAGTCTACTAGTGCTGATAACAAGGCTGAGATGCGTTTTGCCCCCTGTCTGTACCACCTTTTCCTTTATTTATCATCTCCACTCGACGGCGGGGTTTGCAGGAGACGTCGGAAATGGATGCTTGTGCTCCCTTCCGTGGTATGATGCTTGCCCCTCGTGAGTTGTGGTTGAAATATTTAAGGGACATCCTTTGGCGGACAAAGCTATACATGCTTTAGACCCAGACCTACCCTCAACCTTGGTCCTTCTGCGCGAAACGACCCAAGAACCAACCACTAACCACCAAGGGCCGACCTGATATGATCTGCTAAGGCTTTAGAAGGTTCGATGGTGCTCCATGCAGAACTCTAAGATACACTTCCAAGTCAAAACCCTCCATTGAATCACGTTTTACCGCCCAGCAGTCGTCTTGGGTTATACCACTTCAGTAGAGGCAATAGCGAAGAACTAGTTCATGTATTCCTCACGTTGGCGTACGATTCAACGTCTCGTGGGATTAGAACAGAAAACGATGGACATTATAATCGTAGGGCGCACTACTCCCAAAGTTCACAATCAGTATGCCTTTCTCAGTATTATGTTGTCTAGATTCTTCTAGTTTACTTAATAGCATCCTAAGTCTCTGACAGCCAAGCCGAAGATGCATCGCCTCCGTATAATAGTTGGCTGAGCTCACAGTCAATGCAAAGAACGGACAGCACAGCATAAAATATAGTATTTTGTATTTACTGTACCATGAGCAACTGTATAACCCCTAGACACCATATTGGCTGGTGATATACATCCAACACAACGACGAGGTGCCATGTACTTCCAGGTTTATATATGAGATATCGGCATACCACAGAGGCCATCCTGAAGAGCTAGTTATTAGTACTCATCTCACCAGTGTGGTCAAAACAATATCTGATTGAAGATTTGTAAAGGTCATTCTGGGATAATTGGTGAATTGCTCTGACTACGTCTGGCAATCTGACAATGGCTTCCTGTTGAGTGAATGTTAATTTACAACTGGAGTTGTTGACCTCTACCTACTATCGTTTGAACCCATCTATATGTGTTCCTAGTTGTTAATAAATGCAAATAAACGAGCACTAGGAGGGACCATTGGCACGGGACGCGCGGAGAGCGCGGTGGCATGTAGGTTGTTTGGTAGGCCTAAGAGAAAAGTTTCTAGGTTGTTGATAGTAATCGCCGTATGAATAAGCACGCACCGGATTGGGCTTTGCTGATTGGTGGATACATTAATTGATGGATTAAAGGAATGTACAAAAGGGGAAAGGGGACATGTTACGGATGATGTTGAAAATACTGACGCCCTTCAAATAGTAGTATTATTTCCTGAATACGCCATGTCTCATATACCATGGAAGACAGCTCTGAAGCCCAGAGGTTGCTCACACGCTCTTGCACTAGTACAGTAGGACTTCCGTTTAAACAGAGTTAAAAGTCATAGACATAAATTCATCAACTACAGCCATCGCTTCAGGAGAGCCATTTCCGTAGTGAGGCCGGGTCCAAAACTACAAGCAATGACATCTTGCTTTCGCATATCCATGGACCGTAGCCTGTCTAGAACGGCGAGAACTGCGACGCTTGACGCATTTCCCCGAGTTCTATAAATCTCGTAGCTCGCCATCAATGCTTCATCGGGCAAATTCATTGCAATCTGAGCACCTTTAATGACAGACAAGCCACCAGGATGGACAGCCCAGTCAAAGTCCACTGGAGACATTACTTTCCCATTTGCCTCGAGTAGGCTTTGGAACGGCGTTTGCAGAGAAGCGGCAGTGTACTTAGGAACCTGCTTCGACAGCGAGAGAAGGAACCCGTTGGACGTTACTTGGTAGGACATGTCCTGATGTGTGTTAGGCGTTATACATGTTCGCCAATCAATAACACTGAAGCGTCTGGGAATCTTGTCGCTCAGGTTATAAGAGTTGCATAGCACCATAGCGGCCGCACCATCACCAAAGAGGGCTGGCCCGATCCCGACAGTATGGGATTGGGATGCTGCGTGGAGCTCAGCCCGGATCTGAATGCTGCAGACCTCGCACGCAATGATCAAAATTCGGGCCTCCTGATGTTGTAGAGTTGCTGCTCTTGCCAGATTAGAGGCTACTCGTAGTGCAGCTAGGCCTCCTGCGCAGCCGACACCAGCGAGAAGAACTCTTTCTGCAGTTGCAGGAATACCCAACTCCCGGGCAACGACCTGATCATAGCCCGGGCTGCCAGCATTAGTTGCTGTGACGGCGACAACATGTGTAACAGAGCTTGGGGAGATGTGGCTATCACTCAAGGCATCCAGGGCGGCACCCTTCGCAAGCTGGACTCCGTAGTTACGGAATGCAGCGTCGACGTCTTCTGCTGTTGGGGGGACATCTTGATGCCACCGCGGGTCGTCCCAGATGTCTACCACGGCCCGACTTTGTATACCAGTTTGTTCGTTAATCTTCATCAAGCTTTGGAGCCTGGAATTCAGTGAGCAAACTTTCCTCCTAAGCCGCCGCTTCGTTGTAGAGGGAAAGGAACGAACCAGGGAGCATCTTCCGGATAATGGTTTAAGGCATATGCTTCCAGGTCCTTCGAACCAATAAGCTTGGATGGCCATTTGGTGGCGAGACCAGTAATCATCAAGCTACTTTCATCCTCTTGTGATGGGTAGGCTGAGGCGTCCTTGGCCGGGTTGGAAAGAATTGCACCCATGTTGGCTTTATGATAAGGAGAATAAAACAAAACGAAAATTGTTAGGAAGAAAGCTCAGGTTAGTCCGAGTTCCACAAACCCCCATATAAATATTCAGACATAAAACTCGCCTCGTGGAGCCGTCTATATATATCTTGTCCCCTCCCACATGCATGGTCGAGTGGGAGAGCTAGAACTGTACACTCGGGGGCCAGAAAACATGCAGCGATGGCGAGCAGCGCTTATCGTGCGCTTACAGACATTTCTTGAGTCTATTACCCCTGCTAGGCCCATTAAGGGTGGAACGTTAGCTGAGTGGACGTCCATGGGTTGCTGATCAAGTCTCGGTAATTTTGACCGGCCGCAGTACTAGTTGATACACCGTGGATCCCTGTATGTCTGATTACAGGATTCCGATCCCTGTGCCCCGAGTGGAGATTAATTCCCACTATAAACCAGGGTGATACGCGTGTCTCTGACTGCAACAAGTCCTCCTACCTCGGCTCGTCGGTCATATGGGGCACCCCGATACCAGTTATTGATAACCCATGGAGATTTCTTCCGTTCACCCCACGTCTGCCTATTTGCATATTGCAATCTGGATCTCATAATTCGTTTCGTTAGGAAACATCCTCAGAAATGGACACTGCCGAAGCCCAGAAGAAGGCCGTCCTGGCCTACCGGAAGGGATGGAAAACGGCACCCTGGATGCCTATCTCAAAAATGCAGGCTTACTCCGCTCGCCCAAAACCAGTCAAGGGACCACTCCTGGTTAGCAACGTAACGATCCCCCGCCCAAGTCCCGAGGAAGGGGAGTTTCTACGCTCGAAGCTCTGGGATATCTATCAATCTAAGTGTGAGGGTGTCGAGAAGCTTGACCCTCCCGCGTCCTGCACCGACTACAAGGCTGAGTGGATAGGGATTCGAAACGATATTAAGGACCCTAAAGCCCCCCAGCCAGACGGCACAGATCAGGGAAGATTCCGTGACATTGAGCAGCATACAACAAATGACGTGACACTTTTTTACATTTCTGGAGGAGCTTGGTTGTAAGTCAGATCAGCTGTTATTTATATTTCTAAATATGACAGTATTTTGCTAAGCAACAATGTCTAGCCGCGCGGGTTCTCCAGGCTCCCGACCCCTGATCCAGCAACTCTGCCAGCGGAGCGGCTCGCGCGCCTTTACATTCCAATATCGTCTCGTGCCGCAGTATACCGTCCCCACACTAGTGCTCGACACTTTGGTGGCTTACTTTTACTTGATCGCACCTCCGCCTGGATCACTTCACAAGCCAATTGACCCCAAGAAGCTAGTGCTAGTTGGTGAGTCTGGTGGCGCAGTTCTTCATCTGCACCTGCTGCAATTCCTCCAGTCCCTTCTGCGTGAGTCAGAAAGAGCCACTATCACTCTCAATGGTCGTGAGATCCCGATTGAGATGCCTCGCGGCTGTGCCTTTGTCTGCCCAGGTGCAGATTTTGCATTGGCCCTCCCATCCGTGGAAAAGTTCAAACACGTGGACTGGTTATCAGAGGCCGCGCCGTGGGTGCAGCCGGGATTTCCAGCAGACAAGATCTGGCCGGCTGACCCGCCCCGAGGCGACCTGCATTGTGACAACTCGGCAATTTGCCATCCCCTTATCGACGCCTCGACATGGACTGACTGGGAAGGTATGCCGCCTATGTGGATTGCCTGTGGCGAGGAAACTTATAGCGACGGAGTAAAGTTTCTGGTGAGGAATCTCAGGGCCTCGGGGGTTCCTGTCACATTCCTACAGTATGAGTTCATGCCGCATGTTTGGAATGTTATCATCCCGGCGCTCCCTCAGAGCAGGCACTGCATGAAGCTGTGGGGCAAGGCGTGCCGGACAATTGGCACCGAAGCCCACGAACAAACGTCCACTGCCCAGTTTGTCAAGCTGGGCGGGTTGGAAATGGTTCCAAGAGATATTGATTCTTTATTCGACATCCCGACCGACGAAGTCTTGAAAAGGATGCGAGCCGCGAGAGATGAATTGGCCAACTTTATTTGGAACGGCCCGGGGAATGGGGACTCCAAGCTGTGATTTACTTTAGCCTGCCATACTGTAGTTCATTTAAAATGCAATTCGTCCTGAATAGGCTGCCTATACACAGTCTGAAATCGGCTCTCTTAAGACTATTTCGGCCGCTTGGCCTCGAAAACGAAAACTGACCCCACAACGTCCACCTTCACGTCTTTAAAATTATCCCGAAGGCCTTGAATGAAGACCTCCACGTTATCATCGATATTACTAAGTCTCCCTTCCCAATTCAGAACACGGAGCAGGAGGCGACTGGCCCAGCTATGCCACGGACCGTATCCAAGCACGGTAGCGCCGAAGACCACGCCGGAGGGCTTGATTGCAGCTTTGGCCTTGGCAAACACCTTTACTTTCTCTTCTGGGCGGACAGGAAGGGTGTGAATGAGGTAGGTTATCGATATTGAATCGTATCCCGCGCAGTCAGCCGAGGGCGGAGCGGGAGGGATCTGTTCAATAGATAAGATGTCATGTTGATGATGATAGACTTCCACGGTCGGATGCGATCTATCAAGACGAGCACACGTTGTTGATAGAGGGGTGCTCTCGAGGTCGAGGAGAGTGATCGTCGTTTTAGGGCTAGGGTACTTGTGATGAACAAGGTAGTACCCGGTCCCTTCAAGATTGGTCTGGGATTAGTGTTCGATGGGTGGAAATGTATCGTGTCGGTTCACGTACCACAGCCTATATCACAATGATGAATGCCAATGTTGCGTTGGTGAAGAGGCACTAACACCTCTTTCGTCGAGCAACGCCAGATATATGGGTTAGCGAAGTTCATCAGCCAGGCATCGTAGAAGTAGAGCACAATCGATGGGTATTTGGATGTGGTAAATGGCCACATGGTAGTAGCTACAACGTTGAACAAATTGAACGAAATATTGGTAGTATGCCTTCTGTACAATTGAAGGGAAGCAGTGAAAAGAAAGAAGGGGGAACTGAACCTGCCAATGCCTTGGCATCCCAAGTAAGACTTCATACTTCATTGTCGCGGTCCGTCCCGAAAGGATCTGTGCGGATCAATCAGTCGATTGACCCACTCACCTTGGTATTTCGTGTATTCTATCCAGTATCCATGCCATCTTTTCGGCCCCACGTAGTATTGAGGTAAAGCCTACGTTAGCCCATGAACTTGCTCGGTGATGGTCCGTCTGCATCCCTGTTGCAGGACACAAATATGAGCGATGTCACCACCATCAACCGGCGTATTGTGTAAATTGACTTCTAACGGGAAAACGTCTGATCCCCCGCACCGACCGCGCTGATCCCTATTTCCCCAAATAGAAACGGTACGTTGTGTCCTGATCTACTTCGAAGAGCCCCGGGGTTCCTGACTTCGTATAAGCACTAAATTAGGGCGTACATGTCACAGGGCATACACCTCCTGTTTTCAACCACTGCCTAATTCCGAGAACTCTATTGTTTGATTGTATATCCTAGCTACTGCGGAACTATCTACCTTGTTATTGCTCACCATACGCTTCACACATTGTACACCTCCTCATTGCATTCGGCTTTGACTACCACGCTAGAGAAGCGGCTTCCTTAGCGACACCGAGACAGTTCACTAAACCTAGGCAATCTCTCCACCCACCTCCGTCGTCCGAAGAACCAACCCCGCAATGTCCGACCAACAAGTCCCGCTGGCGTGCCAGAACCTGCTCTACAACTGGGCAAGTTACATGGACACAAAGGCCTGGACGAGTATGTCGGCTATTTTCGCCCCTACAATCGACGTGGATTACTCGGCCATGGGCCAACCAAAGGCCACGGCCGTTCAGCCTTCTCTCTATATACGCCAGATTTCGAATCCACGCCAATTAGGGAATCCTAGTATCCAGACACACCATCTTATCGGCGCGTGTAAATGGACACGGTACTCAGAATCACACGCCAGGGTGATTTTCCAAATCCTGGCATCTCACCGGAGGGCCACCCAAGGCGATAACGCGGCTGTGCTGGCTACGGGCCACGGGGCTAATACCATGGACTTTGTCCGTGTGGATGGGGAGTGGAAAATCTCGGCGCTTAAGGTCGAGGTTCTGTGGATGGACGGTGATTTCCACGGCGTTTTTAAGCCTAACCTTTGAGCATTCCGTTTGTTTCTCTTCGCTCTGTTGGAACTGGAACCTCTGTTGGCGGCAAGGCGTACACTGCCATGCGAGAATTTGATACATCCATATGTACATACATATTGACAGGGAATTTCATGACATACGGTGCTAGTGTAACAGCATGCTATGAGCTTCCCATATAGGGAAGAGAACTAGCTCCCCACCGCCAGGCTCTCCGATCTCACAGCCAGTCCCACTCTTTCAAAAGGCGATATATTGCTCAAACAAGAACAAACAACTGTACGGGTCATGATTAGTACCCCAGCCCCCAGCCAGTCCTGTAAGATCGCTAGAATTCCTCAGATCTCCTACAAACGACCGTTTGTTAGCTTGCTCAACCAGTTGGAAGACGCAGCCCCCACCCGGTCTTTGTTCCAGCTGACCCAGCGTCTTGCTTAGGCCTCGGGATTCAACGCTCCGGCCATCTTGCCATATGATTAAAGCCAACCTGTAGAGCCGCTCCATCGGCTATTGTTGTACAAGACTAATAGAGCTTTAAACTACCCATAGTCATGATTTACATGATTATCCATGTCTCTCTGCGGTTATGCGTAGTATTTCGATTATATAATCCAGAAGGTTCTGGTCTAAGTAAACGGAGGGGGGGGGGGGAAATTGTAGAACATAGACTTAGGAAAGGTATAATCTCTGGCGAGTATTGTTTCTAAAAATATAGAATGAACGTTCTGGCCGATACGTGAATAAACGATTACCCTTGTGGTATTAGTCGACTACATAGCCGAGCCGATGACCCTAAATCCTTTGCACCACAATCTAATTGCTCCTACGCTTGTAGCTTGATCACCGGGCTGGGTTGATATTCCGACAAGATCAAACTTCGGATTTGTACCCAGTCTAGTGTGTGACAGTTGGTCACCAATTGGTCCAAGTATGCTGGATCCTTATCCACATACCGGGCTATTCCGGCCCCTAGTTGTCATATTGTCAGCCTTGCATGCACGGACTGACATCTACAGTACAGTGCTGCTGTCTACTCCTGGTCCTCTAGCGTAGGCTGAGAGGGCTTGATCGGTGATCAGACCTTACCACTACCCCACCTGCCTCGATTAGAAGTTATTCCGCGAGAAGCTTGGAGGGGTATCCGGGTCCCCCGATTGGAGAGACGATCCCGTGGCAGAGCTTGAAAGTGATCGTCGGTGGGTGGATTGGTTCGTGCAGGTGGTGAGACGGTTAGCCACAGGGAGAACCTTCTAATAGAGAAAGGATCTTCCACTAAAAAAATGACTTAAGTCGACGGTGATACCGCGGACAGAGCCCCGAAACCATAGATCAAGTATTCTTGCCGTTCTCTTTTTTCTCTTTCCTATTTGGTCTATACTTAAAATACGTGACTTAGTTTATCTATCTATTTTTATTTTTATCTATTTAATTTAGGAAATGGGGGAGGGGAAGTTGTAATTCTATCACTAACGATAAATACCAGGTAGTCAACGACGTAGGGAAACCCGTCATGTTTTACCTGAGGAACGTTTATACGTACAAGTGTATTTTACTCATGGGGTCCTAGAGCCCTCCCTGCCGTTGACGTATCGCCTTCTATCGCGCTCTGTAATCCCACGGGTCCTCAGATCCACCGGTTTGCGACTCGCTTGCCACCCCCAGGATCTCGACTTTAGTCTGTTTCATAATTTCCATAGGTTCAGAGAGCAGGCCGTGCTCGTCTACCTCCCTCTCGCTTCTTTGTCGTGCCCATTGTCCACGGACAGCCATGTTGTAGTCTTCACTAGGGCACTTGGAATCGATACGCGACCACATGAGCTGAAAGAGGGGCCGGAGCGTCACGAGACAACCCACGATCATCCCGCCCTGGTGCTCCGTGGACGCCCAGGGGGCCATTTTGGCGTTATCCCAAGTGTAGTCTTTCGGGCTCCAGTCGATCGACACAGTCTTCGCAATGGAAGCCCCGGCGATACTGTGGATGAGATATAGTTAGACGGCGCGACGAGTAGATATGGAGGGGAACTCTTGGCGTAGCATACAAGAAACCAAATGTGAGAATTCCATACAGGAGATATTTCCGCCTTGCAGGCATCTGCACATTATAGATGATGAACATGGGGATTCCCGCCGTCATGAAATCAGTGACGACACCGACGCCTATGATAGAACGGTTAGGAAACCGAGTCCCGCCCGAGAGGGAACCAGTAACGCAGATGATGGCTTACCGGAGGCGGCCTTGAGGAGGATGTTGACGGTCTGCGTGTCGATGCATTTAGCTTGGATGGACTTGTCCCAGTAGCCTTGTAGGGGAACACATTGGACGAGATCAACAATGATGACCGCCACCGTGAAGGGGACAAGGCTGATGAGATTGAAGATAACAAGTCGGTGGACAATGCGGTTCGCCTGCTGCACCATACGAAGTAAGAAGATCGAAAGAGATATTTTCAGTGTCATCGTGCAAAGTAGGTTGAGTATGGAGGCGATCAGTGTTAACTTGAGGAGGGTGGGATAGTTGGCTGGGTCGACAGTATCCATGTGCCTAGTAGAAAGGTGTCAGATGTTACGAGAATTCCTATTGCCAAGGATGTATATGAGCACACCTGCCAATTCCGTGCTGAATCTCATCGTCAGTGTCCTGTCCATCCAGAGTATGATGTAAATGCAGAGGAACAAACCTCGACAAGAGAAGTCTCTACTACCCCAGTGCCGATTGCAAGAGCCTTTTGCCAGTTTAGCAGACATACAATTGTCTTCGTCGGTACAGGGAATGCTCACAAGGGAGAGCAGCATGGTCCTAGGAAAGTAAGTTCTCTACCTTTAGGGTTAAGTTTATTTATTCAACTCAAGGCATCGGCTTCTTACACATCATCCCATCCAAACGATCCCGGTCGCAGGCGTAACCTCACATAAAGACGTGCCGCTACCAGGACAGCAGCGACCGAAGTCAATGTCCAGTGTACAGTGACAATGGCGGTCTGTATAGAGGTATATCCCATCGTCAATGTAAGCTCGCCACACAAAAGAAGGATGAGAGGCTGCGAAATAGTTGATCTCTACAATTCAAATAAGACATGTCAGTGCTTAAGTATCATATCTAGTTCGCAATCAGATGAGAAATGCTTTCGAGCCTACCCCTCACCATCGAGGAATAAGCGATTTGGGGCCAAGAATACATCATACATTACCATCGCAACGTAGCCCTTCAGTCTTACAATTGATTGACTATCTCCCCTCTATCTTGTTTGCCTAGATCTGCAATGCGCTACTGCACAGGGCTGTGTATAGTGTACATAGCAGGGCAAGTTGCGACAGCAGGGCGGCCTGACCGCCAGATGTAACAGCCTGTCCGCTCCAGAGGGCTTGGTTAATGCATGTAATAATAATTCCGGACGGACAGGGTGGCTATTCTAGCAGGGATGGCCAGGACTAGTTTACTAGTGCTGACATGATCGAGGAAAGATATCCTCGCCCCATGTTTGTACGAAATTTTCTTTATTTCGGGTCTCCACTCGATGGCGGGGTGTGCGGGAGACGTTGGAAAGTTGTTTTTGTATCCTACCGAGGCATCGTGCCCATTCCTCGTGCCTTTTGATTGAACTATTTAACAGGCTTCAATTAACCGCCAGACCTATACAGTTCATAACACTTAACCCTGGATCTACCTTCAACTCAGTCCCCTCGGAGCGTTACGATCCAAGAACCGATCGCTAATCACCATGGAAGAAAAGGGAAGCCTAGCCGCCGAGCTTCAGCAGGTCATTGAGAAATACAACAAAAATGACCCAGCGAGTTGGATGCGACTGGAAGATGCCCTGGAAAAGGTGCGTCGAGAGTTGGTGCCTCCTCACATATTTACCATGAAACAGCGACTACAGGTATGTGGTGTCCCTCGTCTTTCCCCGGTTATTGGAACGCATTGTGAACAACATTAAACCTACAACAGACAGTGAACAATGTTTGCATTGTAGTAGCGCTTGAGATGGGCTTGTTCAAGACCCTGGCTGCCAATGAGGGTAAGAACCTGACTGCCGAGGACTTGTCGGAGGTCACGGGATATAATGTTGGCCTCATTGGTACGTATCAGGACTCGTTAATAAAAGAGGTTCCCATGTGGTCGTTGGACTAAAGCATTCTAGCTCGAGTGATGCGCGTGATCACCGCCATCGGTTTTGCAAATGAGACTGGATATCAGACTTACACTGCAAACGGTTGTACCTTGGCCCAAAACGACCCAGGAAATATTGGAGGCCTTATTATATCGTAGGTTTCCCCTAAGCATCTATACTATCGCCCTGATATGGTTGAACGAGCACTAACATTCGATCGGACACCCAGCAATGACATTGTCTTCCCAGTTGCCAGCCGAATCCGGCAATATCTCCAACAAAACAAACCAGTTGATGTCAGCGAAACACCCCCAGCATACGACTTCGCGATGGGAGAGGCCATCTGGCAAACACTGGCGAAGAATACCGAATGGAAAACAGGCTTTGACAACAATATGACCGCTCGGAACAAAACACTCTCTGTCCCGTGGCATTTGAAATATCCGGTAGGGGAGATGTTGATTGCGGGGTCATTGTCTACAAAGCCAATTATTGTTGATGTCGGTGGTAATCAGGGAGTGGACCTACAGCGCTTTGCTGATACATTTCCTGACCTGGAATGTGAGCTGATTTTGCAGGACCTAGCAGAGACAATTGCCGGGATTCCAGGCAAGCTTGACTCCAGAATCAAGCCTACTGTGCATGATTTCTTTACAGAACAGAGTACAAAGGGTAAGGCTTATATAACTGAAGGCTTTTCTATGCGCGCTTTATGAATTGCAGGGTTAATATGATCTAGGGGCTGATATATACTACCTTAAATCTATCCTGCACGACTGGGACGATGTCGCCTCTCGCAAAATCCTTTCCAATATTGCGAAGGTCATGCAGCCTCATTCCCGCCTTCTCATCAATGAAATGATCCTTGCCGATGTGAATGAGTCAATGATACGGAGCAATATGGACATGCTCATGCTGTTCTTCACTAACGGGATGGAGCGCACTCAGACACAATGGAATGAGTTGTTTGCCATGGTAGAACCACCTCTCAAACTCGTCCAGGTTTGGTCAGCTACGGGAGATCAGCAATGTGTCATTGAAACCTGTCTGGCAGAGTAGATATAGACTGATATTATGAATGCTTTAGATTTAGCAGGTGAACTAAGGGAGGAAATGGTCATCTCCTAATACTATATGCGTTGGGTTGTGTGATATCATAGAAAGCTTCCTGGTGGCTTTGTGCTTGGTCGTCGCTTAAGGAGGGCTGTTGAGCAGTGTCATTGACTTGACGACACCTTTCCTGGCTAAGTCCTGAAGATCGATTAAAACGCTTTGGAAGGAGAGGCTCTGTTATATTCTAAATGTTCGTACCACGAATATATAAAGAGTTTTATCATACAACCCCTTCTATCCACAGATATTTGCTGTTATTTCTTATAAAGATATGGCTCCTTTGCCTGCTGACCGCCAGAGGCTGCTCCAGTCTACTATATTAAGCTAAGAATAATTATAATCCCATCCTCCCTGTCTACCGTGATATTCATTGCCGTACCCACTGCCATATCCATTGCCGTACCCATTGTCATGTTCAATGTCATATCCATCTTCATCCTCGTCTGACTCAACCTCACTAGAATCAAAGTCAACATCATCACCATCGTCCTCATCCTCCTCCTCCTCCTCATCTTCCTCGTCGTCCTGCTCATCTCCATCAACATCACTATCATCACTCCAATTTTCAGCCTCAAACCGTCTCATAAACCACCAAACCTGAAACGGCGCTTCCAACGCCCCCCCCTCAAACAACTCCAACCCCAACTTCTCCATTTTACACGCTCCCTCATTAGACATCGCCAAAGCAATACAATAAACATTGCACCCTCCCCGCAACAGACTCTTACTGAAAACCCCACTACTAACCTTCCGCAAATCCTTCTTCACTTCGCTACCGAACTTTAGCGCGTTCCAAAAACTCTCGCACTTCAGCTCAATGACCACGCATTCTTCGTCCACGTATGGTTGAGCGAAGACATCGCCGCCGGATGTTCCTGGTGTCAAGACGATATCGGCGGCTTGGCGGCCGTTGTTCAGGTAGCAGTTATCTTCGCGGCCGGCGTTGAAGAGCATGCGCATTTCTTCCTGCGCCCAGCCTTCCCAGCCGCCTTTGGAGAGGTGAGCTTCGCGGATTTGGTCCGTGTTGGCGTTGCCCCAGTCGATTAGGGCGTCGAAGAGGGTGTAGTTTGGGGGGTCGGGGGTTGTTGTCATTTTGTGGGTTTCTTTTTAAATGTGTTGCTTGATTGCTTGGAGTTTGAAGATGGTGATTTCTGGTTGTCATTAGTATTTATTTGGTTTGGGGGTGAGCTAGTTGTAAAGGGGGCTTTCTGGATACGTACTAAGATGGTCGGGGGTGCTGCGTCTTTAGCAAGAAGTGATATAGTTAGACGGAAGAAGGTTGATGGTCGATAAGCACTTCAGTCAAGATGCTTTCTTGGCTTTTGTGTGCTAGAATGACACAGTAGATGTTGTAGGAAAATAGGGGCTATAAACGTAGGCAAATGGCAAATGTTGATCTTTCCCAGCGTATGAGTAAAGATGATCTCGTACCCTTCACGGTCAAGAGGAAGCGGGCTTCAATGAAACGTCCAAAAATAGTATAAAGGCTAAGCGCATGAGGCAATGAAAAGCACACGCTCAATCTAATTTACCACCGTTAACGTGTAGTCATCAGCAATACCTTTATTTAGGCATTCTCAGAGTTGAGAATAACCATAGCCGAGTCAAAGAGACGCCCATGCCCCGCATATAGTCCTGCAGGCTGACTTTAATCCACTGATAGCATGTCCAGTGCATATACTGTCAAGCATCAGCTGAACAAGGAACCACACGGCCGAGACCAAGCCAAACAGTGACAGATTGGATTAGTTGCATATGTCAACTCCTATACTAGTGGTGATTGGCTAAGCTTACCGTGCTTAGACTGCCGGCATTTAAGTAAGTTAGGGCTCTTCGGGCTCTGATGTGCGCCAAGTTAGGGCCGTGCGGGCCTGCATAATCCGATTTCCTAAAAGGGTAAACACTGAGCCAGAAAACCGTTCCTACGTCTTACTTAGTTGCCTTTCCTACTTATCGGGCTTCTAGATACGGCTTTTATTCTCGTACCATGAGACGAGGCTGTGCCTATACTTTGTTTAGAGGTGGCAGCATGAACGTGTTGCATTTTTCCACCTATGTTTTTGGGCTCTAACGGCAACGGTGGTGGCTGTAGCGGCATGGCTATCGGGGTTCCTTCGAAGCATTGAAGCTCGGGGATGGTGAATCGGCAACCAGCGGTTGCATACAGTTGTCAGCTTCGGGATATAATTAGCACCTTGGACTTGACCTTTTACTTTGCATTTCTCGTGTACTTGACTTCTATATATCTGTTGTACAAGTACACAGGCCATCCTCTGGTGTGCACTTCCATCCTTCAAAGACTATCTATTAATTCATACCAATCCAAATCTCAACTCAACCCTGAACAATGGCCCAAACCCGCCGCAAACCCGTCCCCAACAAACACATGCAACCACACCCTCCAGCCCCAGCCCACCTACGCGGGCATCAACCTCGCCCAACACCACACATGCAGTATCGACCCCAGCACCACAATGCCTCCAACCCACATATCGCCCACCTCAGAAGCCAACAGAACGTCCAAGGCAAGCAAATCGCCCGCAACAGCGCTCAGATCAACCACCACTCTGCAGCATTGCATAACCAGGCTGCCGCACAGCATCGCCAGAACAATTTACAGCAGAAGCAAATGGCCAAGCAAAATGCCCAGATGCAGCACCAAATGGCAAAAAGCAATGCTGCTATGCAGAAACAGATGGCTAAGCAGAGTGCGGCTATGCAGCATCAAAATGCCCGGATGGGTCATGAATTGCAGGCTATGAAGTTCCAGCAGCAGCAGCAACAACAGAAGAAGGGGAATAAGAAGAAGGTTCTGGCTGGTGCTGCGGTTGGAGCGGCTGTTGGTGCTGGTGGGGCTATGTGGATGGAGGAGAGGGAGGAGAGAGAGGAGAGCGAGGAGGAAGAGAGTGACAGGGAGCCGGACCAGTATAGTAGTGAGTCGGAGCAGAGTAACGGTAGTGGATACTGGCCTGAAGAGAACATCCAGGACACTAGAGACGGGGGCGACAATGATGATGGTTGGTGCTCTGATTGTTGCGACTGTGATTGCGATTGCGACTGTGGAGACTGTTGCATGGGAGACAGCAAGGACGATGACAGTGACTGTTGCTGTTGATGAGTGTGCTTACATAGTTCCATGGTTACGATATCTGGGTCATTATATATTGTGTGCAGTCTAGGGTGCTTTGAATAATATCACGAATCACAAAGCTAACAATTACTTCACGTGTTCATCCATATTTGAGCAGCTTGTTTTACTTAATTTTGATCGTAGAAAAGTAGAGCGTGTAAGTCCTACTGATAAAAAACCGAACAAAAAGATTTAGATTGCCGAAATAGACTTCAACAAGCTTCATCGGGTTCCTCGTGGGTTAAGCTTATGGAATTCCCGAGGCAAGCTGACCTCGATTTAGGACAGAATGGCTAGGAAGAAACTAAACCGAATGAGGCAATCGACGAAGCAGCTAGCTAACGAAAGTGGGAACTAGATCAGCGGAGCTTTGGGGGTTTTTTGGCGTAGTGTTTCCCTCTTTCGGCAAAATATGGGTCCATCAGATCCTCACAAGTGCACGGCCACTCTACAATAGCCTTTTAGCCTTGTCCCTGTCCTGGTCTCATGCCAAGAGCCGGGGTCTAGAACAGCCTTTGGGCTTATTCTGTTGCTACACCTGTGCTTCAGTCAATCGAACCCGTTTCGTCATGAAGGAAATCTTTCTTCAAAATTAATAAATTTTATGCCTCACTGATAAAGAGATGTCGACATATATACACTGCAAGGTTCAACATATTGTTACTGTTCTCGTAGTTGAAGTAATGCACGAGAATCATTGTGAAAATGCAATATAGGGCACCATTCAGGCTGATTTAAGGTGGACAAGGAAGAGCCCCGCGCCTAGGCCCAATCTGTTCTAGACTGGACCGTACGGTAAAGGAGGATAAGCATACCAGAATATTATCTCCAAACCTGCAATGTGATATTCCCACCCCTTCACCCTGAAACAGAGCTGCCTACGACAAATCCAGCTGGTAGAAATGCGACCCCGGTTGCCCTTCAAAAAGCCTAGATGCCGCGCCCAGCAGGGGCCCGCCTTCGTTTTTGTGGATACCGCCGACAGTTTACCACATGGGCCGCAGGATAAAGATGTAAGGGTTATTATCAGACGACAGGCTGCAAGGTCCGGCTGCAGACGCCGTCGGGACGGAAGCACGGGTGAAAGGGGTCTTGACGATGCCGATTGCAAGGATATATTGGTTCCGGTTGAGGCCGGTCCCACAGGCCTCGTACTGGTTACGCAGGACACCGGCTGTCCGCGAATGCTCCTCGCCCATGTCCCACCTCCTGCACCGGTACCCCAGCCATCGTACAACGGATACGAGACGCTCAGGGTTAGGTATAACTTTGACATCACCGACCTGACTAGCTTTACGGATGTAGACCTCGGCAAGACCGCTTACCTTTTGCTGAGAGACCAACCGACCCGCCTCGTTAGCCTTTTGCAGAAGCGGTCATCGTCATTTTTGTCCCACCTTCCAAGTCGTTATGGATCTAGCCAATGTTTGGATGATGCTATACATTGTGTGGCTGCTCGAGCGGGTCAAATGCTTGGCTTCCCCATCCGTGTATCAACACTGCATGCATTATACGTAAGGGCTCTGAACAGCCTTCAAGCTGCGATTGAGGATAGAGCACAATACCTGGGATCTGATGTCTACTGCGCTACGCGGCTGTTAGCTATCTACGAGGTAAGCCTTCGTTATAAATATTACGTCACAGATTATAAACAGTAGCACTAGTTAATTGGCCTGCCCGACGCAAATCACTGGGTCCACCATAACCGGGGCGGAATCAAGCTGGTTGAGCTTAGAGGGCCCGAGAATCATAAATCTGAATTTGACTGGTTGCTTCTGAGAAGCCAAGGTCCATCTATCGTCCGTTCCCCCCTTTCTCCCTACCTCCCTCCGCATCCTGCACGCCATCAGGCGCCTTTTACCCAACGCCGAGATGGCACAACTGATTTATCCTACAGTTAGTAGATGAGATGTATAGGAAACAAGCCTCGATATTTGAAGATCCAGAGTGGCAAAGGTTCTTCGAACATGCATCTAAGACAGAAACGGACTTAGACTCCAGCCTCTGGTGGGAATTCTTCGGCGCAATTAGCTTCATGCCAGGTATATTACGAGACATGAGGGTTTTATTTGACAGGACATTATCTCAGCCCGAATACCTAGCACAGAGCTGGGATATCCTTGAGCGAACGCACAAAATGCACAGCTCACTGCACGACAGCCACCTCCGCTACCAACAGAGGCCGCCATATCCGCCATCTCTCTTCGACCTCCCCGTTTGTGCAGAATCAACCGTTAGGGTTAGACTCCGTGGGTTTCTACTCTATGTCATCATGTATATAAGCCGCGTTACAGCGACCCTTTCTCTGAACGAGGCAGAGTGTGCTGCCAGTGAAGCAGAGGCACAGGCCTTTGCAGCACAGGCTCTGCTCACCGAGAAAATATCTGCTCAGCTGGATCCCACCATGACTTGGCATTTGGAGCAACGAAATGCCCTCGCTCATTCTATCATACAAACAAGACATTTTTGGGCATCTCATTTGCCATATGGTATGCCGTGGGAAGAGCAAAAATACTATCTGGCGCAACGGTGGTTACAGTGGGAGGACTCGTGGAGGGATGGTGTTTTGACTGTGGAGTTGGAAGAAGCATGAGAGTAATCGTGATGACTGTGCATTAGTCGCATATGTGGCGGATACTGTCTTCCTCGGGCTTCTCCTTTCTTTTGGAAAAGCCATCCCATTTATCATCACTTTCTACGATAAATATCATGTTCTCGGCGAAAGGCGTCGTGACAACTTCTATTAGCTTTCTGAATTCCCTATCTCCGACTTTGTCTCCGCTCTCCTCTGGTGGATCGGACTCTGAGCCAACAGGATCCGACTCATCGGAAACCGTCTCTATAGATATCTGGCCTGGGAGCTATGAGCATGACTTGCCCTTGTTTATGTATCTGTCATCTACCAAGAGCACTATTTTTTCAACCCTCGACTATTCGGATTGATTCCCACTCCTCAATTCTGCTCCGACATAGCGTAAATGGACAGCTACATTTTGAAGTTAGCACATTTATATCTGATATATAACAACGTCAGAGAGATGTGCAGAACCGACAAAGCAGGCTACCCGTGAGAAGCTTGATGTTTATTAGTAGCCTCGCCCTGCTGTTCAGCATGCTCGGTCGATATATCCAGGCACTGTATTTTATGACCTAAACGGATAATGACATTTCTGTGTATAACGACCGACTTTTTAACGAGATTAAGCTCAGCGAAGAGACTAATTATTCTCGTATATAGTAATGGGTATAATGACAATTATATACTACACCGGAAAGCCTACTCCTCCGGAGGATAAACAACGATCCGGTCAATGTCGGCTCCCTTGTAGTCAAATCCGTTGTAAAGTCCGCCGATCGTGATAGTGTTCTGCTTTCCCTTCTCGAGAGTAAGTTGCAGTGGTGTGGAGAGGATGATGCTCTTGTGGGTATCCCGCTGATAGAGCGTTTCTACGTTGGAAGTGTTGCCATTGACAACGACGCTGCTAATGCGTCGGAGTTGCCATTCGCCTCCGATGCGATCGGGGGTTCCACCAGCTGTAGATTTTGTTAGTGAGGTTGAGTCAAAAGACGAGGGTAGTGCTTACGTTGGTCTCCGAATCCCATGTCATCGGTGTCTGTGGAATACTATTAGTGGGTATTCCTTTCAGGAAAGTGGCTGGACTTACTCTGGTAGTAGAATGACACCCATTGTGGCTTGCCCGTGCCTTCGATACCTTCGAATGTGACTGTGCTATCGTTGCCGTAGATGCCGGTTAGAATGGTGTTGTCACTCGCGAAGTTCTATAGAGTTAGCAGGTATTTTGCCCGGCAAATGGAAATAATACTCACTGCCTCTTGCTTGAATGCACCTCCGGAAGTCTTTGCATCTTTTCCATAGTAGGTCTTGCCTTCAATTGGTTTCCACTCGCCGGTTTTGCTATGCCGTGTTAGCTTCGATAGGTTGGGAGATAATTGTTGGACATACACATTGAGGTCGTAGACATCGTGCCAGGCCAGCTCGAGTGTCTTCTTTTTGTCGTCAATCTCCATGGGTAACCAGATGTAACGACTCTCCCAGAGCGAGTTTGAGTCCCACTTGTCCATGTTAGCAAAGAGTCGCGTAGTAGAAGTAGTAACACCGTACCTGGTCACCAATGTAAAGGTATGTAGTCTTCTTGGAGCCCTCAATCTTCAAAGTGTACCCAGATTGAGAGTTAAATGTGCGCGTGTTCAGGGGCGCCACCATAAACGGCTGGGACCATGGACCCTCCAGCGAATCAGCCCGGAAAGCAACGACATCTATCTAGTTAGCTCCAGTCATTCCGAAAAAGGGAAATCACACTCACTGTTCGGTTTGTACCCAGTCTTATGGCTCATCAAGGCGTAATAGCCGTCGTCCGTTTGCACAATCGTGGGCGCCTCCAGGTCGAACTTATTAAATCGATAGACCACCTCTTCCAGCTCTGAGACCTCATTGTACCGGGTAATATAGACATCGCGACCCTCCTCGCTATCTCCGTTCGAGTAAAGCGCATATGATCGACCATCCTAATAATCCGTAAAAAGACCATAGTCCTGTGACCAATTGCCCATCGGCGCCGTGGCATTAACAAAGGTATAGGGACCGGCTGGGGTATCCGATGTCGCAAGTCCCTGCAGCAGCAGTCCATACGAAGAGTTATCCGCATGCCAAAACATCTGCAATAGTTAGCAAGCACACCTGATACTCGAGAATAGTGGCTCACATGATACTGACTAGTTTCTTCACTGTACACAACCTTCGGTCGCTGTATCACATTCTCCGGAGAGATATATGAATGGTTCTGCACCGGCTCTATGCAGAAACATCAGTACCACATCACATCCCGTGACAAAGCGTTGATAGCCCTACCCAATGCCAACCCATGCGACTCCCACGTCGCCAAATCCTCAGAACTATACACTTCCACATCTCCACCCTCCTCCTGTCCCTCAATCTTGTATTCCCCGAACCACCAGAATCGACCCGTGCCCTCATCGAAATTAATACTTCCCGCATGAGCGCTCACCAAATTCCCATCTGTATCGTACCAACGGCCACCGGGCACGATGTACTTGCTCTGCGCGATTGCGCCACATAGCAGAATTGACAATGTCTTAATTGCCAACATTTTGATCAATTGCTGGGGATCTGGGGTAATGTCCGGGGTTAGCTTGTTGTTGTTTGGTAATATATCATTAGCCAAGACGCCGTCGGTAGCTCTTACCCCGAGGTTGCGGGGTTAGTTTTTCCGTCGTCTTGTCTTGGGGTGTCAGTGCACGGCTGGTGAAGGGAAACGGGGGTGTCTCCCCCCGGAGAAATTTGGGGAGGGATGATTTGTATTACAGACGGTGTTTGCTAAGGGGTATGGAATTGTGGTGTCATCTTATGGTTAATATACTGGCCAAATTAGGCTGCCGTTGCTGAAGTATTAATGGTCCGTGCCATGCTGTGCCCAAACGCCAAGAGAACAGAGATTAATATTTTGGAACGTTGTAGATGGTTATGATTCTCATATCATGCAGTGGAACGAGGATTCCAGTACATGACTGACATTGTGCAGTAAATCAATGTGGTGTCCCTGACCATGAAATTCTTGGCAGATGATTCTGCTGCGTACTACCATAAACATGCATTGTATTAACGTTGGAGAGGTCAGTGTTTCGTTCAGCTTCAATCGTAATTTCATAAACTATCTAAATTATGTACGAATTGCTTGACAGTCGTTGAAATAATCGTCTAACTTTTGACAAGTTAGGTTTCATAACAGCCTTAGTCACATTTCGAGTCACAATTGCACCCAGATTAGTAAAGATCCTTGTGCTCGGCCTTGATCATGTCGGCACACTTCTCACCAACAGCATAGACGGAGTTCTGAATACGGCAATCAGGAATGATAGGGATAACTGAAGCATCAGCAACACGAAGCTTCTTGATACCATGAACCTTGAGCTTCGGGTCCACCACACCCTGATCGATATTCTTCGAAAGACGGGCGGTACCGGTCGGGTGGAAGGCAGTCTGGCAACGGTCCAGCACAGCTCTGTGCATCTCTTTGTCGGAGTCAAGGGGCATTTCCCATGGGTACTCGCTCTCAACCAGGTCCTTGAAGCCCTCGCCCTTGAACAGCAAGTCGTAGCTGAATCGGATACCCTCACGCATGGCAATGATATCGAGGTCGTTGGCGAAGAAGTTCAGGTTGATGTTCGGCTGTTGGAAGGGGTCGGCACTGTTCAAGGTCACCTCACCAGGGTCGGAGATAGGGCGGACCAGGTCAACGACCACGGTAAGATGGTCTCCTGCCTT